>CM046727.1:3389301-3989301 GCA_025584915.1 Monochamus saltuarius
AAATCTAAGCAATTAAAGAACCAGCGTAATTCGAAAACCAAGGACCCAGGATGATACTGCACGGTGGATTGTTGGTAATTTATTACCTTAGTGAATAGTGTGAAATAACATACAATAATGTAATCTTATAGCTCTAATGGAAAGATAGTAAAGTACTGTTTAAAAATTCAAAAGGAAAAGAAAATTTCTGTCAACTCACAATATGTATAGCCTCATTTGAAAAAAAAAAGAATAGAAAAAAATCAAAGTAAACCTAGGGCCTAGGACATATTTATCTATCACGATGCCTTAACATTAACAAACATTAAGGGCGGTGTATTCTTGAAATAGTATTTTCTACAAATACAAGTAATTTTAGACATTTAAGAACCTAAAATGCCACCTATGAATATTCAAACTAAAACGAATATATATGACAGAAAGCGGTCTAACCAAAAAATTTTTAGGTACATAAATCTTTCAAAATATGTATTTTTTAAAGTTTAACTGTAGATGCAATAGTATATTATTTAACGAGCGGTAATGCAGGTCATAACTCACGCAGATGAAGTTTGCAGCAAGAGCCGCAGGCGAGTGCTGTAATTCATCAAGTGAGTTATGACTATTACCGCAAGTTGAATACTATACTTTATCTACGACTATAACATCTTTTTTAGGACTATTATTAGAAATTGATTTGAAAACGTCAAAATTATTTTGTTAAAATATCAAATGACATTAGTCCCCTCAATGATAATAATTGACAGTTCCGCCTACTGACAGGCGTTGGCAATTTAATAATTTTAAAATCTTTTAATTATTCATTACTTTCCACTTGTTAAAAATTCTTTCCATTTTACACCAATGGAACGTATTTATCGGCTTAAAAATTTCCAAGAATTTACTGCGTTCACTATTTACATACCGAATTATCATTGTAGAAGCCCAGCGTGAGTTATAATAACTCACTATAAAAACTCACGCTATTTGTTTATTGATACTATTAATTGCTCAAAAGCAGTTGAATAATTAATATATAAATTAATAGGAGTAGATAAATATTGTTTATTATTGTAATCTGTGTAATGTGAAACGGCTTTGCCCAGGGCCTCAACTACCACACTGAAGAATAGGAAAACGTGAGGAATATGCTAACGATATTATTAATTATTCCAAAATGGATATTCTGATTTAAAAAGTTGTCGCGAGATTTATTAATAAAATTACTCCTTGTATTTTTCAAATTGCAAATTAACATGCGTGTAAAATACAAATCAAAAATTAATTAATTTGAAAGTTCGGGAAAATCGTCAAATAATTTAAAAAAATCTTACTTAAATGAATTTATTAGCCTAACAAAATAGAGCGATTTAAATAATCCTGTATTTGAATTTTCTGATTTACCGATAAATAATGATTAAGAAAAAAGCTTCCAAAAAATGTTAATCATGTAGTTCGTATTAGGAACAGTCCCAGATCTGCTAATATAAAAAAATCACGAGCCGCTACTGCTGCTTTTACGTCTTCAATAAATTTTGTAAAACTCTACACACCTTACATTCTAAAAAACAAATTTGTTTTGCATTACTATTTTAACATAACCTTTTGAACATAACGACGCGTGTTTGTACATGGAAATTACCAGCCGTTTTTCTCAAAATTGGTTCGAAATTGCGATAAAAATGTGTCGCACGTCATTGCTGAATTTAAATATAATTCCGTTTTAACAACCCGTAACAACTTCATAATATACCCAGCTTAAAGATAACATCGCTCATCTTATGTAGTTGGAGCAGCACTGCTGCGAATCTATATCTATAAAAATGCTACGAACTAATGAATTATGCAGAAGGATAATGAAAATTTCACGATACACTTCCATAATTTAGCATATCTTGTGAGCGGGTTAGCTGTATTCAATTTGCATCGGCCAGGAGCGTCTCAAGGGAGGGCTGGAAAGGGTCTATATATTTTACCATTTTTGAGATAAATGCGTATTTCATGATGTCTCTAAAGATAATTTATTAATAATGAAGGTAGTATTTCTGGGCAAAAAAATAAAATAATGAATAACATTAAGGAACGTGTTTAATATGAGCATCTCGAGTTTACGTACATTTTCTAAAATTGTTTAAACATCTAACGCACGAAACATCATTTCTGAAGAAATCGAAACTCGTTACAATTCTATTATTCTCCCAACAGGGGTGGAATAGACCAATCATGAAAAAGTCTAAAGGATTAAAGTCAGGAGATCGAGGTGGCCAGTTCATCGGTCTGGTCTGGAAATGCATTATTTAGGCAACCTCTGACTACTCTGGTAAAGTGTGGAGGAGCACCATCGTGCAATATCCATATGTCATTTCTAATATTTAAAGATACATTTTCCAATAAAAGATTTAGTTGTTCTTATAAAAAAATTTAGGTATTATTCCTTTCGTTAATAACCCGTCAATTCCGTACAGTCCTATCAAGTAGGCACCAATTATACCCAACCATATGTTAACTAAAAATCTATACTAGTGTTTTGTTTTAATGATAGCATGTGGATTTTTATCGCTCCAGACATGCAAATTATGTGAGTTAATTATTCCATCACGAGTAGATCCAGCTTCATCAGTAAAAAGCACCTTGCTTATAAAGTAAGACATAGTCCTTTCTTGGATATGTATAACTTAATTAAGTGTAGGCAATGTTTAAATATGTAAGTAATATTACAAAATGCACAATGATGCTACTCTGAATATTTACTAATTACTTAAACAAATTGTTCAATTTTAAGATGAATTTGGAGTGCTCTTATGCTTATGCACAATTAAAGTAAAATTTTCTCTCTGTGTAGAAAATCAAATTCGTAGTACGTTATCTATATTGTTAAAACCCCAAATAAAACAATTTCCGCCGTCTATGCGTTCGTGTACCCTGATGGAGCCATTATGTAATCACATGTAATTAGTTTTCAGACGTTTTTCCCAGGTAACTGCCTTAATAACGCTATATAATGATCCGCATTGATAATATTGAAATGCGTGTTCTATAATGAGAGGTCATTTGGTATGTTGGTTGGTTTTTGCATATTTGCTGAAGTTTGATTTTTTGCTTGGATCGCCCCCGGTGAGCTCTTCGATACTGATGGGGGTCTAATTGCGTACATCTGAATATATAATGTGTTTGGCAAAAAATTCGAAATTCCGAAGTGTAACATGTTGGATAATTGGAAGCGTACAGTCTTCTGCCGGCGGAATAAACAATTTTTTATTTAATCAGCCGGCGTACAACGGATGTCGATTCTAATTTTAAAAAACACTTAATAAATGAGAAAAAATCTAACGAATATTCGTGGAATTCGTAAATATTTGTCTAAATAAATGTGAAATAGACATTAAAGAGCAGATAAACTAAATAATCTATCTAGCACTATGATATCCCTGTTAAAAAAGTTTCTGAACATTGATAATGTGGCATCAAACAGGAAGATACTTCACTAGTTTTGGGCCCACAATTTTTCTATTCTTATAGGTAGTATTTTTTAGAGAAAAGATAATGTGTTAAAAATTTGTAAAACTTCTCATCTAAGCTGTTAATTTATAACATAAATTGAATTTATTTAAATTATTTGGTCTATGAACAAAAACAGATTTTTTTATCACAAATCTTTTTTGTGCTGTTTATGCTTTGAATTATTATAGCATTACTTTCTCAATACATTTGAAAATTGTTTTTATTTATTTATTATTTGTTTTTCCTTATTCCAATGATTATATTTTATTATATACTTTACCATTCCCGCTAAGTAGGGACATTTATAAAAAAGTAAGTCGTTTCTAGGCGCAAATGCGGCCTGCTTAATAATAATATGCCGCCCTCTCTCCCGCACAAGTCTGCGACTTCTGGGCTAATCTCGTGATTAGAATGAATTATCATTAACTATTATATTTGATTGAATTTATCATACAACAAAATAGAGACGTTTTACGGGCACCCTATACTATGTTCAGAGAAAATGAGCTGATGCGTTATTTACTGAACTACAACAACCAGTCAACACTTCTTAATGAAGGATTTATGATGTACGTGCACATCCGATTACATTATAACCAGGGCCGTACTCTAGAAATTTCCGGCTCTAGACATAACCAAATAACGCAATTAGCTTAAAATCCCTGAACTCTAAGGGGTCATCCATAAATTACGTCACATGTTAATAGGGGGGAGGGTATCACCGGAATGTGACATAGTGTGACAAGGGGCAGGGAGGGTCAAAAACTTTGTGACATCACATGTTAAAATTCAAAATCCATAACGCGAAATTTATATGTGAATAAAAAACTTTAAAAATTTACAAGCTTGATCTATATTTATTAATAATTTAGCACTCTCGCTATGAGATTATCTCTTAAGCAACAACAGTTTACATCTAGAGCGGCGTTGTAATGCTTCAGTTTTGTATCTTTAATTAACATAATTATTAGTCGTTTATTGCTTTCTATCTAGTCGTTTCTGTTATCTAAAATATTTGACTTTATGTTGATTTTATTAAAGATTATATAATAAAAGTAAGAAAAAAATAAAAATAACTGTTTTCTTTTGATTATTTTTAAATACATACATAAATTTGAAAAATGTGTGATGTGACATCAGGAGGGAGGGGGTTCTGAAAATGTGACAACCTGTGACAAGGACGGGGGGAGGGGTTAAAAAGTCCTAAAATACGTGTGACGTAATTTATGGATGACCCCTAAGCAGATATAGTGTTAAGTTTAATTCTCCTCGAATCATGTTTTTTAATACACGTTTACATCGATTGAAGAAATCACGTTCCTTATTAGAGTTTTTACCCCTGGGAAGCATCTCCGGTGATAAAAAACTGATTGAAAGCGCCTTTGCTATTAAGTCATTAATATCGAGGCTATTAAATTTTCATTTGCCGTAATCGATTGCCGTTTGTGTTGCTGTGTTTTGTTATTAACCATAAAATTTATAGCCGGTGCGAGCAGTCCATGGGAACGATCAGCCTTGGAGTTATGGAAGACGAATGGGGCGGTTAAATCGAGTTTATTTTTAGTGGATCTGTTAAAGAATAGAACGGAACGGTGGAAGCTCGCTAAAGCGAGAAAAAATCCCTTAGATTGAAACTTTGAGCAAAATGGTTCCTTAATTTTTTACGTTTTCTATCAGCAAATTACTTTACTCATCCACTCTGCATAAACCACCAAATTCAATAATTAAGGCAATCTTAAATTATGCATTTATGAATTTCAAATAGCAAACATTTTCTTGTTCTTGCCTTTATTAGGAAGAATTTTGTGTTATCAGCATCTTGTAAAATTTTTGAAACATCCTCTTTCGTTAATATTCTTTACTTTTTTGGTTTGTATCCCACTGACTGCTTTTTCAGAAAAGCAATTAAATTGTTGAATTTATTTATGTCAACATTTTGCCGCATTGATAGAATAGAACGTCCAACGACTAGATGATTTATACTTCTTGGATAATTCTTCAAAATATGCTAATAATAATTTAATTTTTCCTTCATATTTTATATTCTCAGATACACACCAATCAGTGAATCGTTGAATCGTTTATAAAATTGTTCGTACTTGGTTCTCGATTTATTTGATAAAAGTGAAGCTACAGCATTTCAATTTCAAGAGGCAAGTTTTCTGTTTCTGAATCACTCATTATTTCAATCAACACCACTATTTTCACAAGATAATGTAAAAACGAAAACTCAATTTTGTTTGTAACAAGTTGGACAGAAAGTTTGATAGGTTGCCATAACAATGCCTTTGCTTTTTGATTTTGAATCAAAACTTACAATAATGCCTATTTCCCACTTGTGCTATAAATAACTATTATAATGCCCTACAAGTTCAATAATACGCATACATTTCGAAGGTGTCAACAACGGAAAGACAGTTTAGGCTTTGTTGGAGAGCATAAATTTGCCAAACTAACACCTGCATATGGCCATAAGTGTATACTAATATGTGCTGCGCATTTCAATTATAAATCATTCACTTAGTCGTTATTACCAGAATTGTATGATAACATTACACTAATAATATGTAATAATAATAATTTAAGGATAACGTTTGAGAAATTATCATGCCCTGTCATACCAGACAGATACTTTTTCCGTTTTCGTCTATATTTACAAATAATCGAATACATCAAAGTGTGCCTCAACCACATACCACTCGATTATTAAGCGACAAACATCACCAAGAAAGCGATTTCGGATAAGTTGGATTGATTTACAGCGGAGTTGCGATCAGGTTACGACTAGGCACTCTCTCCTTCGCCAGTTAATTCTCTTTTAATACCGGCACGGGGAAAAATCATAACGGCTAACAATGGCAGAACGAATATAAGCAATGAAAGTGTCTACAACAATGGAATCAATAAATGAAAACTATAAAAGACAAACGAAGTGATTAATTAGACATAAAAAACGTGCTCTAAGTCGGTGGGAGAGGTTTGTCACGCTGTCGATGTTCGAACGATACGCGTCATTACGGTGACATACGGGGTGTTTAGCAAAAAGTAAGAGAAATATGTGGAATTGAATCACAAAATATACTTTGACGTATATATGTATAGAGTTAAGCATACTCTTCTAAATTAATGTACCGCATTATTGGTGACGTCACAAATTATGCAACCAGCGTTACAAGTGTCATAAAAAAATTGCTGATAAAATCAGCAACATAATGCCTGCTACAGACTATGCCTGAATTCGCGATTCGAGATGTGTGATTCGTATGGAATTCGTGCATAGTGTGTAGGGTCTTGTTCGTTAAAAATCCATTCATAAAACCCCTATATACGATGCACGAATTCCTTACAAACCACGCATCGTGGATCTCGAATCGCGAATTCACGCATAGTCTGTAGCGGGCCTAACACTTACTTATTATTTTATTTTATTATTTAATTACCGCACTTATTTAAGAAATATTATTCCGTAAATCATGTACATAGAATATTAATTTAAATTTTGTCCAGTCTGGATTTTAATATAAGTTTAATTAAATCAGAAAAACTTAGTACGACAATTCTATTAATTTGAATCTGAATATACCGTTAACTTTATTTGTACTAAACGCATTAAAAATTCTAACTGTATATTTAGACGATAAGGCACATAACAGAACAGATAAAGTCACTTATGTGAAATTTAATACTAAAAATCGGCATAATCTCAATATACAAATTTGCAAGTGGTACCTCTCTGACAGATGACAGATAAATCAAATGAAATTAGTTGCTCAGTTGAGTTAAATCTGTTTAGCATTTAAAAAAAATTATTTTGAACATTTAAAGAGATAAATATTTTAGAACAGTTGATTAAAACTAAAACTGTAATTTTAAATATTTTATTAACAAAGAAATAAATCAAATACCAATTTCCCATTTCAATTACATAACTTGACGCTTAAATATAAGTTCTATAAGAGTCATTATAACAACATTTGACTGAAATGTAATTTCTTAAGGCACGAAGTATCGCGGGTTGCATACTACTGTGACGTCAAACTAATGGGGTCTATTACAGAACAGAACGTTTAAATATGACGTCAAATTTTGATACATTCTGTGATGTCAGTCACAAGTTCATCCTAATATCGAATGATGGATAACAGCATTAAAAATTTTATGAAGAATTCAATTCTCATAGATAGTAACATTTCACAAGCAGCAAGCAATGATCAAGTTAAGACACCAGCACATATAAATTGCAAAATTATGGAAATATTTAAATAAGTCAACTAATAAATATTTATTTCTAACATTTGTCTTTTTACGATATAATTAATACTGTAATAGTTGCATAAAAACATTACATTATTTGAGTTTTAATAAAGTTTGACGTTTGGCAGTGGCATCACTAAGAAATTTAAAAAATAATAACGTTAAATATATTAGTGTGCACTATCCACCGTCTTATTTTGTTATACGTGAAGGGTGGGTATTATTACCTTATTACTATTACTCTACTTATTTAAATATACTGAGCGTATGTGCCACTATATTATTCCTGTCGCATTTTATTAAAGAATAGAGATTTTTAGAAAATGATTAGTTGTCTTGAAACAACCTTCGATTAATTTGAGGTACCTATACTTGCATGAAACACAGCACAGATAAATATGACAACGTGAAAAAATACAACATTTAAATAATAAAATAAAATAAATAACAATTTAAAACCTAAACACAAACGAAATCTTTATTTTCAAATTGCCTGTCATATCGCTGTTTCAGCACATTCTGTTTAACACAAAACAATACAACGCACACACTACAAAACACCAACATTTTAACCATAACACGATTCTTTTCTAACACGTATCATACGTTAGTTCGGTTGGAATGGTAGTAAGATTACACAATGGAACGAGACATTCAACGACTGCGTACCATCGTCTCCATGTGCTTATCAAAGTCGTTCAATCAGCAACCATTGGGTTAGGATTTTATTACAAGTCGACTTCAAAATTAGGAATAACGTTGAACTCAGTTTTATCGATTATTAAAATACATTTCTATGTTAGAGACGGACCAAATCATTGGTAGTGACGTCGCTAGGAAATGACGTATCAGCGAGATTTCGTATCATAATGACGATATAATAATAATAATAATTAATAATAATATCTCTACCCCTCATTCTAATCACAGGGATTAGCCCAGAAGTCGGAGACTTGTGCGGGAGAGGGGGCGGCATATTATTATTAAGCAGGCCCTAACCACTATTCAGTGCAGGAATGAGGGAAACCTGGAAAACCTCATTAATTAGGGGGGTAGTCAAATATCAACCGGTATCAATCTCTCACATTGACCCAAGCTAACATTATTCCACCCTACCATACCCGCAGAGAGGGTGCCAATTCTCTCCACGAATATAGCTTATATACGGTCTACCGGTAGCTGGGCGCGAACCAACTCCGATCTAGTCACCTCGATTCAAGTATTGATATATATCGATGAGTACACCGTGCCATCTATGAGTCTGTACGTGAAATTTCCGCCCATCACCAAAGCGCCCATTACCAATATGAAGCGTTACAAATCACTTCTCGTTTGACGAAATCTCGCACCGCTTCGAGGACTAAATCACACACATAAAAATTACTTAGTTTTTTCGTAATGGCCGGTAATTCCTATCTGGGAGCGCCCGGAGAAACCGTCCCAACAGAGCTGGAGGTATCGCCCGCAAATCGCAATAATCCTTCGTGCGGATTTCTGCACAAACACCATCATTCCGGGCTAATGATAGAGATCGATATTTTTTCAATTACCGCAGATGGCAGGGGTGTCTGGGAGAAGACGGCCTGCCAGTAATAGAGATGTTACGGTAATGACAGAGGTATCGGGCGCTTTCGCGCATCTTGTCATTAAGTATTTGAGATTCGCCAAATTGATATAACCCGACCGCGTATACCGGTAATGACGGTGTTTAGGCTTTTTGAGCGCTGACGGTTATGTTTTTCTGAATATTAATCGCCATGAATATTAACGATGCTCGGATTCGGGGGGCAGCGCCGGCTAGTCATTCGGGTACACAGGGAGCAATATATGTGTAAAACACACAGTAAAAAATAAGAATGAGTAAGTTTGAACTCACTTATGAGTGAATTAATTTGGTGTTGATTTTAGAGTAAATTTAACATTTTAACAAAGAAATTAGCTTATCTACACAATATTTGGTTGGAGAAACCAAAATATGTGAGAGTGAGAACATCTTGTGTAACAATAACACCAACGTTGTAGATATTACACATTGTTTAGTAAGTGGAAGAGGGAAAACAAAGTTGGGTACGAGCAGGTACCATGCACAGTTTTGTAGTATGATACAAGTCACTGTTGTCTGTGGACGATAATCATAAGTGTATTGTTCTAACCCAATCATGGACCATGGACCGTAAATACATTTTCAAATTACAATTTGCGTAAAAAAAAGTATGGTGTAAACTGGAAAGTGAGAATTTGTGTCATGAAGATGTGGTAGAAATAGGTAAGTAACAATGGCCGTCTTCATCCAATACAAAAAAATTGTTGATTTGCTTATTTCAGAAAACCTATCTTGTGTGTGTCATTACATGATTACCATTCCATTTGATCCTCAACTACTTAGTTATAACATTTTGAAAAATAGATCAAACCTGGAAATTATTGATTTAAACAGTTTATTCAATAAACAATCGTTTGAACTTCATCAGTCATACAACACCACTATGTATTTTGTGAAACCAAAGTACATACTTTGTTAAATTCAGAAGTAATGTATTGTTTAATAATATAATAAAATAAAACATTTAACTAGCAATTTGTTTCAAATAGTGTGTAGTTGTAGTAATAATAAATATTATAGTATAATAATACTCGAAACAAGGATAATTATTTTTGTTATTGTTGTTATGGTTTCTTTTTATAGACTGAAATTTTTATGACATAATTCTTTATAATATTTTTATTATCTATTATTAATTTAATTATAATTATTTGTAAGTCATAATGTTATTGATAGTAATAATAACTGTTATTATAAATATTTATAAAGTACCTAATAATTTACAATCCGTAAAAGAATTAAACACGTCTAATAGGCACACAATAATAGGTCAATGTTCATAAATATAATTACATATAATTTTTTCCAGAACGCACTAAAACTACAAAATCATTCATAAAATGGAATAAAAAAAAGCTAAATGATCTTATCATGCACTCCAAATCGGTCCTAAAATCGTGACGGGCACAGTTTGTTTAAATAATTATTACATATTTGGAGCATTATCATTGTGGGTTTAATAGCTTTAGATTGTCTACAAATTTAAACATTACCTAAACAGGGGCGTATCCATGGGGGGTAATGGGGGTAATTAAATTACCCCCCCCTCCCTCGGAGAAAACTTTCTCTTTCCCTAATCCTTGCTCTTCTAAATATACATAGACATATTAAGTTAGACATTTCAATTATTGATATGCAAGTAAAAAAAAAAATAGGAAAATTAATTTAATTTCCATTATCTCATATTTTTATAATACTGCTGCAATGCATACATTTGTAATTTATATTTTATTATTGATATTGGATGTTAACTGCTTTTATTTAACAAAAGTCTTTATTTATGTTTAGTTCTTTAGTCTGTTGATGTTATAAGTTTCTACAACGTTATCCCCTACAAAATAAAATGATAGATACGCCCATGTACCTAAATCTATGATTATTCATTTTGAGATATTTGAAGTAAAAATTGTTTTATTTATTTTTTCATTGTACTTATTTATTTATTTATTAATATTTGAAAAATCAATATTGTGCCTAAATAAAAAATTCTACATTTATTAATGTTATTATATCTTAATATTCTTTTTTACACTGTTGCTCCATAACCTCACCACGCATCCGTATGTTTGGCAAAATTCGAAAATAAATCCACCACCCTTTACCAAAATTACACACGTTAAACAGAAAGTATGGCATTCAAACAAACTATTACACGTCCGCGCTAATGACACGGTGCTAAACCTAATAGTTACAAATTGATAAAAGCCGGTATTAGCGAGTAAACACGGCGATTTGTCCGCGCTATTGGCAGCACTGCTAATGCGCTGGCCAATGGGATGGCGCGCCCGAACGAAATCCTATAAATCAGGTAACAATTGAAACCGATTCAATTCGACAACAACAAATTGTAAGCGGGTCGGGACGCGCCACCATCGATCCGAGGATTAGGCGAAAATTATTTCGATGGGATAGTTGAAAACGGGCTTTATTCGAATTGGAGTTAAAAATACAATGCAGCTTTGCACGAATTTCATACGGAAATCATTATTTCATATCGGTTATTTCGGTGCAATGATTTTTCAGACCTGGTTCCTACATTTAGTTTTTCTTTAATCAATTTCTATTAAAAACCACATTTATATTTGAAAAGAGTGGAATAAAACTGTTTTCTTAGTGTAGTAATAATGTTACCTCGCCCAATTCGCGCAAGGTTAAAAACTTTTGTATACCGGGTTGTGAGTTGTGATAGTACATCAAAATATGACTAAAATCTCTAATAAACATAACTTCTTAAAAGTATCTACTGCTTTGCAGTTATAGACCTTAAAATGTGCCGGCTATAAAAGTAGTTTTTATGACGCAACTTTTTGTTGAAATATGATATTTTCAGGAACTAGTCAGATTTCAGAAGCCAATAAATAATGTTGATATGAATAACAACTAAAAAAAATTCTACAAAGGTACAGCAAATATTTTTAGAAAGGTTATTTAGAAATAATTGTTTTGTCCGTTGTGTTTTTCATGTAAAATATTTAGTTTCCTAGTCAATTTACAAAATGAGGAGGGAGTATGCTCACATCTGTAAAAGTTGACAACATATTCAAAGAGTACGTCATCATCGTAGTTGATATTTGTTACGAATTATTAATTTGCGAGTATAATGGCAGATAACAATCGTAACAATATTAAGTTGTGTAATAACTAATATTTCTATAAGTAATATTTAGCGTTTATTAATGTGACTTTCAAGCCTAAGTTGTGTAAATTTGCTCGATGTTGCATATATGAATGCTGAAAATACCTCTGATCTAGAAAAATACAATATTTTCAAATATGCTTTCGTCCCTGGCGAAAACTTTTTCTTTCCCTATTCTGTTCATAAAAAATCCTTGCTCTTCTACATATACATAGACATATTAAGTTAGACATTTCAATTATTGATATGCCAGTAAAAAAAATAGAAAAATTAATTTAAATTCCATTATCTTTTATTATTGATATTGGATATTAACTTCTTTTATTTAACAGAAGTCTTTATTTATGTTTAGTTCTTTAGTCTGTTGATGTTATAAGTCTTTACAACTTTACCCCTTCCAAGATAAAATCATAGGTACGCCCATGTATGTTTCAGTTCAATAATAAACTGCATTTTGGAAATTGGTTGTATTCTAAAGGGTGCCGTATTCTTGAAATTTTCTACAAATACAAGTCATTTAAGAACTGAATAATATAGAGTTTAGCAAGTAACAAGAATGTTATTTCATTCGACCTGTGAATATTCAAAGATACCGAAGTGAAACAAATATATAACAACTGAAAGCGGTGTAACCAATAAATTTTTAGTTAGGTACAGAAATCTTTCAAAATACGTTTTTTTTTTAATTCAGCTGTAGCTGTAAATATTGTTATAACATAAAGTTACATAGTTCTGCATATAAGATTGTTCACTTTTGTTTATAAGTATGTGAAAATAATTGTTAAAGTGTAGGGTTACAGTAGCAAAATAATGTGTGTCATACAAACGCATTTCACAAGTTATTATATTATCTGAGGAGAATTTAAATAGTGAAAGTGAATAAACAAAACATCATTTTACGACGAGAAATATAGATAATACTTAGCTCAACCCTATGCTCTCTAAATTCAACAGTTCTTCTAAAAATCTTGTGATAAATTATTTTAGCAGAAAACAGGATACAGGGTGATAAAATAGACTCTTCCGCTCTCTCTTTATTCATATCCACATTATTTATGGGCTTCCTAAAGTTTGGGTCGTTTTTATGACGAGTTCGAGAATGATTTATATTTCTTATTAAGGAATACAATTTATACCAGACAATAGTCGTTCTATGTATGTGTTTGATAAATTAACACAGGACCTGCGTTCGAATGTTGGCCCTTTTTTCGAAACGTGGTAGCTAATTTACATAGAAGTATGCGAAGATTGAACTTTCTATACATTATAAATGCTACACCCTGTATACTGAATAATAAAGCCGCCAGTTTCGGACCTCTCGGGGTCCAAAGGCAGCTTTTAATTGCCTTAACGGTGCGCGCAACAAAAGACTCAATCCTATTAACACGGAACGCAATTATGATCAGAGACACGACCGCGCGAAAGAGGGAAACTATCGAAATCCCATTAGCGTAATGCGCCTTTTTCAGAATTAACGTAATCTGTCCGATAACCGGCAACAACATAATTATTAATACTGTACAGCAGAGGCAATAAAACTTAACTAGCTACTAATTATTTTAATGGTTTTATTCAATATATATTCCTGTGTGCAGCAATTTCAAGCCGGTATCTCATTAAAAACATGTGCTGCCGCTACATATGCCGAACGGCAGGTTATTGGGCCGGATATTGTTAGTTAAATTGTCGCACGATAACGCCTTGTTGCGAACGAATAGAGGAGGTATGTAAACGAAGCATTCTTGTTAAGTGGAAATCAATTTCGATAGGGGCGTTTGGCAGTTTTATAAGTTAACTGCCATTTCGTCATTTGTACATTTTCCATCGATTTGTGTAAAAATAATAATAACGGAAGGGAAGGTAAGAAAAATGAGTATAATACGAATATATCATTAAGTAGTTATTTATTGTATAAGTGTTTTAAGCATTTTATCCACGCAAGAATGTTTAATATTTTTAAGTGGATAAAAGGCAATTAAAACACGAATGCAGTACAACGTTTTATCCATAATCACATCACAATTATATTTATGAAGCCATAATTATTAGAATGTAATAAATAATATGCAATTTCATCTATGTGACTAAAGTATTTGATGTTAAAGGCTATTATAAAGGTCTACAAAAGCATAGATAATGGAAAATATAACAAACTTACAGCTTATTTGAAGAGTGAATTGAGAAGATACAAAGCAATAAATGAAAGAGCTCCTCTGTTGCATAAAGTTATGTCCAGGAGTCAATATCTAACACACTTGATATTGGAAGAAAAGTCCGGTTTGCACTTTAATTTTGAAACCAATTGTAAAATTTAACTAAATTTAAAACAACTTCTCTCATATTCAAACTGGATGTCCCGAAGACGTTGAAACACTGCATATTCGAAATTCGTAAAATTAGCCCTTGAATTAGCCACTGTGTTGCCATTTACACGTGAGACAATCCGAAAGTACTCCAGGTTGCAAATTTGGGGGAAATGCGACAGTGATAGATTTGAATAACACGCTGAAGACAAGACAATATTATTACGGATGTGGTCCTGACATGGCAGCGCTGTTTCGTTTCAACACCCGAACGCCACATAGCCGCGTCATCAGAAAATTTGTAGAATACCAGGAACGCTGGAGTTTTACTTTGTTTTCTGACTTTATTGGGCCTGTCGAGTACGTGGTTAACAAAAAGTGTTTATGTACCACATTAATAGACGTTTTCTATATCTGCAGAAATCCAGTTTTTTTTCGTGCCCACCCCGTAGACACCTCCGGCCCGCTCCCAAACCCATTCCGTATGGCCAGTCCGGTTATCCGCCGAATTCTATTTTCCGGAACGAATTGAATCCATACATCATATCGCGATTCGCCGGGAATACGGCCGACAATATGGAATTATGCCGTTCGGCGTGCCGCTTATCTCCATTCAATTTGTAAGGGAAAATTGAACGGCCGGGTCGGATTTAATTTATGGAAGCGCGTTTTACAAGCGAGCAGAGATCTAATCGCGGACGCCGCTGTCCCGCGACATCGACGTATGGTCGCCGGGAGGACGTCCTTTAGCGAATTCGTTGATCGAGTACCAGAAAAGTCCGTCAGTCATTTGGAGTTCTTATAAATGGTGGTTAGAACTTGTGTAGAACTGTAGCGGTCACCGACACCGGTCACCGATCTACATCTGTGATCCCTACAATTACAATTTAATGACATTTGCATTAAAGCAATAAACAAATCAATGTCAATAAAACCATAAAAGTACCCTCTGACCTGAGCCCAATTATAATCAAATAAAGAGATGGTCAGAGATTAACCAGCCCCCGAGACGTTCCTCGAGAAGTCCGGTGGGGAATCACAGAAGTTACTTGTCGCTCGTCTTCCGCATAACATCCGTCCAGACTTTTGTATTGGTAGGCCATTATTTCCCAGTTGTTATATCTTTATTAATATATTTTAACGTGTTACAAACCGTCGACTTGTTATTACTAATCTAACAACCCCACATAAACTAATCCATCTATACACGAGCGTTCAATACCGCCATTTTTGCCCTAGTTAGTACACTAATAAAAATAATGTAAATTTACAAGTTATGTAGGTATTACTGTAACAAATACCAAATACAAGAAACTCCACGTAAATACAATAGAATTACATCTTTTACGCCAAATAACATACTGTAATTTTTATTAAAAAAATATGCAACGATTTTGTAAAATTGTGGCTATTCTTTTTGTGTAATTATTTACAATATATGTGCTGTATTACAACATGAAGATTGTACAAAATTTGATATACTTTCATTTAACACCAAAGAAATATGTTTGGCAAAAAATGTCAAATGACGCGACAAGACACTGTCTGTATTTTCTATGAACAGAAAAGGTACCTGCTATTAAATTAACGGGTCATGTTTCCTTATGTAACCCTTCGCATGGTTATTGTCAAAACTTTGTCAAACAAACCCAGAAATATAAAAAGCGTTTTTCAAAACGAATGAGTTTGATGGAAGTTTTACACTCTGATATAAACAGCGGGGAACGCAGTTTGAAGATTGTTGCAAAGGTAACAACGTAAAGAAGTGTCTTAGAACATCCTTTTCGCTTATTTTTTCGGAAAGCAACGCTCCCAGAAACCATCTACACTATGGACTCACTACTCAATGTTGAAAACTATGATTTCAGTTAAGAAAATTCATGATATAAGCAGATTTTCTCAACTAATCGTATTTTTGAAAAGAAATGCACGGGGTTACAAGGCCAAAAAGTCGAGAATTTTTACAAAGGAAGAAGCATGTAAGTTTCTAAATACTGCAGATAATGAGGATATTAGATCATATTCAATACAATGACTTCTATATAAAGATTGCGATTCCATGTGCCAAAAAAAATTGTCTGAGAATTTGTTATAACGAAAGAAAATGTGGTATCAACTGTTTCAATATTTTGCGAAAATATGCTTCGTCCTGCTAATGCAACTTACAGGCGCTTTTTTGTACTCTACAGACAAGGAAAATGTATCTCCAAACCTGCCGGAGATAAGGAAGTATTCGAAAAATGATTGCAACAAAGCTTGGATTCAATAATTGCAAAGAATACACTGGACACAATGTCACAATGTTTACAAAGTTGAACCTATGCATGCTGCAAGCTATAATTGCGAAAGATAACGGAATTATAATTGTGGAAACATTTTTTTAGTGATAACATTCTCTACTACAGTAATTTAAGTGATTATATCTAGTCAAATTTTCACGTGTCTGCTATCGACCGAACCTATTATTAAATAGTTTTTTTTTGCGGTATTTTAATTCCGAATTTCTACATAACTTGATAAGTTGTAAAACACGAAACAGAAATTTTGTACATTTTGTGAATTGCTTGCCTGCAGGAATTTATTGACGAAATCGACTAAATGTTATTTTTTTACTAACTGCTGCCAATCTGAAAAAAACATTTTCATATTAAAAAAGTAGATAATTGTTCACGATTGTAATAGTTTCTTTTTGCTATGTAATTGTCATAATATGTCACCATTCTTGGTGTCAAATATATGAGAATATATTAAACTAAATTTATAAATTCAACTTGACTGATGCATATGAACATAGGCAATAAAAAATCCCATAAAAATTACAAACAAATAATCGTTCTGTAATAGTTCCTGTAATGCGGCCTGCTTAATAATAATATGCCGCCCCCTCTCCCGCACAAGTATTCGACTTCTGGGCTAATCCTATATACATATATTGTTATTATTATTATTTCTTTCAAATTAAGTTTTGTTTTCTTTACTTGCACAATACAATCGTCTTTTCCAAAATTGTGTGCTTCTATTTCTAGTTCCACCCTATACTTTTACTGCGGATATGATTTATTCAATTTCTGGAATAGCGCTGCCCGGCCAGACACAGATAGATAGTCCAGATAAACTTTCGTTTCGCATAAAACGAAATATGTATACGACAAGGGACCACCCCAGACAACGGGACGAAGTTATGAAATTATGTTCGGAGACGTTAAATTAAAACTTTCCCATGTATTCGTTTTCCGCCTCTACACACGACGTCGGCCAAGATTTATATCGGCTGCAACGTTGAATAAAAGAATAGTTTGGGAGTAAAAGTTCGCGACCAAGCTGGGAAACGTGCCGTAAAACAGCGTTTTCCACTCCTGCCTGCTCGAACTTTTAAACGATTTATATTCGGTTAGTTGCTAATATTGGACCGAAACGTAGTAATTCTTTAAACTTGTCCTTCTGGAATACCCCAGGGTTCATATTTGGGCCCATTTTCGATTTGAATCAACCGTTACCTCGTAGATTACTAAAGTCGACATTTTCGTTAAATCATTAATTGACAAAGTGAGTCTTTTTTGACACCTAGCTGTGAAATACTTTTAAGTTTTAGAACGCCAAAGTCGTAGAACAAGTCAAAATAATTATTTCAAAGCTTATTTATGATTTTATTAATTAAACAATATACGTGTGTATGAAGATGGCTGAAGATGGTAACCATTTATTTGCGATTGGAATTTTATCTTTTACAGAATCTTCTATATGTCTCCATTACCATACTAGAACACCACCCTCATGCCGTTTAATGATGGTAAGATCGGCCCCTACGTCGGCTAACAGAGTGGTCTCGGAGTACGAGTTTTGGAATCAGGAATTCTTCCAATAATAATTAGAAACTTTGTCTTCTATATCATCGATCGTTATCTTTAGTAGCGCATCTCTTATCAAAACTCCACAAACACCAATTATTAAAATGACTTGAAAAGTTGTCCAAAATTAATGAAATCCACCGATTCACATAAATTCGATTTACTTTTTCTAGCAGAAATCTATTCAGGTGCTTCTTGTGAAAATCTCTCATTTTCCTCTTTCGTTAGAACTTTGGACTTTTCTGGACGGTATTCACCTGATTTGCTTTGCAAATATGGTATCAGTTTTAAAAAGTTCCTGATATTTACATTTTTTTTGGCATTCAGGGTACTTTTTAACATGGAATATACTGACCATAACAAAGGGATAGTTAGATATTTGACTCAACTTAAAGGAGGCCACCTGAAGAAGCAATCCTAAAAATGCAGAAATAGGTCAGATCTCATCTATTGTGGTTGAATTTTCGAGTTCCTACTGTCAAAAGTAAAATTAAATATTTATAGAGTGTTTCCATTAAACCAGGTTAGTAAAGATAGATTAATTTCTTTTGATAATTATTGATAGAACTTTGTCTGTGGAATTGTTCATTAGCATACCATGTTTGGTATCAGAGAGCATACATATGACTTCATTGATAGGAATTGTAGGAGATTTGATTTATATTAGCTTAAAATACCTTTCTAATACAGTAAAAAATGTTACAAAAGTTAATAATAAGGAATATATGGGTAGATATTGTGCGTGTAATTCAACGCTGGTTGGGGCTTTAGCCCACAGAGTAGTTATCACACAATATTATTAGTACCTAAAAATGTAATACAAAAGAAGGGAATTTTATTAATTTTATGTTCGAAATAGCACTTCAGATACTTTTTGAATTTTCTTCGAACTACACCTCCCTTTGAAATCATTTTAGACAATCACGTACTGTCTCGAGGATTTTTTGGGGATTAATTGTGAAACAGCCGCTTCCAATACTTCCTCTGGTAAATGCTTGTCTTCACTTTCTGAACTCATTTTGAATTAAACACTGTTAGAATATGAATTGCAATGTATAATTCTGATAATATTTTTTTAAACAATTAATTTCTAATGTTTATTAGGATTCTATAGTTATGATAGTTACCGCGCCTAAACCGTCTTGATTCAAACACGATTCAAAAGATTCTGTGTATAACAATCCTCCAAATGCATTGTATAAGCAATACGCTACTAAACCAAGATGTCTAGTTCGCCTGACCCAAAAATTAAACTTCAGATAGTGACGTCATTTACCAACAGTGCATCA
Source organism: Monochamus saltuarius (assembly GCA_025584915.1). Classification (NCBI taxonomy): domain Eukaryota; kingdom Metazoa; phylum Arthropoda; class Insecta; order Coleoptera; family Cerambycidae; genus Monochamus; species Monochamus saltuarius. Next base: position 3,409,215 of record CM046727.1, read on the forward strand.
AATGTGGGGCTGTATATTATAGAGTATAAGTGCTTGGTACTCGCAGTTCAATACGCTATAGTTCCCAAGAATTGCTACACAAGTTACACACATTCCTCTTTAACTTCAGACTCTCCCGTTTTGACAAGATGTGTGGCCGACATCCTCGAAAACGTACCCGTCTCGAAACACAATCATTTTGGCGAGCAAAAATCAAGCGTAATTTAAAATTTCACGCTCGTCGTAAATTCGATACAGTCAATTTGCGTTGTCAGTCCGACCAAGTTATATCTTTGTAAGAGCGGCCCTCTCGCGCAAATTTATGCACCGCTCGGCGAGGCTATTAAGGATGGCTCTCGCTTTTTCTCTCTGTGCTCGGATGAAGTTATAAACACTTCCAGATTAATGAATGATATTATTAGGAATAAATTGGATTTTAATATACGACCGCCGACTGCCGAGAGCGGATTGTTCGCGCTCGTCGGTAATTAACACGCTGCTTCGATATACAGGGCGTTGAGGGTATATTGAAACGCGTTTGCACGGGGTTCAAACGTCTTAATTGTAGGCAGGAAGTTGTATAGGAAACATTTAATTAATTTACTAATAAAAGAAGTTTAGATATTATATTAAGGGGTCTAATGTGGTTCCTTGAGGAACTCCAGAATTCAAAACCAGTACATCTAACCAGTACCAATTGTTGTAAAAAGTTTTCAAAAATTTCAGTTCAAGTAATCGCTATACTATAATCATATTTGACTAAATTTGAAACTTATTTAATTTATCAAATAAACTTCTAAAAGCTCTAAGCGCAGTGAAATGGATGGCACACTATGACCATCAATTCTTTAATATTTCAAACGTTATCTTTGAACTTCATTTCAGTAAACTTTTGTTAAATGTTCTCATTTTTTGACTAATCTTAGTGATATTTAATGAATTAATATTTTTTATTCAATAAGTACATTCCACATTTGTGGCATTCATTTTTTTAGCAATTTATATCAATTGTCCAATATTCAGATAGAAGCCTTTTAAAGTGTCGTTTCAGTATTCCCAATATACATCTCTACGCATTTAGTTGAAAGTTTCAAACTGGCGATGAAACTTTACAGTCGTTTTTTAAATGAATAAGAATTGAATTGCTAACCACCAAAAAAAGCATTCAATTATTCCCAGCTGTTAAAATTCGTCGCCAGATAGCTGTTTTCCATTTTATTGCAACCAACAAGTAGCAAATTGCATTCCCCTGGTACTCGAATATTCCAGTAGATGCCATTTTATAAGTTACTGGTCTTTTTCAGACTAAAATACTACATACTAATGATTTTTAAAATTAATTCAGTTTTATTTCTTTCTAGGTGGAGCAGGAAGCAGTGGAGAAGCAGATTCGGAAAGCGCGGCATCGAAGAGGAGGAGAAGTAGGACGAATTTCAACAGTTGGCAACTAGAAGAACTGGAAAGAGCATTTTTAGCCAGCCACTATCCTGATGTCTTCATGAGGGAAGCCCTGGCGATGCGGCTGGATCTCAAAGAAAGCAGGGTGGCTGTAAGTATCTACTAAATAATCGATTAAGCAATAGTATTTTGTCATTAAGAGTTTTTATAGCAACAAACTATTCTCTCAGGTGCATTCCATGTGAAAGATTGATTGTTTTGTGCTAGAAACCAAATCCATCACCTTAATATAGGCTATAACGTTATAGCCGTAATATTAAGACATTACACTTAGGCTATCCATTCCGCCCACGCCAACGTAGTTATACAATTTTTCTACCGGTTCCGTTAGTAGCAAATTACAGGTTTCTGCCTCTTCTTACTTACGACATGCACATGTGCCATTGAGCAAATAATTAGGAGGGGCGGCCTTTTTTAAGCAGTTCGCCCGTTCATGTCAAGGGGTAGTTTGTTCCCGACGGTCGATATTCAGAAGTTGAAAAGTTAAATTACTTTATTTCGAGATTGAAGTATGCAAAACAATAATTCAGGCATAATTGTTTACATGGGCGCCACAAAATTTCTTATCGAGAAGTCTAACAATTCAGAAGTTCAAGAATCTTGTATAGGTATCTTCTTGCCGACATCGTATCCGAGAAACAGCAAGAGTGTAACTGGAAATCAGTCGTCTTGAAGTTTGTAGGTTCACAGATATGCCGTGACCTTATCATCACCATAATGGAAAAGCAGAAATTAGTCTCAAGTGAACATCAATATCCAAGTCATGTTGACTGTTTTCTTTAATCACAAAAATTGTATGCAGACTTTTTAATTCTTCAAACCCTTCCCTTGAAGTATGGCATAATAGACTGCATTGGTGTTAAAAAATATGCAAGTGTCATTTGAATTTTATAGAAAAACATCATTATTTGTTAGTTATTGAACTGCTATCCTAAAATATCTTAATCTTTAAATGTTTTAAATACCTAAACTTTTAAAATCTTCTTACTCCACCAATAGTGAGCGCAATTGAGCAATTAATTTAATTAGTTCATCTGTCATTTGTCAGAGAAATATATCTGCAATATTTATACACTGACCGGCAAAGTTTTTTTTGCCGGTTCTATTTCACTGTCATGTACTTTCTTGTTTGTCAATATTTCTAGACAACCCAGTTCAGATTTACCTGGTTCGCTGTATAATAAAGATCACTCGTTTTAAATAAAAAATAAACTCAGAAATACAATGTAGCAAATCAGGTTTATTCTTGTCTTTCGAAGAGTAACCAGTATGCGAGTTACATGGTTCCATCTCTCTTAATTGCCGTTGTAAGGACAAAAATATCTAATTCGCATACGTATTGCTCTGCGGACATTCGAGATTGGATCCTCAATCTGGCGTCGTAAGTTTGCATTCGGGTCCCGCTCGCGCACGCCACTGGATCATTTGCATTTTTATCACGACTTTCCGTGTACGGCTTTAAATGGAACGTATTTTAACTGAGTTATTATTTCACTATTATTCTTACTTGTAAGATAATGGAAGCGGTTATTAATAGCCGCTTTTTGTGCCCAGAGTCAAGGGTACTCACCGACACACACACAACAGGGTTCCGTAATTATTTACGTATTATACTACACCGGCCCGATTAACTCGACGTAATAATTGATATTAGAAGGTAACGTTTTAATTCGTATCGTTTTGTGAGGCCAAATTACACCCCGCAGCCGTAATTGCCCAGATAATTGTTGCAGGTCCGGAATTATACGCGGTTTCGATGTAATTGAATTAATTATGTTAACAAATAATCGACCTTATTATGTAACCGTCGCTAGATACGGCAATTACGGCAAATGCCAGGTTTTAAATCGGAATCTGAGCCATTTGACGGCACTAATAACACGTATCTCTGAGAACAAAATAAACACCAGGCTATAATTTAATATTTCGTGTCTCAGAACGGACAAGCCATTAAAGATCTATAATATTTTAAGGTATCATTGGTTTCGTTTCTTAAATATAAACCTGTTGAATTTGTTTAGCTCTAAGTCCTGGTTCACACGATTTGACAGTTTTGTCGCTTACGACTTTATTATACATATAACTATCTTGAGATACAGTAGATATCAGCGCAATACAACGTATGCAAAATAATTTTAGAATTCGATAACACGTAACACATATTTATTAGAAAAAAATTACTGGCTCATAATTTTAGATTTCGTCCCTTAAATCAGACAAGCCATAAAAAATCTATAAATCTTCGCTGGATACAGTTATTTTAAAATATCATTGACAACTTTGAAATATAAATTTGTCAAAATTGTTTGTCGCTAAGCTCTCTTTCACACGATACGACATTTTTGTCGCTTACGGCCTTTATACATATAACTACCTCCTCATATGGTATTGCAGCAAATAAATTCAATTTTGTATTTAACGCCCGTCATAACAAATATTTTTGAGAAAAAGCTTACTGTTTCATACTCTGAGGGCATGAAAGCAGTCCCGAAAATAGCAATTATATCACAACTACAAACTAAAACTTTTAAAATTTACAGAAATATTGACCAGCAACGCACCGTCAAATGTTTGGCGAAATGTAAAAACTTATTTCTAAAGCTCCCTTCACACTATACGACACTTTTGTCGCCTTAAACTTAAAACGAGAAAATACATAATAAAAAATAGTATATACATTTTTATATCCTCCACAGTTCAATTCTAACTACTATCCATATGTCGCTGATTTCGATTCGTGTGATATGCGGATATAAATCGCCTTTTATTTGTGTTCCGAGCCAGCCAGCTAGCAGTAATTAATGCCTTGTTATAGGTGGCCAGATTTATTCGCCCAATAAAGTTATCATCACATTTACGTGCCGTGTATGAAGTCATCAACCTTAACACAATCAATTTATATGTATATCATGTCATTATGGCGAAATAGAGCCGAGATATGGAAGCGGGCGGTGATACGAGGGGCGCAGGGAAATTAGGGGTACGGATTTTACCAGAGAGCATTCTGAATTGATTTTACAGAATACGCTTAATGTGCAAATATACAGGATGATCTAGAAATGATGAAGAGTAAAAATTATGGGGTATCACAACATATGACGCTGTTTTTTTTTAGATGTAGCGCGCCCAAGCAGTTTTTTAAAATAAAAAAAAAACAATGTAGTGCTAACAACGTTACTATTTTAGTTTTGAGCAATCTGCTAGAGGTCGCTAGTTACTACCCCTCCCAGTGACATTTTGAAAATATACAGGGTGATTGGGGAAGAACCCCCAATATTCAAAAGAGGTGGTTTAGGGAGCAAAAGTGAACAAAAAGGCTAATAAACATGTGGTCTAATATCAACGGTTACAATATTTTTATTGCTATTTTTGTGTAAGCTGTTATTATTTGATATTTTATTTTGAGTAGGTCATGCATTCTAAACCAAACTAACATTAGGGATTACTAATTGTCACATTTATTTTGACGTTTGTGATTTAAACGCTTATTTTATAACTGTTCGGTATTGTATACACATAATTTCGTAACGCCTGCCATATTTAGTCATCGAGAATATGCTGATATTATTTTTATTTATTAGTATTGCAACGGTAGCGCTAAACGTGCAGTTGCTGGATATTGACATCGCTTCTCGAACAGAAGAGTACCAGATAAAAATGTATTCCAGACAGTCTTCAACAATGCACGTGCAACTGAAATGTTTCCCAGTGTGAGAATTGCATCTAAGAGGCAAGCTAGTCCTGATCTAGCAGTGGAAGAAGGCATTCTAAATATGGTAGAGAACGTAGCCCGGGTATAAGTACAAGGCGCATTGCAACCCGTCTCCAAATTAATCAAACTAAGGCATGGGAAGGCATTCACAAAAATGGTTTAAAATCTTTCCATATTCAGCGCGTCCAGAAACTTTAGGACGGTGATAATGATCTGTGGTTGAATTTTTGAAATTGGATAAACGCAAACCATACACTTTACAAATAACTGTCACAATGAACATCGTTGGTCAGATAAAAATCCGCACGTCACGGTGGAAAGTAACTTTCAGCATCTGTTCAGCATTAACATGTGATGTGGTATGATTAATAATCAATTACTTGGTCCAGTTGTTCCATTGTATATTAGGCAAAACATGTACTTTCAGCATGATGGTGCCCCTGCCCATTTTGGTCGTGTTGTGATCAATCATCTTAACAATCGCTTTTCACAACGCTGGATTGGCCGAGGTGATTTCCAAAATTGGCCACCAAGCTCACCAGATTTGAATCCCCTTGATTTCTGTCTTTGGAGATGGTTTAAATCATTAGTATATGCAACAAAAGTGAACATAAGGGAGGCGCTATTCGATCGAATTGTCAATTGTGCAGCACTCATAACAGAAAATCACAAACAAGCTGCATGCATCGAGGCGGACGGTGATATATTTGAAAATTTAATTCATTAATTTCGGTTTATTAGATCTTTAATCAATATTTTATATAAAATATAACATTTACAGAATAAACACTTCTCTATCACAATAATTAACTCGGGTAAAAATGTTTTCATTGCTATCTCAGTAACTCTTGATATTCGACCATATGTTTATTAGGTTTTTTTGTTCACTTTTGCCCCCTGAACGCCCCCTTCCAATATTGGGGTTCCCTCCAATCTCCCTGTATCTATATATACAGTAATTATTTGAAATTAGGGTTTTTACGGCATATATTACACGTTCTAAATCTCCTTATTCTAGCCTCAAATTTACAATAGACAGAAAATAAAGTGCTAAGCTAATCGTCGACCACCCCTCGTAAGCGGTCTTGGGGATCCAAGTTGGCCAGTACACGCCACCGAGACACACAGCCAACACACCGCCCCCAAATTACCATGTTAATTATAGTGGTGTGGCGTGGGGGTGCCTGTTAGCGTGATATGGGGTAATATCGGCCCGAGCCGTGCGGCTAATTTTCATTAATTTTTCGCGACGATGGCTTGCTCTCCGTTCTGTTTTATCGCTCGGTATGCTAATGCCGGAGATAAAGACGCCGCGCCTAGTATGTAAACTAGAAGAATTCGGGGTTTTCGGGACCCGAACGACGCGACGGGCGGCCGGCCGTTTACGTGAGACACCCGAGACGGCCAGAGCCGGACTCTGATTCATGTTATCGAACTCCGTTCCATTGTCACACACAATTAAAGTGGGGTCACCACACGGCGATTATTAAAGTTGAAATTTATGCATCCAGCAATTTTATAACTATGATGCCGATAATAATAGTTATTATAACGAAATTAGCATATAGTTTTAAGGATGTTTTTTAAACTATAGTGGGCAGACGTATGCTATTCGAAATATTACAACTAAAACGTTAAGAACTATCTGAAGTTTTCTGAACAAATAATTAGAGCTTTTATTTAAGGCTGAACTCGAGTTCATTGTTCATTGTCATATAGAATTAAAGTCGGGCTACCACATAGCGCTTATTAAAGTTGAAATTTATGCATTCAGCAATTTTATAACTGTGATAACGATAATAATAGTCATTATAACCAAATTAGCATATAGTTTTAAACATGTTTTTTAAACTATAGTAAGCAGACGTATGCTATTCGAAATATTACAACTAAAACGTTAACAACAATTATACAACTATCTGAAGTTTTCTGAACAAACTTTCAAGCAATTTATTGAAGAATTTGTAGATTTATTAAAGTTAATGTAACATTATATACGCCAAGGTTGGACTCGAATAGAAGATATCGAACTCTGTTCCATTGTCATACACAATTAACGTGGGATTACCACAAGGCGGTTATTAAAGTTGAAATTTATGCATTCAGCAATTTTTTATTATTATAACGATAATAGTTATTATAACCAAATTTGTAAATAGTTTTAAGAAACTAGAAAAAATATAATTTTAAAATAACTTATGTTATTTATATATTTTTAGGTATTAATAATATTGTGTGAAACTAACTACTCTGTGGGCTAAAGCCCCAACCATATATTCCTTATTATTAGCTTTTGTAACATTTTTTACTGTATTAGAAAGATATTTTTACTGTAAAAAATGTTACAAAAGCTAATAATAAGAAATATATGGGTAGATATTGTGGGTGTAATTCAACGCTGGTTGAGGCTTTAGCCCACAGAGTAGTTAGTTTCACACAATATTATTAAAAAATACCTTTCTAATACAGTAATAACTTATGTTACTCAAAATATTACAACTAAAACGTTAACAACGATAAATATCTGATGATTTCTGAACGAATTTTAAACTGCCATTCATTCCAGGCGTAGTAATAAAACATTATTTTCTTTTCAAGAAATGGTTATGCCTATTTTATTAGATGATATTAGATTGAAGGAAGAAAACATTGAAAAGGAAATATTGAATATATAGGTAGATATCATGTTTTAAAACTAGCTCTGTCATAACATAAACGTCACCTGACCAGCAAAACATTCCAGAGGATATACAAAAATACAAAACTGCCGATGGCGAGCACTTGCCGTCCATCTGTTGTGCTGTCAAATAACAGTAACAGCCTTTATAGTTCTTGCTTGTTTTATTGAAGTCAATATAACGTTGTATAGATGAATTGTCATTAGTTCTATTAAAGTTTGCAGCACGTCCGTGTGAAAGGTATTTAACAATTTGAAGTAAACGCAATTATAAGGCTTTAACTATTTTACATATCCAGAGAATTTTATCAAAATATTAAAAGATCATTCGTTTCTATCTGGAGAATGAAACCGTTTGTATAGCATCGAATAATTTCAAAAGCCAACTCTGTCTAGTCTTTTTCGCATTACAAAACAGTAGACACATACGTACTGCCAACCTGCTAAACTAAACCACTATACGTGCTTTGGTTGCACCTTGCTTGAACACAGATATGGTGAAGAGATTAGTAATTGTTATCGGTCGAACATCAAATCCAATTAACACTGGATGAAATTCTCGAATTAAATGATTGTACGAGGCAAAATGCCGTCACTGATTGATCGACAGGGGTTCAAACATAGTATTTAAACGGAACAGTATAATATCCACATTGTACTTCTTTATCGTATGACGTGTTCTAAAATTGTTACCCTCATACACACGCGCCGGCGATAAACCGACGATAGTAAACTTTGTTTTGCTAACAGATATCAAAGTAACAGGGAGGCAGTTTGCAAGTGGCATATATCTAGTTTGGAGGATGAAGGAGAACAACTGAAAGCCAGGAGTCAGCGGAAAGATAAATGTTGCACAAGTTTCCTCCCCCTATCTGAACTTAACTATGGAACTTTGGTTTCGGGCAGTTCGATTGCTATCGTATTCGGATTGATTTTGTTCGACTTTATAAGAGACGAGTCTTTTACTTAGTTGAACGCGTTGTTTGCCCCGAATATAAAGGGTGTAAATTAAACGTTTGGCCAACATTATTGATGGAATCTGCATCACAAAATAAATGTTTATTAGTGAAAGCCTAAAAAATTGCAACAAATCGTAGAAGGACTAAAAATACGAGTATTTCAAAGCAGTTTTCAGGTATAATTGACAATTTCAGATTCCAGGCTATAGGGTCAGAAAATTTACAGGAGGTATACGAAAATATGTGTACACCAGATGATCACAGCCATCTGGCTTTAAAATAGATTGATCAAAGCCAACTTATACCTCATCTTCAAAAATCTAGTGCCTCATCGTCAGCTTCTAAACTAGCCAGTGAGGGAGTGAGTGCTGAGGGCAGCAGTCCATAGACGTATCAGTTTAGAAGGCGGCCAGATATATAAAATAAAAAAATACAATACAAATAGTTGTATGTATTGTCACGGATTTCCCAATCCGACTTTTTCTTTTACCAGAAAAACAATCCGTTAATTAATCACTTAGCTTTACTAACTACTCTGTACACTACTGAATACTAATTACAGCTCAACTAAACACTATTTCATTTTTAATCGCTCTAAACACTCCAATTCAAGACTGTAGTGTAGACTGTAATACAAGACTAACTAACTCGGCCGTTTATTCTTCTTTTATAGACCAAACGAATATTCCAGGTTTTTCTAGTATCTCTAGATCCATTTTCTCGAACGACTAGAACGCTTCTCGTCGATTCCCCATTTTTCCAGTCCCGCCTCGATACACGGAATTTTGTTTGTTTACCAGAATCGCGTAGGGGCGGTTGGCACATCTTAGCATTTAGCGGTACCACAGTCGTCTAATTGGGTGTGAGTGGGGCAAATTCATGTCAAAAATCTAGCAGTCCTCTATGAGTTATTAAAAACCACCCTGTATGGGAGTTCTAAGCCCGAGTTCCTTCTTATACGTTTCTTTGTTATTATCTACTAGTTTTTCTTGTTATCTATTCGTTGTTTATCACTTAGGTTATGTCATTTTAATCAATTTATAACTGTTGTTTGGTATCAAAGCTACACGGTTGTCTTAATGAACAGAAGATTGTGACAAATAATGATGTATTCACGTACGACCTGTCATTTTCTTCGGAACAAAAAAGTGACAGGTGTTGCGTGCAATTCGTTGCCAGCGCTCAAGATTAACAGATTCTTATGCTCTCGTAAAATACATCGAAAAACTGCAAATCAACAGATCTGTTTACAGATATGTATTAATTAATGTTTATTTATACACTATGTGTCTTCGGTGCTTCCTTCGCATGGCAATAATAAAATCGCATTATGCGAGAGCGGCCTTTTTTGTATTTTTTCCAATTAAACTGCGATGCGTGTAAGGAAAAATCCATCGCATGTCTCCCGCTTGGCACTAATTAATTGTTATTATTATAATTACAGAAAAAGAAAATGAAAGCATTTCCGGAATATTGAGCCGGCACTCGATAATGACGAGTATTATGCAATTAAGAGGCTTATATGTTTATGAAAGGGACGCTCCGAGAACACCTGTTAAGAGAAAATTTACGCGAAAGGCTCGAAAATTCGATAAATTAGGAATCGAACTAGTTCAATTTGTAGTAACTAGTTATGTCTCAGACAAGAAGACCAAAATTTGAAAAGGGCTTCCCTATTTATTGTGAATTTGGTGGTGGTTACTCTCGGTCGGTTACGGTCCCGCTCGTAGATCACACGTAACAATCGGTATGGTCGATTATCGACAGTGGTCGATTGGTATATAGACGTTACATAGTATAGAAACGACCAGCTTCACAAGTTATAAATAATGGACGAAATAGACGAAACAGAATCGGAGCTCTTTCAGTCAAGTAGCAGTAAATTATAAATAGTTCTAGTTCAGCAGAACTGGATCTAGACTAGATAAACTTTGATTTTAAAAACATTATTTTCTAATTTTGACATACAAAGTAACATCTTTTGTTATCGAAGCAAGTGTCAAAACGTTCTACTTTATGGAACTAGTTACATAAAGAAAACCATTATTCAACTTGTTACGTAAAGTACGTTATGTCACTAATTGTAAAAAAGAATTAAACAAAATACAACAGAAAAATAATAAAGTAACTTTTATTTAGGTCAGTAATTTCATAAATAACACTTTATTAATTATTATTATTTAATTATAAATATTCACAACGGAGTTGGTACAGTTAGTGAAGCTAATTCCAGAAGAAATCTCATTTGTTCAACTTGCAGTTATATTCCGTGATATGTTATTGGTATTACTCGGTTCTCCAAGAATATCACCCAGAAATTGTTGTTTTATTTTCTATAGAATTTTCAACATATCGTTCTGCAACAGAATTTGACTTCCAGTCGCTGTGTTGCTTTATTTTTACAATATTGGCCCCAGAATCTGCAAGTAAAGTGACAGAAGATCTTCTGAAACAGTGCCCCGTGAATAATGCACAATTCGGCAAACCAATCAACTAACCAATAGTATTAATTCCTACTGGTTGTACACCAAATTTGCAATTTCTATATCTAACAATGAATCTGTTGTGTTTAATATTTTGCGGGCGTAGGTTTCGATACTTCCTGATAATATCAACGAAGTTTAGTCCTTCTATATCTCCTGGGTGATTACAAATTCACGAATTACTCTAGCTTTTGTATTTGCAATATTTACTCGAAAATATGTCTCCTCAGCTGTAACATTTTCAACACGTAAAAATGTTAATTCTGACTTCCGACATGCACCGGCTATTCCCACAACTAACACAACCGGAAGCAAAAATGACAGCTAAATGAAGCAATTATTAGTTACCTCAACCATTAAAAAATCATTGTCATTCACGTCCGTCAAAAACTTTGGAATATTTACTTTTGAAAAAACGTTTGATTTCTTAGCGTGGTATTCATCGGACTGCCTTTTCAAAAATGCTAACAAACTATTGTATGTTTTAATGTCTATACCTTTTTTTAAAGACAGCTCAGTTCTCAACATGGAGTACTGTGTCCATAGCGTAGAAGCCTTCAAATTCTTCTTACCTTCAAAATATGCCAATAGTACTTTCTCATTGACGTGTTTTACTTTCTTCTGTTCACGCCATTTCTCAAATTTTTCATAAGCCAAATTATATACCGCTTTGGATTTTTCAGTGCCGCTTCTTTGATATCTCTCGGTATATCGTCCGAATCTGAATGTAAATCACACATTTTTCTTAATAAATGATAATAATAACGATCAGCGTCACAGAATAGATCAGCGCCTATTATATGTCAAGACAAATGACAAGAAAATTTAAACTGACACTGACCTATAGATGTTATATAAATGATCAAAATTAAAAACTTGTATTTCCCATTTTTCGTCAAAATTAGAAAAAAATCTTGTATGTAATACGTTATGAAACATGATTTTATGTAACTCGTGCGATTTCATAACTGATTACATAAATAGCTATTATATGCTCCAATAGCAATGCAATATTTATTTTTTCAGTTTATGTTTACTTAAATATTGTCATATTTGCAAGATTTCTTGTCATAACAATATTTTTTGTCTTGTTTCGCAAGACTTTTTTTTAAAACTTATTTTGTCTTGCAATTTGAACGGTCAAGTTTTGTCTTGTTCTTGTCTTGTCCTGCAAAATCAAGAAAAAACAAGACAGGATTGTCAGTACTAGCGTTACTGCACTGTATATCAATACAGGTATTCTTTACGTCGTACCTCTCACAGAAGGAAAAAAAAGCAGTTTTCTTTGTGACGACAGCTAATAATTCATTTTTAGGATTTACTGCAAAGAGTAAAGAAAAATATCCACCAGTTCATTACTGGCTGTAATTTATTAATGATTTAATTAGACAGCGAACAATTTATTTCAATCTACATTTACATAAGTGCACTTGTTAAAAAAATCTAATTGATATCTGCAATTTTGTATTTAATTGTCTCGCAATTACGTAAAAAAAGATTAAACTCATGCAATTTGTATGTATGTTTTTTATGTAATACAATTAAAATATAATAATGCAGATAAACATACCTAATACATTAAAGGTAATTTAGTAGTATAATGTACAGGCTTTTGTGAGGATATATTAATCAGTGTTCCAAAGTTACAAAACTCGTTTAAAATTTACCGATATATGAATTAATTGTACAAGAATTTAGTCAAGAATTGTTACAAACTTGTAGGTATACTCTTATACAGGGTGTTAAAGAAAGAGTGTAAAATATTTCAGTAGGTAATAGTATGAACCAAAATAAGCAAAAAAGTCTTAATAAACATGGGTCCGCAAAGTAGCGGCTGCGGAGATATGAACCACTATTCGTTTTTCAAACATTTTATTTTATTAGGAATAAGCCGAAAAAGGAAGCTTTTAACAAACAAAAACAAAGTTACGGAAGATGTTCATAGTGCATCTCCTCTAGCTGTTCATTTCCAAGCAGGCACGACATCTTTGTCTCAACGATATTCGAACTCTTTCGAAAACACCCTCCTTGGTTTGGATTTCTTGACACTTTTGATTAATCCGAAGCTGCAGCTCTTCCAGGCTATTTACAGGAGTACCATACACTAATGTCTTCAAATATCCCCAAACAAAGAAATCTAGAGGGTTCAGATCAGGCGATCTTGGAGGCCATAAAACAGGTAGATTTCATTTGTTTGGGGGAATTAATCAAAAGTGTTAAGAAATCTAAAACAAGGAGGGTGTTTTCGAAAGAGTTCGTTTGTTTGTTAAAAGCTTCCTTTGTCGGTTTATTCCTAATAAAATAAAATGTTTGAAAAAACGAGTAGTGGTCCATATCTCTGCAACCGTTACTTTGTGAACCCATGTTTATTAAGACTTTTCTGCTTGTTTTGGTTCATCCTGAAATATTTTACACTCTTTTTTAACACCTGTATGTACATGCTTTTACAATAATAATGATACTCCCTCAAAACAATTTTTGAACTTTTGAGTAGAAATTTTATAAAATCTACTGGTAAGTGAAACAACTAAGAACTAACGTTAAAAGTTGAAAGTAGATTTCTTTACGAATACGTCAGCAGTTCAAAGGAAATAGCAACATTCATTTAAAAGAGTGCCATTTTTGTTGCAACGATTGTATATTAATAACGAAACTCGTCTGTTGAAAACCACAAATTCTCTATAAAGAAAAACTAAAAAAATAGCTCTCTTTTTGACAGCAGATTTTAATTTTGTATAAGCTTTGCAACAAAGAGAGAAGAAAATTATCAATCGCATCTCCTCTAGCTGTAATCTAATTATGATTTGATTAGACAGCAAACAATTTATTTCAATCTACATTTACATAAATGCACTTGTTAGAAAAATCTAATTATCTCTGCAATTTTATATTTAATTGTTTCGCCATTTCGTAAAAAAATTGATTACTCACGCAATTTATATAGGTATATGTTTTTCATTTAATATAATTAATACATCCAAGGTAATTTAGTAGTATAATGTACAGATAATCAATAGGTACCAATCTAAAGTTACAAAATCCGCTGAAAACTTTACGACTTATAAAATAAATTAGTTGTTCAAGAATTTAGTCAAGAAATTGTTACAAAGGACCTTATATACAAATTTCACACTAAATTATTTAGTATTATTTAGTTGCCAATGCCTTGTACTCTTTTATGACGATTAATCCAATAGCGATAGAAATCTGAGTTTTAAATTTTTAAATCGTAAAAAGTTGAGGACTGCGCCCTCGAACGGTAAAAAAAATGAAACTAATTCTAGAGAGTCTTTAGTTTGAGTGGTTTGTAATGTAATCAACCTTGTGCGTTGTTTGTTTAATTATTTGATTATTATTCTATCGTTTTATATTGGACATTAAAGTCAGGTCATCGTATATCAAATTATTAGTCAGATAGCCCAGAAATCTTAACATAATGTAAAGTCAGGTTAGGAATTCAGTTCTTAAAGGCCAATTTTATAGCGTTGAAGACATAATACCAACATATTCTCTTCGACGACTTGACAACAAAGTCAGCTCCACTTTTTATTTGATCGAGTGCTTTCCTCCAGAGCAATGCATTTAATATCGCTTTCATTTAAATTCAGGAAGTAAGTAAATATTTAAAACATTTTTGAACTGCTCTTTTTAATTTTATTTTTACAAAATTGTATTTGTAAGAGTCCCCTGTACATTCATAATTATTTTTTTAGATAAGTTCTGAATCACCCTGTACAACGTAAAATATTCTTGAAATATTTAAAATAAAAGAAAGTCAAGAATATTGTGAAAGAAATAACTTGAACAATTTTTTAAACAATTTATGAGCAAAAAAACTATTACAATTGTAAAACACGTTTATTTAAAACTTAAAATTGAAAAACAAAATACAACTACCAATAAGTGTTCAACATTCTTAATGAATCCAGTTGTATTTTTATTTATCTTACTTGTTTCTTTTTTTTGGAACTAGGACTGTGATTTGTTCACTTTTTACTCTTTACTCAAAACGTTTGCAACAAAACTAAATAAGTTAACATAAACCAAAAGAATTTTAGTCGATTTCAAAGAAAACGGCCAACTAGATTTAGTCATATTCACAATTATTAACAAACAACGCCACTACACAAACGGGTTTTACACAAAATCCAAAACAAATCTCCATCCCCAATCTTCCCTAAACGCAAGGTCCGTCTAAATCCGGAAACTATCCCTGTCAGCGCCCGTCGTCCCTTAGGAGCCACCCCCTGTTTCCCAACAAGCGGCGACCTGTATTGAAAAGCCGGGAAGAAAATACGGCCGCCAATACAGTCGAATCGGGCGAGGTCGCCGGGGCCAAGGAAGAGGAGGTCTTCTCCCCCAGGATCGATTGGCTCGCCGCAAGATTACGCCCTGATACACACTAACTCGCTACATTGACCGCCGATGCCGGGACCATAAGCTCCCGAATATGTCTATTGTTTTTAAATAGATGGCCGAGATGGATCCCGGACGCGTATTACCACTACCGGGACGGTACTATCCTAAACCCCGTTTGTATACCTAATACCAACTCACCATGTGCATAACCTTTACCATCTCGATCACCAAAGCTGATGCTCAATAGGATACAGATATGTAGAGGATATTTAGTATGAAATAAAATTTTACTGACAATTTAATTTATATACGGGGTGATTCAGGTTTAATCTTGATAACTTCAGGAATCGATAGAACAGGTTAAAATAATGTTCATTTGTGATATAAACGTATTTCCTAAAACGCATCGTTTCCGAGATAGAGGGCGTTGAAGTAGGAATTTTTTTCTCGTTTTTCCCTCATAACTTTTGAACCACTTATCCGATTTAAGCGAAATTCGGAACACAAACACTCCTTATGATCTTACATAAGCCTCTTAACTACCTACCCCTCTTGGAAGTGTATTTTGTATACCTACCCCCCCTCTTACTTTATTTCAACACTACAAAAAAATAATAATTAATTTCAATAAAAAATCTACACACCACTTTGACCTGATTATTTTCGAAACTTTTTCGTCCCTTGTTTTTTTCGACGTTTGGTCTTGTTTCTGAGATATTCAAAGAAATTGGTGACAGTGTAGCGCACCAGCCTTGTAAATTTCATTTAACGTTATAGAAACCCATGAAAACTAAACAAAATTAATTTTTAAGTGTGCGAAAATGGGAGTTTTGTAAAGACATTCAGCGATAATTTGCCAAACGTGAATCCGTTAAGGCTCATGGAGTTTAAGCGATCAAGTGACTGTTTTATCGTTGAAATTCGAGAAATAAAAGCACAATCGTTAGTTTCAGTGGCAATTCTAATATTATATTTATTCTACATATTTGTTGCTCGTCTGACGGTTTCCGAATTTGTTTGTTTTTATTTTATTGTTTCTTGGACAGCTATTGGTTACTGATTTATTAAAAACGTATATGATTTTTTTTTATATAAACAAGTGGCAAATTTAGAATTAGTAGCTCAATTTTGTTTTGCTGTCGATAGAGTATGAAAATATTTTACAAATTTCATTTAAACATGTAGAATATAAAATATTTTCGGGCAGTAAAATTTTCGTACGTACGACACTTTTGACTGTCAGGAATCTCTAAGGTTGACATTTTACTTACTGAGAAAAAAAATGATATCTTAGCAACAAAAGTATTCACTGTTAACCCTATGAACTAAAGTTGACACCTTTATTCCTTAGATGAAAAATGGTAAAATGAATAATTAAATGGGAGATCTGTGTTGGAGAAAAATTTGCATATTTTATTCGGATTAAACGTGTCTTCTCTGCTCGGCTAGGCTACACTTTTAATCCTAATAACAATATACTATTGTTGAATTCTTGCCAACAAATTCCTGTCTGTTAACAACAAAATAATCCAAGTTTCAATGTCCTTATTTCTATGAAACTATGTCACTCCTAGGTATAGGTTTAATTGATATAATTATAACAATACTTAGCTCAAAGAAAATTACTTTTTACACCAAATACCGTAAGTTACATATTTTGTGACGTCACATTAGTTCGATCCATTATTATTAGAATTTTGACATTTGTATACGATTAATTATATTAAACGTAACCGTAAAACGTAATTCTAAATAAATATTTTACATAATTGTGTCAAAACTAAATATTCTATGAAGTATAGTGCACCTGCTCAATGGTAATACGCCTCCCGGATGGATCGAGGGTCGGTAGGGCCATTATTCAAATCGGCTACGGCGTGTCGATGGGGAATTTTTACTGGAGTTTTCGCAATTGGATTTCTTGGATTGGCTAAATCCTCGATGTGAAACGGGGATTTGCTTACAATTGGACGGTCGTTTTAATAAAAAGGGAATAAATTTACTTTTAAAGAAGGCTTACCCTTTCAATAAGGCATCCGATGGAATAAAAGGAATTAGACGAAGACGTCCGCGCATTTTAGCCAAAATTTATGCATTTTATTTGTTAACTCAGCGGTAACTGTCAACTTTCTGTTATAAAATATCAGTTTGAAAAATCTAATTTCAATTTTAGTCGTTGAAGAAGATAATTGAATGCCCTTTAAAATAATGTAGAAAGGTAGGCACGTCGGCATACGCCGACTTGATTTTTTCTCATGCCTACGGCATTAGGACTATGTGTGCGTTAATAATACCATCGTTAATATCATCATCGTTGTTTTTATGATCGCCATCGTCACCGTCGTAGCTTTAAATTTATCTTCAATTTCGTTACCATTCTCCCCAAGTAATAATTTTAGTTTTGTAATAACCTACAGGATAATCATAAGAACTGTTTATAAAACCACTAATAAGTCTATATTTCTCCGACAGTAACCTTAAGAGTCTAATAAATATAAAAAGGGACCAAAGAATAATGATCCTCAGGAGGTTGTCAATGCTAAATGCAGCGTTAAAATTGTTACTTGGGTCCTTATCCTCATTGTCCTCAACATCATTTTCATCATTCTTATCATCATCCTCATCATCACCATCCTCCTCATCAATCACCCTCGTCATTATCACTTCTAAGTTGTCATTTTTTATATAAAGACTTTGAATAGGGGGTCATATAATATAAACAATAACTCAACACTTTTTCTATCAACGTAAATTTTTCGAAACATCTTTTGACTTATTCTTCATGCACCGTATTCGTCTTTTTGTGTTCGAGCTCAAATTACTATTAAAAAATATATGTAAAAATCAATTAACCAATATTTTCCCATTGTTCCAGGTGTGGTTCCAGAACCGCAGGGCTAAGTGGCGCAAGAAGGAGCACACGAAGAAGGGCCCCGGTCGACCGGCGCACAACGCCCACCCCCAGTCCTGCTCGGGGGAGCCCATCCCCCCCGCGGAATTGCGCGCCAGGGAGCGGGCCAGACGCAGGAAGAAGCTGCAGAAGGCGCTGGAACGGCAGGCCAGGAAGCTCCGCGCCAAGGGCATCGCCGTGGACCTGGTGGCCCTCAAGAGGGAGTACCTCTCCCAGAGGGGGGCCGACGGTATGGACAGCGACAGCGACATCGACGTCGTGGGGGATTCGGGGGCCGAGAACGAGACATTCAGCGGGTCCGACAACGGGATGTACCCTTCGTCGGTGTCCGAGTCGGGGGTGGACCTGACGGCGGGGTCGCACGAGGACAAGATCAGGAGGCCGAACCCCTTCAGCATAGATTCCCTGCTGAACAACACCTGAGGGGGTGGGGAGGGGGAAGCGGGGAGATTGAACTGAGCCGAGTTGTGCAATAAAGTTGTGTATCGCGCGATCGGGGTTCACGGTCGGATGTCTGTCGATTTTGCGAAAAAATGTCTTTTTGAAGGGTGACCAGTCAACAAGCACGGTTTTTTATATCTAGGAACGAATTTGGAAGAAATGATTGAATCACATCTGCAAAGAAATTAGAAATGTTCCTATAGTTGCGGCGAGAATTCAGATGACTTACGTCATACGAATAAATGAATAATTCGTTATATTTTCATCAAAATATTTAAGAAACTGCAACAGAGAACAATAAAACTATATATTACATTAAATGTTGTGGCACTCTTTTATTTAAAATAAAAATGGTAAGCCCATCCTATTTCAAAAATTCAATGCACTGAGGAAAAATTGTTTTGGTTTCAAGCGTCTTTTCCGCTGAAAATACAGCAAAATGTTACTTGAAAAAGTTACTCAGAATGATATGTTATGACCATGTGCAAAATTTTAAGAGTAGATTTTCAAGTTTCCTTCAACTTTTGATATAAACACAAACTACGAAATGCAGATATTTTAAATGAACAATTACTTGAATACGAAACTTAAAGCAGCTTACGGTTTTTTATAATTAAAACAGTGGCGTACCATTTTTGTTGTAAATAAGAGTGGCACAGAGCTTCTACGCCACTGGCGATATTGGGAATATTTAAACATACTGAATAATTAGACCTAAGGTATCCCATTACGACCTAGAATTATTGTTGTTTTAACACAAAGGATTTCCAAGTAAATAAAAAATATAATAAAATTTTCAAAATATTTGACACCCTGTACCTCGGAAACGATGAACTCTTAATTATAGGTATATTTGGGTAAATCTCATTTATTTTGACTGTATAATCGCACCTTCCAAAGAGGCCAGTAATATCTGATACACCCTGTATATTACAAAAAATTACAAAAAACGATTGTTTTTAATGCGACAAATTATCGAAAATTATGTTGACAATAAAAACAATTGCGTAACGTTAGCCGTGGCGTAATTCTTGCCGCAACTATATCCTAAAAATATAGAGGAGACGGTTCAAAATTTACGAGCAAAATTTCGACAAAAACGTTGAAATAATTTCTTCAACAAACAACAAAATACCGAAAACCCAGATATCTACAAGTTACTTAAAATTTATTAGCATCTAACGTTTTCGTAATACAGGACGTTTAAAACAAGATTACAAACTACAAAACACCGGAAGAGGTTTAAATGCAAATATTATATTATATTAAATAAACAACATATGCATCTGGAAAAGGTGTAATGGAAAGTGTCCATTTCCAAATATTAGACCGTTTCACCCTTCAAAGGCAGAGTTCCTGTACAATATTGTAAATATTTGTTAACATATCCCGGACAGGCATCTAGACCCGGACCGTAGCGTATTTATTTTGATTGTAAATATAGATATAGCCCGTGTGTACATACCGCCATACAGAGAGAGACATTCCACAATGTAATTTATTAATGAAAATCTAGTAATAAGCGGATCCTAGTACAGCAATACGTCAACCAAGTTCAAATTGTCTAGGCTAGACTAAACTTACTACTAGTGGCGATATGCGCAGAGATACATGGACAATGCTTATGTATTCACACACAAAATCGTGGAAAAGTTTAGTTATAAAAGAAAGTCGTTTCATAGCTATGCAGTGTGTACCACACGAGATGAGTTTTAGATATGTATTTTATTACACAGGCAATAACTTGGAAACGGTTGTGCAGGTATCAATCAAACTCGGAGAAATTATATTTTGTAATTAGTTTTAACATATCTCTTAGAGGACACCACAATTTACACGATATGTATTGGGTAAATTCCCGCAATTCTTTTTTGTCTATGATTTGGCTGTTTCACATTAAATTATAAACGAAGCATTATTTACAAGCAAAAATGGTATATTTATTTAATTAATTCGCTATCTCAATTATTTTTCAAGATATCTGCTGTTAAACTCTAGATATACTCGCGACAAGTATTCAGACGACTTACGTCATACGAACAAATGAATAATTTATTATATTTTCATCAAAATATTTAAGAAACTGCAACTGATAGTAATAAAAATATATACTACACTATAAGTTTACATTATATATTGCACTAAATTGCAAAAAATGATTGTTTTCAACGCGACCAAATATCGAAAATTACGTTGACAATAAAAACAAATGTGTAACGTCAGCCGTGACGTAAGACGTCTGAATTCTTGACGCGAGTTATAGTAGAACAGCATTTAAATAAATATTTGTATTTAGAGAATAGATTTATCGCCCTATGTAAACAAAAATTGAGAGGATTGATATCTGCACCTATATTCAAGTCCACTACTGTTGTAAATGTACACGCCATTAGTTGTGGAATACTCTGTATATAATATCAAAAACGTTTCTTTGTAAAAATGTTATATGAACAAAAACGAAAACGACATATTTATCAAAATAAGAAAAAAATAACTAGGAACCAAAAACATTTTATTGATTTAATTGTTATCCAATTTTTGCAAAAAATAACAAAACTTTTTACATTTACCCGTCACTTCCGAGCTATCTCTGCGCTTAGCTCCAACATTTCATGCATGTCGTCTTTTTTAGTTGTGTGCATGTTCTGATAACGACATCGCAACCTAGATTAATTTTAGTGACCTTACATTTTGTCGATCTGTTATAAAACCTTCCTCAGGCATCCGTATAACTACCCCGACGATGAGTTTTTTTAAGGGTCTACACTTTACACTACAACGAATGCGTTGCCGATGTCGTTATCAGATCCCCCTTAAAGAATCGTACTTTTATCAGTGATACGCAGTGCTACTATATCAAGTAAATTAAGTCTAATAAATAATATATTATTTATTCGATCTTACAGTGTTTTATTTCAAAGTTTCCACAACTACTAGAGTATAATATTAATTGAAGTGCCACAGGGATCACTACTAAGCCCTACATCAGAAATGGTTTACATAAATGATATTTTTTCAACATTGTGTAAGTATGGATTGATGGATATCTCAGTGTAATAAATATATTATGTTACACGCATGGACAAGGGCCATTCTGCTTGGCACGACGATTCAATTCTTACATCGCGTGCTGGTAATAGCTGGGGCGCAAAAAATATAGGCGGGCAACGCCGCGTCCGTCGCCGGGACACAGCAATCTCAGCGGTGCCCAAATGGCCCATATAATAATTCAATTTTGTGTAAATAATACCTCTAGGCGAGTGGAAGTGCCTCGCGTGTCCGAAAACGGCGCATTCTAGATATGACCGCGTCTGCGGTCACGTACAGGGTGGTCGCGCCTACTCCGTCCGCGGACGTACGCTGTACATCAGTGACCCCTAAATGCAGGAAACAATTTTCTTTTCCTTTATTAATCAATAACTCAAATTTAGAATTCTTATGGTAAATACGTGAAAATATCTAACTATTTGACTAAGTGGCTAGTTATTTACTAAAAAGTTGACAGTCTCTGCTTCAGGCACTGAATTTGATAAATCAGAAAAAAGTTGAGGATTAAAAATAAAATTCATAGTTTACAATCCATATCTAGAAAAGTCGAAAAGTTTTCAGTTGACAAAGTGAGTCTTGTTTGTCCGTTAGCTGCGAAAAACTATTATGTTCTAGAACGAAAACCTTTCTCGTTCTAGAACATAAAGCAAAATAATTTGTAATTTTTTGGAGAATTATTTTATTAATAATTAACAATACACATTTTAAATAAAACATTTCACTACTACATGTAAATTGAAACTGCCGATATTGCAGCGAGTTAAATTTGTGCCAGATCCACTGCTGTCAGTTATCGTAGCTTTCAGTTCTGGGTGTTCAATTAGGCTGCTGCTGCAATTGTTTAAGTTTACTGCGCATGTTGTATTATTGGCAAGTTCCGTAGGCTCTGCTGAAGATGATAACAATTTATTTGCAATTGAAATTTTATTTTGTAGAACGCCACCCCCCACGTCCTTTAATGATGGCAATATCGGCCCCTGCGTCGGCTAATAGAGTGGCGGAAGAACGTCTAAAGCAGTGCCCTATATAAGTTTCCGGATGATACAAATTGAGATAAACTGTTATTGGTTTTAGCACATTTACTTTGTTAACGCCAGTCACTTGGTTAACACATTTTCCCTGACATACTTCACAAAATATCTTCGACTTGTAGTCTTGCCCACCCAGTACATTATTAACACAAAAAAATCCCGTCTCTCCGACAAATGAAACAAGATTTTACAGCACCTACGGGCACATCACACCTGTAACTCGTCTTATTAAGCAGAAATTCATAACCACTTTTGAGGAATCGTGAAGCATGAACAGAATCGACTCTGAAGCGTTAGCCATCACCATAAGTCCTTCGTGACACGTTTTGGTACGAAAAAAAGGCACATGGACGTCAAGAAATGATTGAGTTATCCGACAATTGAAATAATATATGCTTGTCAACACTCATCCGTGTAATTTTTCACGAAAAAAAAAAATAAGTTGTTGGCCGAAACTACCAATTACAGAAATAACCTCAACTATCCGGCGCTGTACAAGTAAAAAAAAATAGATTGGACAATTACACATGGCATGACGGCTTCATATGTACATCAACTGGACGGAACAAGTCAGAACAATTATTGTATAGGTCTTGACACCACAAAAGCGACCAGGGGCAATTTATTAAAATAATTGAGAGTACAGTAATCAATTTTTCTTGAAAATTGAAATAATTTGATCGAAAACGGCGCCTAAAACTTTAAATGATTCATGAGTACCTAATAATTGCTTTTGTCGGAAAAATAGTATGTGAAATAGTACGCTATTGTATAAATCTAAGTCACATTTAAGAAGACACGTGATGACTAAAAATTAAAATATTTGCCGTAAACAACCCTACTGTGATGTACGTTAATTATCACGAGATTTGTCTCTATCACCCCTACTGCGATTAACTGTGATGTGATCTCGAGATGCAATAGGATAAATTGAGTCTACGCGCTGGAATTGTGCAGAAAATTCAAAAAGTTCTCGAATGAAAATGTAGTTTTGTCAGTTTGTAACGAAATAATGAAAACCTAATGCAAAATACTGCAGCTAACTAGATTAACTGTTACCTATCAATCAGTTTCTGCATTTAGAAACGTTGCAAAAAAATGACGCATGGTATCACATTATTGACAGATGTAAGCTATATCTACGGATCTAAGCCATCTCAGTCGATGCTTATCATAGGCGCCGACTTTCCGCAGGAAAAGAGGGTTTTGCCTCATTTTTTAAATATCGAGCTAAAATTATGGAATATTTTTTATTGTTTTTTAGGCCACCCTGAGCCCGTATTAAAATTTTGGCGCTTAGTCATAGTCATGAAAAATATAACAGAACTCCCGATTATGCTACCATCAGAACTGTGCGTGTACGACAAAAATTTCGAATTAATTTGCTTTTCGATTGTAGAATCATAGAATCCTTAATTTTTCTGTATAAATATTTAATAATTTGATACAGAAGATATTTAATTACAAATATACGACCTAATTCTCTTTTTTGTGTTTTTTTCTTTATTATTGTTTGTGAATGTTATTAAATATTTCATTACTTACCATAATTCTGTACCAGTTTTTTGATACATTTTTTATTTGCATATATTATGTTGTTCCTTGTAATTAGACATAGTTGCCTGATAGCACAGAATATATTAGCTATATATTCTGTGCTGATAGGAGTGAATAAATAAATAAATACTACCTACCACACAACGTGCATTAAGATAATAACAAAAGACAATTTAATTTGTATTCTCATATGTTAAATGTCAGTCAATAAAACAGAATAAAAAACTAGTCAAAAATTACCTAACCCGTTCTAAATTAAAACGAAAATGTCTGAAACTTATTAGAAGGATCTGATATAATTTACGGCCCCATTTTTTCAGTTTTTATGCACATTTCCCTACATTAGGATCACGCGGCGGGCAATAAAATCAAAATCAACTCGACGTGCGTGAGGTGTCGTTAAGTTCCAACACCAAGCATTTTATCAGATTCCAGAGCTTCCGATTTGCCAGTTAATGACTCAATTGCGGGCGTCAATTCCATTCTTTTGTCCGGCAGGGTCGCCGCTTAAAGTCGAAGGCGAGCTCTGGGCGCAATCTACACAAAAGCTCGACTAACGAAGCACGCGATGCATTAGGGGTAGGTTTGTATTATATAGTTATTATTATTCTTAAGTATATTTAATGTGCTGGTTTATGGTCGTTAGAAATGGTAACGCGTTGCTCCGCCCATGTACAAGTACCGGAATTTAATAGGAAAAGTACCACTTCAATTACGAAAGGACAATTAGTATAACATTTTAAAAGATGAGATGATAAATGGTTCAGTTGATTAAGTAATGAAAAAGGAACCACAATATTCTCAACTCGCTACTTTTACTGCCAAAATCAAAAATTTGGATATATTCACATACATTTTAATCCTTTGGCTTTATTAATAGAGATAGTGAAGGGCGGAGTTTAACAGAACCGTAGTGAGTTTACGAATGTGTATATTAATCAAAGAAACGTATCAACGCGGCACTGACAATTACAGCGTGCCGTAAACAACTAAAACTAAAAGCGCAGTTCGAAATGCGAAGCCGCTGTAAAAACCAAAGACCCGCGCCAGAAAATGAAAAAGGTGTCGGAAAAAGGATTTATTTTTCAGTTTTTTAACGATATATTAGGATATTGATATTGACTCTTTTTTTAAACTGACTACAAACGTCAAAAAATTGGACAACTAGATGAAAAACAAATGTTTTAGTCAACCACAAAACATGCGTTGTCACTCTTTCATGTTTTCCATCATAAAACGCCATTTATTTTGAAAACGGTTCCCGTTATAGTTTTTAATGATGATTGCTTTTTTGATGTTAAAGAACATTGTGCTTTCAAAATGGTTAAAATTAAGGGCATAATCCTCACGCAATCGTACAAAATTTTGAGTTCTGTATCTCAAACGGTTCCTGAGATATCGTCAAAAAACTGAAAAAAAAATATTTTGAACACCATGTTAATAAAACTTTTTCTTAGAATGAGCCAAACACTCATACACTTCATGTTCCGAAACATATTTTAAAACACTCTGTATAACTTGAATCACTACCAACACCGTTGATCCATATGTATCAAATATCGCCTGTCGGTACAACTATGAAAGCAGCGGCGCTAGCCACAATGTACTGTCAATGGAATAGCCAGCTGAGCTTTGCCTGCTAAAACCTACCAAGTGACAAGGCAGAGAATGATGGGAGAATAAAACTGAAGAATCGGAAAGCGATGAAACTTGTATATACCAGTATTCTGAAAACTTCGATTATGGCTTCGATGCTCTGACCGTTTGACCTCCTGAACTTTTTAACAGATTAGAAGTGACCGAAATAACTCGAAAACCGATCCGTGCCGATGCCGTGATTGTCGCTGGCAATCACAACGGCCGAATGGAAATCCAATTACGGCGCCATTTATTAATGACGAGCGAAAATTGGGCCGCTAAATAAAGCATAATTATTTTTTTATTGTTTCGCATCAAACGAAACAGCTAATTTGGATTCATGACTGCCGGCCGAGGCGCGATCTCGCCCGCCAGTTCGCTGCGCCGTGATTGATCGCCTGCATGACGTATTTATTTACTTATTACTGCCAGCGCAGGTGTTAATCGACAACGGGAGCCGATCTCTACAGGACGTCCCAAGAAGGACGAAAGCCAGTGTTTTCTTCGATACCAAATTTTTGTCGCAAAAAGTATTTTTTTGCTTCAAATTGTGCAAAACTGAAATCTAATAATAATAATAATAATAACAATAATACATAAGGATAAGCCAATGCATGGTCTCTTCTACCGTCATCTAGAGGGGCTTGGCTTATCTGAACGGCTGACCTTTGCTTATTTGAGGTCAGCGGGGCTGAACTCTGAGACCGAGGGATTCATAATGGCTTGCCAAGATGGTGTAATTAACACACTCGTCTATCGCAGTCGTGTCTTGGGTATCGAGGTTCCTGATACCAGCTGCAGGGCTTGCCGCCAAGCGCCGGAGACGCTTATGCATCTCCTGTCTGCCTGTCCGGTATATGCGGCCACAGCGTATATCCAAAGACACGATTCAGCCTTACGGGTGTTGTATTATCATTTACGACTCTCTTATGAGATAAACGAGACGCCAGTGCTGCCTTATGCTCCGAGGATATAGAATCCGTAGTGGGAATGAGAAGTGCCGAATTTATTGGAACTATTCATTCCCCACCCTCAGGCAAATCAAGCCAATAAGCCTGATGTAGTCCTCCTCGACCACCAGCTTAGGACGATGTTTGTGATTGAGTTCTCGGCTCCCGCAGAGAACAACATCGTCCAAAGAGGAGGAGAAACGGAGGAAGTATCGAGATCTTCTCTCCGAGCTCCGCAGGCTGTATCCAGACCACTCTGTTAAGATTGTGGTGCTAATTATAGGCGTCCTGGGTGGAATGAGACATACGTTGCTTTCTGACTTAAAGATCATACCGGCTTGTCGAAATTCGGCAGAGATCTTAGCCGGCAGAATGCAGAAGGCAATCGTCGTTGGTTCGCTACGTCTGCTCAGAACACACGATTTACGGGTGCAATGATTACTAACTCCACGGAGAGGAGAGTGGTCATTAGCTTGACTCTCAGAACATCTCCGAATGTGTCGGAGCCTCGGAAGGTGTTTACTGGAAAAAAATAAGTGCGGGAGAGGGGGTGGAAAATTATTATTAAGCAGGCCGCATTTGCGCCCAGGAACGACTTACGTTGGTAGGCTCTAACCACCATTCAGTGCAGGAATGAGGGAAACCTGGAAAACCTCATTAATTAGGGGGGTAGTCAAATGTCGACCAGTATCAATCTCTCACATTGATCCAAGCCAACATTCTTCCACCCTACCATACCCGCAGAGAGGGTGCCAATCTCTCCACGAATATAGCTTATATACGATCTACCGGCTGCGGGGGTCGAACCACACAGCGATCTAGTCACCTCGATTTAAGTACTGACGCCTTAAACCGCGCAACCACTGACCAAATATCAATGATATTGTTGGGTTAAATTTATTATTTTTGAGAATTTTGCGATTTTCGAGTCGTATTTATTAATCGAATCATATAATTTTATTGGATCGAGTCGCATAGATTCGAATCGAAATAAAACAATGGGTTTGTTCAAGGAAGAAATCCAAACTGGTACCAAACTGTCAAAAACTTTCGTCCCACTAATTATTGCACATTGTTTATTGAAAACAAATTCATAACGTTACTGGTCAGGATACTTCTGACAGTTTAAAACCAGCCTGGATTCCTTGCTTGAACAGACCTCATATATCGATTCGAATTGATTTGTATTTATGAATCAATCCATCGAAAACATCAAATCGAAATATCGAATGGCTGATCAATTCGAATCAAATTAAAATAAATCGAAACATCTAACTGTCGAGTCAATTAATTTGAATTCACAGTTCTGCGTGGTTTAACGGGAAACATCAGCTTTCAAATTTTAACTGGGACATTCTGCATATTTTTCATTTTTTTATTGAGAATATCATCTAAATGCAATAATGTGTTATTTGTCACTGTTTGCATACCTCTTAACTAATGAATGCTTTGAAAATATATCTTGTAGCTTCTGGAGAGCCTCTGAAAAATTGGGAGCACTTGGTATAGTATTTTAGAACTGATATTAAATATAAAAGATGCAACAACTTAAGATTTCTTGGTATAGCTAGTAAAAATTAGGTGCCTAAATATAACATGAAAAAAGTTATAACAATTCTTACATACCTCAAGAACTATCTTTTTTCACATGTCAAATAGTTCCGAAATTACTGGATTTAGGTATACAGGGTGTTGTAAAATGTTGTTCAGAGAAATCTACAGCAGATTCTACCGACCCAAGAATATGAAAAAAAAGTTTCTATAAACCTAGGTTCGCAAATGCTTTGTTTTTGAAATACAGCCGGTCAAAAATTAAAAAAAATGATTTTATTGATAATTAAATAAATGAAATCATTTAGATTAAGGTACTGACCCAAATTGTAATGATTTGTAATGGAAAATTTTGAAATTATCAATTAAAAAATCAATTTTCTTTTATTTTTTTTGACAGCCTGTAACTAGAAAACAAAACATTTGCGGACTTGGGTTTACAAGAACCTTTTTGTATTTTTGGATGTAGAATCTGTTCTAGAATTCTCCAAACAACATTTTGTACCACCCGGCAGAGTATGCTCTATCTTTTTCACTCAAAATTTCATTGCACTTTCCGTACTTTCAGTTAAAAATATTTTCTTTAAAATACCCTGTATAGCAATTTGACACCTCTAACGATATTTGAGTGCAACAAAACATCCTTTTTGTCGCATTTTGAATTGTTTTCCTCTTGGCACAATTGGCCATATTGGCTAATTCAATCCCAACAATAAATACCGCCGTACCATCATAAAACATAAATTTCCCATTAGGGCTCGATCGACGTAATTCGATTTGGGGCATTTAAGCCGGCATGCAATTAGCAGCGCTGGTCCTGGGGGCGGTGGGGGTGGAGCGGGCGCCGCCGGCTCCGATAACGCGCAATTGGACGAACCCTCCGAGGACCGTGAGGCGGCGGCTTCCGGTTTTTGTACCGTTCGCCGCATAAATACGATCACAAAACGCCATAAATCCATACCGATTGTTAATTTCGATCAGCTTTTTCTGAAAATAACAGCATTATTCTTATCAATCACTCCCGATGATGTTGTGCTGGTTGATGAAATGCGCGTCGAGTACACACACAAATCCGTGACGTCATATGGTATACAAGATTCGATGAAATCTAAGTTTTATTTTGCTCACTTGAGAGTTTGTTTTTTAACCGTTAGTTTTGAACTTATTAAGGACATTATTGCCTGGTGATAAATTATTGCCAGTAGATTTATAACGATAAAAACAGTTGTTTCCCTGTGCCTTACATATATTGTTAGCTTTCTACTTTAATTTGGACAATTTTGATGAAAATCTTTGTATTTTTTTCGGACAGAAAAACATTACACTGCAGAGCCCTGAAGAAGGGCCAATATAGGCCAAATAATTGTTTTTCTTTATACATCTACGTACCTGTCACCAGGCAACAATTTCCTATACAGTAAACTAAAGATCACTAGCAACAAATAATAGTTATTTATTATCTTTATGTCAAGGTCGCAAAGATTTTGATGACTATGGTTTTTGTACTATAAGTTATAAGACAATGTTACGTTCCTATTACTCGATTTTTTAAGGGAACAGTAGAAAATAATTAAAATTTGTGATATTACGAAGTTACCAATAATTTATTACTTTTTTTATATAAGCAAGGTCGCTGAATCTTATGTTTATATGATAAAAGTTGTCTTGACGTTTCCCTTACTTGTTGAACTCCATAGCAAACAACTGAAAAAGTTAATAAGAATTTAGAGCTTGTTAATCTTTACTTTTAATTAATTTACTTTATTTTTATTTACTTTTATTCTGCATTTGATTATCTTTAAAATTTATTTTATAACGCGACAAACAACATTTTCCACATCAGTAGCTCCAGTATAAAATTTTACGGGTTGGGCAAAAGTAATCATCTCAACCATGTCAACTAACTGGTTATGGTATTATTCGAAATCCACACCTTAAATAAAAATAATATTCTAATACCTATAATATAAATGAAACCGGAAATCGATCTGACTATTACAATAGTGTGCTATTGTTCATTTAACAAACGACAAACGTATCAAAGTTTTAATGGTTTGTAACCGAATTTGTAACTGAACATCACCTTTTTAAATAATATCTACAGGGTGTCCGGAAGATGGGTGCTTTTCTTTTCCTATATGATAAATCGTTCTAGACAAAACGTAATTGACTTAACAATTGTTTTTCTCTAAGACCAACCGTACTAAAATTATAAACGCCAAACAGGTTCTGAATATCTGACAACGCCGCACACCACTGTAACTTCACAGATGTTTCCACATAATACTCACAAATACCCCTAAATATACTTACTGTGTATAATTTTCTTAGAGCTTTCCCACGACACAGAAAAAAGTTTAAAATAACCGTAATAAGTGATCCAAATTATTGCTCTTGCATGCGGAAAACATTCACTATACAAATGTCTCGCAGCCAGGATAGTTTGAATGAAAGAATATATTGTCGGGTTAATTTTTACTGAAATTTATTAACACTCTGTACACTACTGAATACTAATTACAACTCAACTAAACACTATTTAAATAATCTAAATCAATCGGAATCTCCAATTAATCTCACTGAACCACCCAAATGAAAACTCTAATTCAAGACTGACTGACTCGGCCGGTTATTCTTCTTTTATAGACCTAACGAATACTCCAGGTATTTTCCAGCATCTCTAGATCCATTTCTCGAACGATTCTCGTCGCTTCTCAATTTTCCAGTTGCGCCTCGATACACGGCATTATTTTGTTCTTTACCAGAATCGCGTACGGGTGATCGGGGCAATCTAGCTTTTCGCGATACCATAGTAGTCGAATTGGGTACGAGCGGGGCAAATTCTGTGACAATATTTATATATTATAGAAACACTGACAAAACATGGACAAATGACGGTCATACGATGACAAAAGTGTGGCACTGTTTTGCCACAAATGGAACCTCGTGCTGTCGTGACTTATGGATAATGCACCCTAAAATAGCTTCGTCGTAGTACACCAGAATCAGTTTCCAACCGTCAGAAGCGTCTGTCGCTTAGAAACTGTTTCCAACAACTGTTCTACGAACGCGTCTAATAGCGACGATAAGTGTATTATGTGTTAAAGGTGTGATATCCTCGGAGTGCGCATCAGGTAGTTATAAGTGGTCTTTGAACCCTTCTCTAGTGGCACGCCTATGGAATATTGTCCCCTTCAATCCTCATCTCCCGTGCTCCTTTAAGTGCTGTCAATGAATCACTCTATTATTTTGGGCTTCGACTATAAGTATAAATAAGCGAAACCCACTGGTTAAAATATGACAGAAGTATGTACGATGCACAACCATCCTGATCTATAGTTTGAGGTTAACATATAATAGATTGCAATGTTGTCGCACGATACAGTTTGAAGGATTTTCTGTTAACTTCATTAATACTGATACAAAATACAAATTACAAACAAATTACGCTGCAATGGTTTTTTCTAAGTCTTAATTCTAGCTTAATTTGCAATTTCGTAACACACTTTTGCATTTTATTGAAGCTATATTATTATTTTGAAATGTATTCGAAGCAGACACTATTTTCATGACACCCTGTATAATCTTGTTATGGTCGGAAAGAATTAGTTAATAAATATGACAGCCTCATATTCCTTCTCATGAAAGCACGGTCGTGTACGGACCCCTTTCGAAAGCATTTTCCGGCGCGTTTCGTTTTTTTAACGAAACTGCATAACTGACAGCAGAAGTTTCAGACGAACCGTGTTCGGCTCGACGACTTCTCAGCCGTTTGCGTGCAGAAACAAACTCTATGACGAGCCGTACATTTTAATTAAACCGAGAAACGTACAATCATTTTCATTTCGCTTCGTATAAAAAAAGGAATGCTGCCATTACGAGGACTCCACGGTGATTTAAATCAATTCGTTCCGCCTAATTCGTGAGTCTTTTATTTCCAAAATAAATTTAATAATCCTTACCTGGGACCAGGCCGGTTTTTTAATATTAATAGGCGTCCATTCCTCAAAACCGAAAATGGACGCGTTGGAAATTCGTGGGGTGGACGACGGGTTCGTGGTCTTTCACACCTTTGCGTCCCGTCACGGCCACCCCGTGGCGGAATGGACAAAAACGCAGTAGGCGCTCTCCCTCTAAAACGCGGGGCGTTCAAAGAAAAAATAATAGTTACAGATCAATAATTCTAATTTACAACTCGACCAGAACTGGACTATTAAGAGACAAGCCATCGGCGTTGATACGGTGGAACTCAAACTCTATGGATACAAAAAGACAACTTTCCGTGGTGTTCACAGCTGCATAGGATTATAAATAATTATGCATAAACTTACCTAAATTATTTCTCAATAATGAATGCATTTCAGCAGTATCGGATATATTTCTCAAATAAATGTTTGCTATTTTTAAAGGTAGTTGTTTATTCACGTACTGCTAAAACACTCATGCGTATAAAACGCTCAATGCAACGTCATTGTTTATAGTACTATACAGTCCGTCATAAATTTTGGTAGGTTGAAGCAGGCCGACACCCTGTCAATTTGGAAGCCATGAATGAATCGAGGCTACCAGCATTAAATAACTGTCTGATGTCTGAAAACAGGGTAGATAATGATTTAAAATAAAATGGCATTATAACTGAATCACCTTGCATAAAAAAGACAAACTTTCCGATACTGAATAAACATTATATCATTTAGTATCGTTACGATTGACATTTGCAATAATTGCAATTAACTGATATTTATTTAGATTAGATATTATTATTTTTTAGTATTATTTATGTAGACACTATTATTTTTCTCTTTTAAATTCTTTTGTCCTATGATTGACAAAATTGACATATGCAACAGTTGTTTAGTTATTATTTATTTACATATTATATTTTGCCATTTTCAGATTTGTATATTTTTATGTGTCGTTACTGTTTGTACAATTTTAATTGAAAGTTATTTTGTATTTTTATATAAATATTATATAGCAACAATCGATACTTTTTTATCAGTATTTTTAGAAAAAATAGACATATACAGTTATGACAGCGAACCGTTCTAGAACCGTTTAAAATAGTCCCCCAAGTATATTTTTAACAAGCTTTTATTTGTTTTCTGTCAAAATTGATGTGACCGACTATGTTGAACCGTCCTAGAACCGTTCACTGCTGCAACTCGAATAGGGCTAATATTTTTCAAACAATATCAGTATCATAGCCACAATACCTAATCTAATTTCAGTAATAGCGTCCATTGCTACTACAAACTCGTATGCAGCTGTGAACAACACGGAAAGTTGCCTTATTTACTTTGTTACAGCATCGCCGTGCCCACACCGATGACTTCAGTCGCAACAATCCAGCGTCAATCCCTACTCATGCTTAGCTTTAAGTTCTCTTATTGTACCACCGAGAACTAATGTCGGTGAGACATAGAGAGCGACATCTAAGGAAACATTCAACTAGCATCCTTTAAACTCATACTTTCAGCTTCTGTTTACACGTATGGAACAAGGACTGTTCTTTCTATATTTAATGAAGCCACCCTTTCCCAGCGTCAGCGTGCCAACGTCCAGATCCGTTGCCCGGCAGAAATAAAGACATTAATAACGCAATTTCCTTTCGTGCCTAGCGCGGCTTCATTTAATTAGAATTAACATTTCACGGCGAATTCTGGCAGGCGTTTCAATGTAAGGGGCTCGCTGCACGGACCAGCGAGCTGTCTGGCCGATATTTCAGAGGTGCCGGATCAAAACAACACAAAACGACCAGCCGACGAGGCAAATTGAAATATCCGCACGCGATGACGACGACCAAGGCGATGTGTATTCGCTCTACCTGGAGCGATGTGCTCCAGGTAGAGCTGCAAAAGTAACGACTTTTTGCACGACTAGGCACGACATCTTTGTCTCAATGATATTCGAACTCTCTTCTCCTTGGTTTGGATTTCTTGAGACTTTTCATTAATCCGTAGCCGCAGCTCTTCCAGGCTATTTACAGGAGTACCATACACTAATGTCTTCAAATATCCCCAAACAAAGAAATCTAGAGGGTTCAGATCAGGCGATCTTGGAGGCCATAAAACAGGTCCGGAAGAATGAGCTGGAGCACCATCATGCCGGAACCACATTTGTTGCCTCTGATTCAAAGGAATCTCGTCCAAAAAATCATACAGTGTGTTCTGCAGAAAGTTGAGGTAAGCAGCGCCTGTTAACCGGTTTGGTAAAACAACAGGACCTAGAAACCTGTCACCTACAATACCCATCCAAATGTTTAATGAAAAACGTGCCTGATGTCCAGATTCTATTAGAGCATGAGGATTTTCGTCGGCCCAAATATGCGTATTGTGAAAATTAAACACTTCATTTCTTGTGAACCCGGCCTCATCAGTAAAAAGAATGTTTGCAAGAAAACGAGGGTGTTAAGCATCATGACGTAGAAACCAGCGGCAAAAAAAACAAACGTGCTTGATGATCATTTATTGGATTTAAGGCCTGTACACTCGTTGCACATGGTATAAATAAAGCGGTTGCTCGTGAAGGATTCTCCACACAAGAGGACTACTAATTCCTACCCCGGCTGATATTCTCCGCACACTCGTACCTGGATTCTGCTCTACCAGTGCTAGAATTTCTTCTTCTGCTCTAGGAGTGGATACCGACCTTGGTCTTCCGGATAAATGGCACTGTTTGCTCAAGGAACCGGTATCACGCAATCTTTGGTGAATTCTTCCAAACATGCGTTGTGAAGGAATCTGGCGATTTGGATTAGCGTCAACATAAAGACGTCGCGCTTCGGTGGCGTTCCCATTAGCACGACCATACATGAAATGCATGTCTGTTAATTCTGCGTTAGAGTAACCAGCCATAGCGAAAGAAAACTTGTGCACTGAGAACAACTGTCAAATACGTACTGTTTATTTCACTCAACATCAACCAACTATTATAAGAAAATACACAACTTTTTGCAATATAGAAAAGAGGCTAAAAAACATTCCATATCTCCGCAACCGTTACTTTGCGCACTCATGTTTATTGAGAATTTTCTGCTTATTTTGGTTCATACTATTACCTCTTTAAATATTTTACACTCTTTTTTAACACCCTGTATATGAGTAGATAAATAAAAAAAGGTTGAAAATACTAATTTTTTTCTCGGAAACTAGGATTTTGCAAACATTTTTTTTACAATGTTGACGCATCTATTTGTAATTTTTTTTAGATAAGTTGTGAATTATCCTTTATATTCGTTATTATTAGAATGTTTTACTGTATTATAAGATAGTATAATTTTCTTATAATTCCTATTAATGAAGGTATATTATGTATGTTCTTTAATACCAAATATTTTAGGTATGCTAAGGATCCTATATCTCAATTATGCGATTCGGATCCTCATTATCCGAGTCATTCCTAGACGCTGCACCTTCGGCGACGAAGAAAAAAATTAATAGAAAATATTAATTACACAACTTGTACTTTTGGCGCTTCTTTTTAATTAACGATATAATAAGTTTCTGGTGATAAATTGGCCCGTTGATTGAAATATAGGAGAGTTAATGTGGAGCAAGATAAGCCCGGTAGGCTATCCGGGTTGATTAGCAGACGTAACTTAATTATCGTGTCTTACGTTGCACAACGGGCGACTTCAAAGCAAACGCCGAACGGACAGCCCTCTTCACTTCAAAATTCAGTGTCTAGGAGCAAAGCGAAGAAAAAACAGTTAACATAGATAATTAAAATATTAATAAGTCGCCTCTTCACTTTCCTTTAGACAAAAGTATTTCAAATGTTAATACACCGGCCCTTCTTCGCACAATTCCCAGTTCTTAAAACGTCGATTCAATTATATGGTTATGAAAGATATTTCTCTTGTCTCCAGTGCCAGATATGATAATGAAGGAAGTCCAAAACAATACTTAAAATACAGAAAAAATATATACAGGATGTTCCGAATAAGAACCGACACAGAGCAGGTGCGTGTAGGAGGTTTTAAAATGTTGCAAATTAACTAAACGTACAAAGATGCACGATTTAGGTTTATTATAAAATAATTTGTTACTCTTGTTAAATTTAAAAAAAAAAACTTTTCAAGAAAAAATACATTAATTAAAACAGGATTTTATTAACGTTATTAGAAGAAATAAAAAAAAAACTTAGTAGGAGGCTTTACTTATTGTGAGTTTTAAGAGTGTAGTTGAACTATTTGGTTTAAATTTCATGTCAATAGAATGCTGCAAAAGAATTTCAGTTCTTTAAAATTGTTTAAATTAATGAAGATGCTTTATGACACATTAATATTGTCGCATTTTAATTATTACAATGGTATCTATTGTTCTTGTCTTCAAATAGTTGATAAAGTCCGCTTAGACAAAATTCAAATTATTTGTCATTTTATTCATGGTGTAAATATCATATTTTCTCTAAAATTAATGATTTAAATTAGTTAAATATGGAAACCTTCAGGTTTTCTCTTTTGGAAAACTTTATTGCTGTTATCACATTGTACGAAACAAAAATTTTACCAATTTTTAGACCCAATAAACTTTGATTTTAAAAATAATTTTATATGCTGGATATTTTTTAAATAAACAGAAATGCAAGATTTATTTGTTCATTTCAAATATTCACATATTATATTTGCTGGACTTCTTGCCGTAGCAATATTTCTCGTCTTGTCTCGCAAGCTTTTTTAGATCTTGTGTTGTCTTGCAGTTTGAGCTGTCAAATCTTGCATTGACAAGACCAAAACAAGATCAAGAAACATTATTTTTGTAATCTCCAAAAATAGGGCAGGGGAGACGTGACCACCCTGTATCTCCCGGCCGTTCACGCATCCCAATTAATAAACTCATTCCACCCTCCCACGGTGCGAGGCCGTACGCGGACATTTTAATGAAATCCGCGCAAAAAGGCACCTCATAATTAGATACAGCAACCTCACAGAGGCCGGGAGAGGTGTCCAACACTCCCGGCTGAATTGCCGCCTCCGCGTTAAATTTTAGCGCTTTAATGGACTCGGAGGCAGTAATGAATTACCGGGTATGACGGTGGGACACTACTTTATTTAATTTCCCTGAAAAACACGGATTTTTTCAAATGGAAACCACGGAAAGCATGAATGTTTTATCGCGGGGGGGGATTTTTTACTACACTTTCGAATGGGGAAGTTACCTGAATTTTATATTGGTTTCAAATATATTCCAGGGTAGTCTTTTACACATATTGAAAGGTCAGAACATATGTCTGGTGGCAATAATTAAAATATCAACATTAATATATTGCCATAGACTGTAAACAAAACCACGTGGTCAAAAACGTGATATCATTGGTGTGACGTTACACGCCGTTCAGCGTGTTTTTCTTCGTGGATACAGGTGCAGATTACGATTATAGTGATGTAAACAGACACCTGTTTCTTGTATTTTTGCGTTGAGTATCTGGGGCAAACGCCATTTCGGTTAAAATAAGGCATGCTTTCTTCTGCACAAATTCACCATTACACAATTTTTTCCAATTTTTAAAAAGTTATTAACACTGAAATGACAAACGGAAACGTCTCATTCCGTTGACGTATCTCAGCTGTAATTGCTATTTTTATTACTTTTAACGCTTTGAAAAGATAGAATAATAAAAACCATTAAGGTGCCCGTATCTCTCGCCGTAAAATGATCAAATTTGTGGTGTTTTTAGGTACTGAAATCTCGATAAAATAAAACTCGTAGAGCAAAAGTAATATCAAAAATAGAATTATTGATGTTTTGTTTATCCACTTTTACTATTTAAACTTTCTTCAAATAATGTAATAACTTTTAAAACGCATTTATATGACACACATAATTTCGCTATTCTAATTCCACATTTGAAGAATTATTTTTACATACTTATAAACAAAAGTGAACAATCTTATATGCAGAACTATGTAAGTTTTTGTTATAACAATGTTTACATCTATATTTGAATTTAAAAAATACGTATTTTGAAAGATTTCAGTACCTAAACATTTATTGGATAGATCGCTTTCTGATGTCAAATATTGATTTTACTTCGGTACCTTTGAATATTTGCAGGTGGCATGAAATAACATCCTTGTTATTTGCTAAACTCTATATTATCAAGTTCTTAAATGTTTAAAATTATTTATATTTGTAGAAAACACTTTTTCAGGAATACGGGGCCCTTAAGATATTCGCATTTGAAATGTATACCTAGAAAATGACCATAATATGTACCTATACAAGTTCTGGTCTCCCGATAAAGGCAAACTCCTGGTAGGCCTAAAAACATACTGATTTTCTGTTCACTTCGTCGGTGTGGATATAATTAAAGCATAAATTAATGTTTTCTTTTAGATCTGATTAATATAATTATGCAAAAGTATGCAAATTGTTTCCTTATCGAAATCTACTTCTAGAGCAATTCATAATAGTCTTATTATAGGTATAGTTGTACTCCGACTTCAATCGTTTTTTTAAGAACAAAACATTTTTAAAAAACCACCATTTCTGAGAAATGAACCACACGAAACAAAAATTGAAATTTAGGAAATTTCCGACAAAACTTCTAGGAAGATATACATGCAGGGTGTTCAATAAAGAATGGACCACACTTTAACGCTACTTCTTTGGAGAAAAATATTGTGAATTAAATTAACTTAGTTAACTTGGTGGTTTTGCTAAAATTTTAGTACAATTAACTAATAAGAAAATTATTGTAAAAAAAATAAAAGAGAAAATTACTTTCGCAGGACTGTAATTTTTTAAGCAGGCAAAATTGTACTAAGGTAAGTTGACATTATTTTACCCAATAAAACTATCCGTAACCGTAAGATATGATCCATTCTGTACCGAACACTCGATCAGAATTCAGAACGATGTTAAAACTATGACAAATATATATCCGACTAAATTTTATCGCGTGACGTGTCGATAATGTGTTAAGGGCTTAATATCTTGAAAATAAAACGGTGTTGCCTGCCTGAAGATTTCAAATATTTGTTAGCAGAAACTCGCCTCGGGAGTACGCAGGTATAAAAATTTACACGTCGTCACCGTAAAAATTAATAAATCATAAACGAATTTATGGCTCGGAAAGTAAAATTAAATTTTCTACATAAATTAAGTTATAACACCGCACGGTCGGCCGGCTAATCGAATCTGAGTTTTAGTACCGTGAAGTTATGTCTCAATAAAGCCACGGACGATTCCCATTTACGCACCACGTAAAAACTAATTAAAGTCAGTGATGCTCTACGCGCTTTAATGCATTAAAATGATTTGTATCTCGCTCTGGGTATCCTCCTAATGATCAAATGCATGTCAGGACCTCGAGAAAAACTACTATTTCATTCTAATATTAATTCCAAATCCCAAAAACATTTGTAAACTATAAATAATGTCATTAATAGGAAGAAAAACATATTAAGGTCCAGTTTTGGACCCTTGCGGAACACCTGTTACAGATTGGCAACCATTTGACATGGGAGGGAGAATGAAAAGGAAATTTATCTATAAGGCCACCAAATAGTACAGATTTTAATCGTAGACTAGAGAATCGTTAATTTAAAATCTAGATTAATGAATTCGTAGAAATTCTATATAGGAAGCTATAATCAGAGTTATTTTTTGTTGTAATCTCTGCACACCTATTTTCAAAGTGTAAGCAAATGTAAAGATGAAAGGGGAATATAACAGTCAGGGCAGGCACCTCAAGCTGATCGTTTTTGGACCTTTTTTCCGCTTTTTAACGCCACGTAGGCGTTCCATAATTTCGGGTTTGCGCTCAAGAATCTCTCGGCTTTTTATTAACTTGTTTACATAATCCCACAGGGTTTCGAGAGAGCGGGCGCAGATATTAATTTAGATTGGGTGAGCGTATTAAAATTCAGCGTTTCCGTTGATGAATTTTCAATCAAGCCTTGATGAATCGCGTCTCTACGTGTGTAATCAAAGGATTTTTTTTTGGAGAACGCACTAATTTGGGAAGCGGCGTTACAGCGAGCTTAATTAATTTGGAGGTTGTAATTGGCTTTTTTAAAGTGGTCCGGTTCTTTTTTTTCGTTAACGACTTTTTGCCAGCGCCGGTTCCACATTTTGGTCATAACCATATAAATTAGCGTCTCGTTTCTGCACAAAAAAAAGTTACAGCAAAGTGCGCGTTTTAATTCATGAAATTTTAAAGGGTAGACACAATCTGACAAAAACTATCAAAGACAAAAACTTTCACATTCAGAAAAGTTTAATTGATTCTTTACAACTTTACATTTCAATTTTGTCGATAAACTTAAACCTACCTGAATTTCCAATTAAACTTACATTAAAATGGTCTTTACAAACAAACAATGTTGCAATGCTCATTGTCAAACTTTCAATAATTATCTAAAATAAAAATTAATCTAGCTAAATTTACTAACCTGGTTTAATGAAAACAGTCTATAAATATCTAAGTTCAATTTTGAAACTGTGGGAACTCGAATATTGAACCAGAATAGATAAGATCTGACCTATTTCTGCATATTTAGGATTGCTTCTTCAGGTGGCCTCCTTTAAGTTGAGTCAAATATCTAACTATCAAAATTGTTATACCAATAAATTAAAATTATTTGAAATTAAATATCGACAATGTCAAAAATGACTTTAGCAGAGCATACATATGATATATATGGCAATACAATCAGCAAATTTTAATAGTATCTGTCCACGAAGAAGACGTCTAGGTGCACCGGAGACCGTTCTGGTCCCGCGATGGCACCGGCCGCATCGGCTCCATTCTCATGACCCCCTCCTCGTCGGGCGGCAGCTCGCTGGGCCGGCCGACCGCCGCTCAAAACACCTGACGGAGACATCTTAATAACTCGCTTTGACAGGTAAATTGCGCGCGGTCGAGCCGGTGTATAAACCATCTTAAGAAAATTAGTGTGCTAGGCCGGTCGCGGTTCAGGACCGGACTCCACAGAGGCCAGCGCTCCCAGATTTTCCAACGGGAAGTTTCAGCTCAACGAAAATGTTAAATAATGAACGGTCTAAAGCAACCTGGACACGTCAGCATTACCCAAGACCCCTAAACAGAGAAGGTTGCCGACAAACTGCTGATTCCCTTCGCTCCGCCCACCCACAAACTCACGAGTGACGTCAATGGTATTTGATTCGAAAATGTCAAATATTGCTTGATGATTAATTTCGGCTTTTATTTGTATTTTAGAAGTATTCCTGTGTCACGTGTTATTATTTTCGTGTTTTGGCGTAAATACTTATTATGTTGAGTTATAATTCTGGGCATAAAATTTATATTGGGGCTACTTGTAAAACCAAAATGAAAAAGGGAAACTGGCGGATCTAATATCTTATATAGGCTTCCACAAGTACCTTCATTAAGAAAAGAGCGGAATGGGAGGTGCTAATATGCAATCGAAAATATACGTTTTATTCAGATAATTAAAGGATTGGCAGTATGTAATTATTTTCATAAAGTAGTTTTTAAAGATATATTGTAGAAGAAAAATGAACGTAGCTTCAAACAAATTATAACCTACAGGTACAAAATCGTGTCATATACGTATACGTATACACGTATTTATATTAGATCAATCAGTTTAGCAATAATAATAATAATATCTCTACCGCTCATTCTAATCACAGGGATTAGCCCAGAAGTCGGAGACTTGTGCGGGAGAGGGGGCAGCATATTATTATTAAGCAGGCCGCATTTGCGCCCAGGAACGACTTACGTTGGTAGGCCCTAACCACTATTCAGTGCAGGAATGAGGGACACCTGGAAAACCTCATTAATTAACTACTTAATTATAGGTTACAGAATAAACTATCTGAGATTATCTGTGATACGTTCTAAACTGTTAATAATGGGTTTGTTCCAACACAGCAAGAATCGATTCCGAATCGTCCAGAACTAGTTAGTCAGTTCAGTTGTTAATGTATTCTTGGCGAATGCGACGTAAGACGGTGTTGGTCAAACATTTCTCACGGTTCTGAACCAGTTCTCGACGGCTGTTGGAACAGACCTAATATTGTATATCCACATAGAAATTATTAAGACTGAAAATTCAAATATAATTAACATTGAGTTGGATGGCGAAAATTAAATTAAATAGCATCGTCGTCATCCTTTCTCAAAAATACTGCAATCCCATTGGACGAAAGTTTCCTCTCTTTAGGGATCTTGAGCATTACCCTTGAATATCGTCAATGTTGAAATTTAATTTTAAGCACAAACGAATCAAAATAGCTGTTTACATCTTAATTATAAAGCAACACAACACTTCAATATGCATGTTCTGCTAACATTTATATAAACTAGCGAATATAAGGAGTCCCAATATTGATCCCTGGGGAATACCGAACTGGAACCTAGATCTTAGAGTAATGAAGGAGTGAATAACTGATCAATGGAAAAAATAAAAAGAATTGCGACGATTGGACGTTTTGGTAGACCTCTCGTTCTGGACGAGTCCGGTCCTGACCGGGTATAAACCATCCGGAGAAAATTAGTGGCTAGCTCGCTCTCGGCCTCCCATTCGACCATTCCTACTTTTTAATTAAACTCCTCGAGATTTAAAGCCACCATACCTT
Organism: Monochamus saltuarius; assembly: GCA_025584915.1. Classification (NCBI taxonomy): domain Eukaryota; kingdom Metazoa; phylum Arthropoda; class Insecta; order Coleoptera; family Cerambycidae; genus Monochamus; species Monochamus saltuarius. Next base: position 3,452,542 of record CM046727.1, read on the forward strand.
TCAGCTCTGGATGTGAAATAATCCGACCCGTGACTGAAATTACCCAGTCGCTTTTGGATTATTTATTACTAGAACGAATTCCGTTAACGGGCGATTATTACAAGGTTGGGGAAAAAACTGGAGGTTCCCATAGGGCCGCTTCAACGAAAAAAAGCGATTTTAAGCTACATGTTTCAAAACTGTTGAAGCATATTTGTAACTTCAATGGGCAGATTATCTTTAATAGTACTCGTAGGTCCCTGAAACGATATAGAACTCGTTAAAAAAGAGCGAATTTGAGCGACATCTTTAAAAACGAACGAAATATAGTATCGGCTACATCAGTACTAAACACACAGTATTTTGTAGCTCTAAAAATACGAATCACACCTGTAACCCTATTAATGAAGATAATAACTTTATAAGTCGGAAATATTCCAGTAAAAAATCTCTCGCTCATTAGAAGAGAACGGTAGCACGATCTCTTCGTTAATTTAAAAATAATTCCCAACAATGTACTTATCCAGCTTCCATTTCATTTCACGATCACTCTTCGGCGTTCATTGGACGAAATTAGGCAAAATGAGATTTTAATTGCCGTACTATTCACGGATCCTCGCTCCCGCTAAATGACAGTCCGAGGCGTCTGTTACACTTCCAAGATGTAAGAGGTTTCGGATCGGGATGAATTAATGGTCTTTCGTTATTTTTTGCTGTGTTCCACATCTATGCAGTCTATAATTATCGTTTTCAACGCTGGATTGTTTATTAATTAGAAACACCATGGTTTCCTCACTGAACGAATTTGAAAACATATTGAAAAAGTGAGCCATATAATTAATCTAAATTGTTACAGTTCTCCTGTGAAGAAATTTGCTTCTAGATCTAAACATTCTCTTCTAACTGGAAACATTTTTTGAATATACTTACTGGATCCCAGTTAAATTCGAAATGGCTTTTTACTTCGAATTCGATTCCGATTTTTAATTACTGCTATTCCATTTTGTTCTCAATTTGATCTAGCCAATGGATTCTGATGGCATTCCAGTTGATTTTGTCGAATTCCAACTGTATTACAATTAAACCTACAACTTGATTCTTCTATATTTCAATTAGATTATTTCTAGATACCTCCAAATGGCTTAAATTATTTCATTACTGCCAATAATTCCATTCCACTTTCAATAGTTTGATTTAGATGAATTTCAACTGTATTCCAATTATATATTACAAACAGATTCTCGATTCCAATTAAATTTATCTTATATAGTTCCAAATGGATTGAATTCTTTGATTACTGCCAATAATATTGTTTTATTTTCAATTTGTCATCGCCAATGATTTATATCATATTCCAGTTGGATTTTGTTGAATTCCAATTATATTCCAATAACAGTTCCAAATAAATATATTCCAATTGGATTCTCCTTGTAAAATTTCAAATGGATTAAATTCTTAGATTACAGCCAACAATTTTTTTATACTTCCAATTTGACTTCGCCAGTGAATCTATATTACAATCCAGCTGGATTTTGTTGAGTCACAACTGTATTCCAATTACAATTCCAAATATATTCTCAATTCCAACTGGAGTCCCCTTAAAATTCCAAATGCATGAAATTCTTAGATTACTGCCAACAATTCCATTTCACTTTTGATGTAACAATTATATACCAACTAGATTTGATTTAATTGCAAATACATTCCACTTGCATATAATCCTCGATTCTAAGTAGATTTTTCCTACCGCTAACAACTCCATTTTACCTTAAATTAATTTTGATGGAATTCCAACTAAAACTCAAATTCGAAATGGATTGTTTTTGATACCAGATACGTCTTTTTCACTATAACTTCCAATTGTACAGTTGAATTCTTATCCTCCCACGTATATTTTAACGCTGTATCCGTCAACGTCTAGTTGTTTTCTTTATTATCCTTTATACTTGATAGACCTTTTATGAACTGTATACACCGATCTACGAAAAAAACCAATCGTGTGCATCGGAGGATAACTCCCAGATTACTATTACCTCACTGAAATTACAGGTAAGCGTTCATCAATCACCCAACTATAGAGAGGTGTAAATTACACACTATCATTAATAAATCGCCTCGAATAATAACTTAATATAAATATTAAATCGGGGCCTTTCTATGGCCGACGAAGAGCCTTCAGGATTGATGCGTCCCATACAACGTAATCGTCTTAATGTCAACATCATTTTTCATTTGTCACTGAGCGCGAAATTTGTCTTCTCATGTTTATAGAGGATTATATTGTTATACATCACGCGGCTTTCTGCTCGCCTCTCGGCGTTCCATGATAGGCTTTCAAATGTTTTATATTGTTAGTGGAGTTTGATTTATAAGGGTTTTGTTAACGGACAATTTGGCTTTGTGTCGGACAATCGTAATGGAGGCGCCGCGTTGCGTCCCCGAAATTATTTCCCAGGAATCAGGAGTGGGATATTTTATTTTCCCCAAGATCAGAAGTTGGATATATCTGTTAGAATACGAAAAGCTCAAATTAAAAATGGGATATTATACTTTTCCCAAGAATCAGAAATGGAATATCTCTGTTAGAATACAGAAAGCTCAAATCAGTCGTGGGATGTTATGCTTTTCCCAAGAATCAGAAGTGGAATATTTCTGTTAGAATACAAAAAGTTCAAATTTAAAATGGGACATTATACTTTTGTCAGGAATCAGAAATAGGATATCTCTGTTATAATACAAAAAGCTCAGATCAGAAGTGGGGTTTTATACTTTTTTCAAGAATCAGATATAGAATATCTCTGTTATAATACAAAAAAGCTCAAATCAGAAGTGGGATATTTTTCTTTTTAAATTACATCGAAGTTATATATATTCTTTGACCTTCAAGCCCCTTTTTAAGATCAAAAATCTTGAGAAAAACCGGTACACATTATAATATGCTCTTCTTGCACGGCCGACCCGTTTCTTCTCGCGGCCATTCCTCAGATTCGAACAGAAAAATTCAATCGCATCCTCCGAGTAACAAAACACTGTCGTAAATAACAATCTCCGCTACTGGCAATAACGATAATTCAGCCATATCTTATTCAAATCGGTAGCAATATACAATATTGTATCTAATTTTACATCCAATTATACGAGTCAACTTATTCGCTTAAGTCTAATTTAGCCATCATAAAATAAACAACCGGCGAATTTAATAAGAGAGCGAGCGAGAGGGGAACAGAGAGAGAGACTCGGACTTAATAAAGTTGCTCACATGAATATACTCCCGAGGATTCATGTTAATTGTGGCTTTGAACTAGTGCTGCGATATAGTGCAGTGAGCTAGCTGTATGAGACTTTCGAAATGTTAGGTCATTAGAGAATACAGGAATGGTTTTCAAGTTCTGAATGTAATATTTATAGAAAATATAGTTTTCTCCAACTGTCACAAAACTATGCCACTTTTTGACTGTACAATATTTTTTCTACGTTCAGGCAAAAACAAAAAAATGTTTTATTTAGATGACACTAAATGTAGGAAAAACTGACGTCTATTTGAACGTTTATGTTTGTCATGATGACAAAACGCTGTAGTAGAATTACTGATAAATGCAATAAACATTTTATTGCACTAGTGCAATAAAAAAACACTTTTTCCACTAAATATAGTTCAATAAAGTTTTGTTTTTTGCATGAACGGAGAAAATAGTTATTTATGCAATAAGTGCAAAAAGTGCACGCGAATGAAATTGCACTCGACAACACGTCGCGTGCAATAAACACTTTTTGCACGTATTGCATACAATATCTTTTTTTACGTTCATGCGAAAACCAAAACATGTAATTAAGTTGGTATTCAAAGAACACTAATTTTAGTTTTAATAAATTGCATCTTCTAAACTTCGTAATCCAATATGTAATAAATACGATTGAAAATAATATAAAATACGCAATTGCTCAAAATGTAATAAAATATCACAGAATGGACTGAATATGGCGTCGATCGATCGACACTAGTGCAATAAAGAATCAGTTTTTCCACTAAATATAGTTCAATACAGTTTTGTGTTTTCATGAACGTAGAAAAGATATATTAGCCTAAAAGCTTCGTTGCCGTTTTTCGGCCGAATGCGGTCGTACTACAGCGAACCGTTGTCTAAAGTGTTACCGGCCCGACAGTAATAAATTTAAATAAGCATTCTGTTAATAATTAGCCGAGCGCTCTCGTGTGCCTTAATTACCTGCTACACCTAAGAGGTTCGATTCAATCTGCGAACAGATTAACACGGAGCAGCTAGTTCTTTTATTAATTTTCTCTCGCGCTCCCTCCCCCGGCCCCGGCTCGTTATCTCCTCCTTTGCAGCGCGGAGTCTCCGTCTGCCTCTTCTCCGGCGAGGAGGCACAGTGGCGCCCTCTAGGCGGGGCCCCAGAAGGTTATAAATATTTTGTAAATGTAAAGAAAATCACGTAAACGTTATTAGGCACGGAGAAGGGTAATAACTAGCGACCAACTATATGAGTATATCATCAAGGAGGCACAAATCTTCTAAATTGTTTCAACTCTACATCAACTGGTATTTAGATTCTTTCATTACTCCTTCTAGATTTTACGATGAGCTTCAGAATGGTATTAGACCTCTTTCATTTTCGAGAGGGATTATTCTACAAAATCTAACACTTAAATTAGCTCATCGATATTTTATATAGGCTATTCAATAATATAACAAAATTAAATAAAAAGACAAAAAAACAAAATAATCACTCATCACTTTTATTGTATTTTATCGCATTATTAAGATAAATACGGCATAAGTGATAACATGGGTAGCAACTGTTATATATCCTTATGAAGAAAAAAATACAATTAAATGTCATAAAAAAATGCTTAAAAATATGTTTATATCATATTTTGAAAAACAGAGAATTTACAGGTACGCCTCTGATCTCTATCTAAAGAACTCTATTAGGAGCAATTTTCACCATTCCGATATCTCAGTTATTCTCCGAGATATAAAGAATACCCTAGTTTTTTTTAAATTTCGCCCTGTAAATAAAAAACAAAAAGGCCTATGAAAGTTCCGATAGCGGCATCTTAAGTTTTTCCACAATGTAGTGTAGCATTGCATGGGATCGGTCAGTGGTCGCGCGGTTTAAGGCGTCAGTACTTGAATCGAGGCGACTAGATCGGAGTTGGTTCGCGCCCAGCTACCGGTAGACCGTATATAAGCTATATTCGTGGAGTGGATTGGCACCCTCTCTGCGGGTATGGTAGGGTGGAATAATGTTAGCTTGGGTCAATGTGAGAGATTGATACCGGTTGATATTTGACTACCCCCCTAATTAATGATGTTTTCCAGGTTTCCCTCATTCCTGCAGTGAATAGTAGTTAGGGCCTACCAACGTAAGTCGTTCCTGGGCGCAAATGCGGCCTGTTTAATATTATTAGGTATTATTATTATTATTATTTTTTCAGTAAACACCTTCCGAAACTCCGACACATTCGGATATGTTCTGAAGAGACAAGCAATGACCACTCTCCACCCCGTGGAGTCAGTAATCATTGCGCCCGTAAATCGTGTGTTCTGAGCAGACGTAGCGAACCAAGGACGTTTGCCTTCTGCAGGCTAAGATCTCTGCCGAATTTCGACAAGCCGGTATGATCTTTAAGTCAGAAAGCAACGAATGTCTCATTCCACCCAGGACGCCTATAATTAGCACCACAATCTTAACAGAGTGGTCTGGATACAGCCTGCGGAGCTCGGAGAGAAGATCTCGATACTTCCTCCGTTTCTCCTCTTTTAGGACGATGTTGTTCTCTGCGGGAGCCGAGAACTCAATCACAAACATCGTCCTAAGCTGGTGGTCGAGGAGGACTACATCAGGCTTATTAGCTTGAATTTGCCTGAGGATGGGGAATGAATAGTTCCAATAAATTCGGCACTTCTCATTCCCCACAACGGATTCTATATCCCCCGGAGCATAAAGCAGCACTGGCGTCTCGTCTATCACATACGAGTGTCGTAAATGATAGTACAACACCCGTAAGACTGAATCGTGTCTTTGGATATAATAATAATATATTATTATTATTATTATTGCGAAAATCCTTCTATCTCTTGTAGTTTCCGAGATATCCTGCAATTATAACAAAATCGAGATACCTCGTACATTGCGTAGAAAAAATACGAGTTACTATTCAAAATAACATTTTACTTTTACGATACCAGTTGTTTCCTTCCACAACTGCTCGATCCTTAAAAATTCCGTACGTTATCCCGCGCAAACCGACTTGTTCCGCCACTGGCCTCCTCCTCTGTATCGCCGCGATATCACAACCCACAGATCTACTCTTTTTTCTTCGGAGTGTAATTACTGACAAGACTTATCCGACACGGACCATTATGTAACTTTGTTTTATAATAATAATTTAAATTGTTTAAATTTACTAATCTTATCTCGAAGGCAATTTATACGTGTCTCTTTTCCTCCTCCAAGATCTCGATTCCGCCGCAGATAATCTTAATATTTCGAGCAGCAGTTATTAGGGAGTACGTACTTCAGTACTGCGCCCGCTTGCACGGGAAATAAAGAGAGTTTCTGTCATTTTTATATTCGGTTTCTTTCTCGCTCTTGCACGCAGGCGAAAGTGATGATTAACTGAAATTAACGAACAAGCTTACAGGTGCGCGAAGGGTTCTAACTGATCATAATTATTTCGTGTTTGGTACTGAGGATTGCTATTGGTTTCACTTCATAATTTGAGCAACAAGTATCGCGAAGTAGCAAAGCTACATCTCGCGGCCATATGCTACTCCATGCAGGACTGACCAGCCACAGACACGAAGTGTTCTACATCGCAGTAGAAACCATTCAAAGCTAATGACATCTATCGCGAATCGGCGATAACGATATATTGCAAACACGGAATTCCAGGAAACAGCTACTCTGCGAGCTAATGCCCCGACAAGCATTTAGTTATACCTGGAAAATCTATAGCTAACAGCTAAACTCACTCCTCAGCGTCTCACCAGACATACATATATACCGTTTCCGAGCTTATTAGCTCTCATCAGGAATCCACTATCGGGTTAGATAAACTTAAAACGGTTAAGGTTATTCGTCGGTTACGTCACCTATGGCATACTGATGAGAGCTAATAATTTCGAAACCGGTATATGTCTGGTGGGTTGCTGACGAATGGCGTTAGCTGTTTGTCATAGGTTTTCCAGGTGTAATTCAATACTGGTCGGGGCATTAGCCCGCAGAATAGTTGCCTCATGGAATTCTTTGTTTGCAATTTGAGTAACTAATTATTTTATAAGACTAATTACCTATATTGCAATACGTTATTACAAAAATTATATATACAGAATCGTTCAGTGTGAGCGCCTACTATGATACAGTGTTAAATTACAACAAAAAATAGTAACCTTTTAAACCTTTGAAGTCTTTTGGCTGAGCTTTATGCTAAATCAAAATCTTTAAAGTCTTGTTTTTGTTTAAGGGTATCAGTGGATGCTTTGGCTAGCTCATATTGCATTCACTACACTACTTACCCTTGTTAAGGTCGCCGTATTTTTCGCCGTAAAATGATAAAATTTGTAGTGTTTTTTTAGTTATAGAAATCTCGAAAAATAAAACATGTACAGCAAAAGTAATATCAAAAATAAAATTATTGACGTTTCGTTTATCACCTCAAGCTCAAGTAATATAATATTACATTTTCCCCACATCTTAACAATTATTTTCACATACTTATAAACAAAAGTAAACAATCTTATATGCAGAACTAAAAAAATTCGTATTTTGGTTTGGTTTAGTTTCTGTACCTAAAAATCTGTTGGTTAGACGGCTTTCAGTATTCGTTTTACTTCGGTACCTTTGAACGTTCGTAAGTTGCATTAGAGCGCATTCCTGTTATTTGCTAAACACTGTATTATTGGGTTCTTAAATGTCTAAAATTACTTGCATTTGGAGAAAACAGTATTTCAACAATACAACGCCCTTAATGAACTACACATTTCAACCGCAACACTTACGCTCATATATTGGTCTCGCGCCCTAATCCCTTCAAACACATTTTTATCATCTGATATTCCTCACTTATTAAATCACGGCGTTTATGGTTTTGAGAACACGCTGTAAAACTTAAATTATTCTCCATTAAGTACACAATTAATTGCAGGCACAATTAAATTAGCAAAGATATACACACGAACTATGCCCGCGAGTGCGACTAACGATTTCATAGGTAGCCGTGCAGCTAGAATATCCGGATCAGAAGTAGCGCAGCCTAATTGACGTCACAGCGTCACTACCAATGGAAGTCGAGCGTTCTGAAATGTGCATGCGTATTTGGTGTAGCAGAAAAAATACCCTGATTCCGAAACTGAAGCTGTGTAATTAGGTATGATCTGCGAGGTATGCGGAACACACAATTTTATACAAAGAATTTACAGATGGCGCGCATTTCCTTTGTGTTGACTACTATAAATTATAAGCGGATTTATATAATGAGTCATTGCCGACCATAGTAAACTAGTTCTTAGCGACATAGCAAAGAAAAATATGATCTGACGATGGTCGTACTGCAAGTACTGGCATATATAACATCATACACGTCACAGGGTAAACTAATCTCGAATGGACTACACCGAGCATATTGCCTGGACGCTGACCATATTGCCCCGGCGTAGATTTACGCAGATTCCCGCCCGATAAGGGGCGCCCCTGATAAGACGATGCAGCATACGGCCGGCAGAGGGCCGCTAATCTGTCGGGGGGCGGCGCCGGGTGCGATTTATGCCGCCGCCCGCGGCCGTAGTACATTCCGGGTTTTGTATGCGGCTTCGCGTTTATCTCGCGATACCCTGGGATGCAATTAACTGCATGCGTCCGATAGGGGGCTCCTTATTGATTTGTGACTTAATTTCTGATCGCAGGTGGCGTGGATTTTTTCGAGATTGTTAAGCGGCGGCGCAACTCGATCTGGTGAGCTCCGCCCGGATATGAGACGCAATTAATAATTGTACATACGCTAACTGGAAAATCCTGGACTGAAAATATGAAGAATTGATACTTAACGCTTAGATAAAATATGGTTCCTTACAAAGTTACAGGGTGTTTTATTTAAAAAAAAATTGTTGATTTGATTTTCGCCCATTACTTTAACCCTGTTTGATATTTCCCTGTTACACTTGGCATAAAGTCTAGATACTACCAGCGAAGTACGACAGGGGTAGGGAGGCAGTTTCCCGTTCCCTAGTTCTACGTCACTGTTGGAATTTTTATTTTGGTACAATTTTTCAATTATTCGATACTTTCTATGCAATTAACTTACCATTTTACCATATATACAGGGTGTCTCCGTTTTTTCGTTATTAACTTTGGGAAATGATAGAGCGTGAAGAAATAATAGAAACCTTTCCTATAACATTTTTTCCTATAGCGCTCCGTTTTCGTGATACAGGGCATTCAACTCTCAAAAAAATATGTTATTTTCTTTATTATTTACTAAACAAATAAATATTTTTTGTTGGAACTTGGTATACAGTAATCATAATAAAAGGTTAATATTTTGACGTGAATAACTTTTTCCGGCTATGGCCAGTGGCGTAGATATGGGATTTCGTTCTGCTTTGAACCCCCTAAACTTCAACGCCAGTGGTGAAAAGTAATGTTTTCAATACAAATATTAACAACTTATTTTGATTTTATAAAAAAACCTGCTCTTGATAAAATTCACTAGGAAGCTTCGTTCTTGAGATATTTAGTCTTTTTCTAATCAGAGTTATCTTAAGCATTACAAAAATTTTACGATTAAGCAGGCATTGCTTGTTTCTCAGTTTGTAACAATAGTATTGACAGATGTCATGTCAAATCAGTTTGTTTGCTGTGCGGTCAGAGTTTGTTGAAGTGTTAGTGTTAGTGATGCCTTTTAGATTTACGAGTCAATAATATACAAATATTCATCTACGCCACTGGCCATAGCCGGAAAAAGTTATTCACGTCAAAATATTAACCTTTTATTATGATTACTGTATACCAAGTTTCAACAAAAAATATTTATTTGTTTAGTAGATAATGAAAATAACAATTTTTTTTAGAGTTGAACGCCCTGTATCACGAAAACGGAGTGCTATAGGGAAAAATGTTACAGGAAAGATTCCTATTATTTCTTCACGCTCTATCATTTCCCAAAGTTAAGAACGAAAGAACGGGCACACCCTGTATATATATGCACCACATAGACACAACTGCACAATTATTGATTACAAACTATAATAATGTGTGGCAAAAGTGGTCGTGTGCAAAAATAAAAAAACGTGCCTATTATTTGTCAACTTGTAAGTATGATTTTATTGATCATGAATTGCTGTGTCCTGTTATTTTTATTAGAACTTGTTCTTCAATTCCGCTTTTACTTAATTCGCTAACTGCTGCAGCTTGATTTGAGTGATTTGTAATTTTGACACATTTGACATCTACACCAATGCATTGTGCTGAGCATTAATTCCAATCGATACATTTTTATACCAATCTCTAGAATTTTTCTTCTTCCAAATGGGATTTGGTGCAAGAAATACTCTGTCCATTGTTATAGAAGTGCCTCGTTTTCCCATCAACTTTTTAGATAAGCGTACTGGTAGAGTAGAGTAGACATAATACATAATCACATAATTTTTTGTCACCACCTTGTCTCGTTTTCAAAAATAGAGGATTGTACTCGATACGTCCAGTTTATTTTCCATTATTTTCAATTACAGATACGAAATAAATGGTTTTGCCGTAAGTGCTTCTCCTCCACGCCAAGCTAATTTAAAGAAAAAAAAGCAATAAAAATGTCGTGTTTCCTTTAGAGCCTCCCGCTGCCCTCCACCCTGTACGTCCCGTCGATTTCCGCCGCAAACAATTAAACAAGACTAGCAGAGATAACGCTCAAGAAACAAGATAAATAAATCATTAATACGACAAAAGTGTATTGTTAATTGTTAGTCGTACGATAATTTACGAGCATCGAAATGAATTAGCCTCAGTTTTACATTTGTGGGGCGCTTTGTCGGCGGCGTCGTTTACCCGCGCCCCCGCGATAAGCCCGCCATCCGAGAATGGACATCATTTCCGTCTCCGACACCTCTAACCTCCTTATCTGGGCATGTTTACGAGCCGTTCAAAGAAGCGATCACTGTATTTTTACCGATTAATTAATATTAATCGTCGATGTTAACAATAACGACGCTGTTTGTGCCGTAAAACACCACGTTTTAGATAAAATGCATAATTGTAGAAAGCTGTTTCCAAGTATTTGTATTTTTATCGGTGGCTGTAATGCGCTTTTTGTCCTTAAACATATACTAATGCATAAAAGATAATGCAAAACCGTTTTATGTTTATTCGCGGAATGTACAGATAGAGAAATTTAATAAACAAAGGAACAATATCTCATCGATCGACGAAAGGTCAATTTTATGTAATAAAAATGTCGGTATACATTAAATTGAACGTAAATTTAAACAATTAAAACAGTCATCCTATCAGTGACGTTTTATTAATTCTTTAGAACAGTAAAAACCTACACTTTATTCTCGTATGCTGACTCTACTTTAGATTTCAAAAAACTAGAAACAAAATGAAGATTACTACAAATAATTGTTTAGCTTCTGGTTGAAGTATAGTGACTCTACTTTTGATTTTGCGCACCAAATGCAAAATCAAAGATACTATAAACGATTCTTTAGTCCTGGCTTGAAGTATAGTGACTTTTCTTTAGATTTTGAGGAAATAGAAACGAAATGGAGATTACTACAAACAATTGTTTAGTTTCTGGTTGAAGTATAGTGACTCTACTTTTGATTTTGCGCACCAAATGCAAAATCAAAGATACTATAAACGATTCTTTAGTCATCGCTTGAAGTATAGTGATTCTACTTTAGATTTCGAGGAACTACAAGGCAAATGAAGGTTACTACAAACAGCTACAACCGATTCTTTAGCCTCCACTTGAAGTATTGTGATTCTACTTTAGATTTCGATGAACTAGAAACGAAATGAAGATTATTACAAACAGCTACAAACGATTCTTTAGCCTTCACTTGAAGTATGGTGACTCTACTTTAGCCTCCACTTGAAGTATAGTGACTCTACTTTTGATTTAGCGCACCAAATGCAAAATTAAAGATACTGTAAACGATTCTTTAGTCATCGCTTGAAGTATAGTGACTCTACTTTAGATTTCGATCAACTACAAAGCAAATGAAGGTTACTACAAACAGCTACAAACGATTCTTTAGCCTACACTTGAAGTATTGTGATTCTACTTTAGATTTCGATGAACTAGAAACGAAATGAAGATTATTACAAACAATTATTTAGCTTCTGGTTGAAGTATAGTGACTCTACTTTTTATTTTGCGCACCAAAAGCAAAATCAAAGTTACAATAAATGATTTTATAATCCTCGCTTCAAGTATAACGGTTCTAATTTAAATTGCGAGAAACTACAAACAAAATAAAAGTTACTGCAGACAACTTCTACAAACTATTGTTCAGCCTCCGCTTAAAATATAGTGACTCTACATTAGATTTCGAGAAAATACAAATGAAATGAAAGTTACTACAAACAACTACAAACGATTTTTTAGCCTTCGCTTGAAGTATATTTTCTCGACGTTAAATTTAGTCAAAACCCGGTAAAATTATAGTATTTTTCTAAATTGTCCCTCTGTACCAGCAAGCAAATCAAAGTAATGGGAAAAGATACTGCTTAGTGCTTAGTATACTAATTTAAAATAGGAATGGCTTCATATATTTTACTATAACCTTTTTCCATTGCTAATACAAAAAAAAATTTGTTCACTACAAACAACTATAAAAAAATTAAATTTAAAAAAATCGGGTTCCAAGTTCACATAGCCGAACTGCGTGCGTTTTCCATAATTTACCTTACCTACCAACACTAATAGAAAAATTAGGCCCCAATTAATTTGTCGTAAACTTGCCTCGCCTCACGTTGCCGGCGTTTCTGTCAAAAATTATAATTTCGGGACCGCCTCCGTAGACAAAGCAGCGGATGTGAATTTGTAATGTGACTACCGTTGTCAGTAACAATGAAATGATTAAAAGAATACTATAATTTAATTTGGGAATGAACAGTTTTATGAGTCCTGGGCCAGAATGAAAACCCAATTAAACTTTCCTGATTAAAGGAACGGAAGATGCGCACAGGGTGGCTCCAACAAAATTTAGTACGTACTACTTGTCGTTCAGGAGATAGAAATATATAATTATAATTCAATGCTGGTCGGGGCATTAGCCCGCAGAGTAGTTGTTACCTGGAATTTCGTGTTTGCAAAATATCGTTTCTCGCCGAACGCGTTAAAGGTCGATAGTTTTCAATGGTGTCTACTGCATGTAGAACGCTTCGTGTCTGTGACATTTTCAGTCCGGCATGGAGTAGCGAATGGCCGATAGATGTAGTTAGTTCTACACCGCGTACTCATGGTCCCTTCTGTCGGGTTAGACAGACTAAACAGCTAGGATTATTCGTCGGATACCTTACCTATGGCATACTGATGAGAGCTAATAAGCTCGAAACCGGTATATGTCTGGTGGGCTTCTGACGAATGACTCTAGCTGTTGCTATAGGTTTTCCAGGTGTAATTCAATGCTGATCGGGGCATTAGCCCGCAGAGTAGTTGTTTCCTGGAATTCCGTGTTTGCAGATAGAAATATGTATATAGATTAAAAAAAGCACGTATACATGAACAAGTTAAATAACAAAAAAAAATGTTAAAAATTAGCAAAACAACGTAATAAATACAAAAAAAAAATTAAACAAATGTGACAGCAGAAATTTGTTTTATGAATTTTTCCAAAATTTGTCTGTAAAATTCGACTTTACTTACTATTTCTTCTTTTTATTCAATTACCACCCTTATTATTAATATACCGTTAATTTTATTTATACCTTTAAGCACATAAAATCACAGATAAACTAAATAAAAAATAATAAAAATCAACATAATATCAATGAACAAATTTGCAAGTTTTTCTGACAAATAACAAATGGAATTAGTTGCTCAATTAAGCTTAAGCCTGTTTTGCTATTAGTAGAGGAAGAAGATATTTTAAAACATTTTATTTAAAATATTTAAAGAGAAAAATATTTTGAGATAGTTGGTCCAAATATATCAAATAACATTTTTTTATCGAATTAAAATGAACAAAGAAGACATAAACCAAAGTATAATGTATCTTTCTCGGTCAAACAATTTATGGCTCAAATATAGGTTCATAAGAATCATTGCTACTTGATTAAAATGTAATTTCTTATGACACAAAGTACCGCGTGTGACGTTACACTAATGCGGTCCACTATTACACGTCATTCATACACGCCACAAACTAGAAAGGTCCCAATACTGTACCTTGAGGTACACCTAATTTTGTAACGACATCCATGCCTGCCATAAGCAACGTTTCATGAACGTTTGATGAACTTCAGTCGAGCCATCCTGTATGCGCTGCCCAGCCTTTGACCATAATTCGAAATTAAATAAAAGCGCAACTACTGAATTATTCAAACGGTTTATGAGAAGTATTATAATAATTACATGTTTAATGAATATTCTTCATTTAAAGCAGGTGTATGACGGCCATAAATTAAAAACTAATTAATTTTACTCTCCTTCAACCGCAAATTCCACACCCAAGCCTACCTGGGACCCGGTAGGAGATCCTAATTTGAGAAATAGCCTCCGAACGGCATATGGAGAGGCGTGCGTGTCGTCCCCGGTATCGGATTTACGCGCTCGCAAAAAATTGTTTAAGGAAATAAATCGTTAGTTACTATCATTGCCGCTATTATTCTCGTGTCGGTGATGGTTTCCTTGAGCAGGCCATTGGTAATAATTAAATAATTAATATTTTTAATGACTTTTCTTTGAAGCAAGCAGTAAAAAAATTAATAACTTTGTTACCTTTTTTGCATATCGCAAATTATAAGCAAAGTTTACTGAATAAATATAAGTTATACCACTCTCTGTCGGCACTTTGATGTTTTGAGATCAGAGACGTACCGCCGCACGTAAATACTGTCGCAAAAAATGGCCAAGTACGAGGGACTTAAAAAAGTAGTTTATTTCCAATACTTAACTTCCCCCCAATTATTGGGAAGTATTTATATACGAGGAATATTTCAAAAGTGCGATGTAAGACTGGTTATTGTATAAATAAAATATTTGTATTGTAATATAAATATTAAATTTTTCTTTAGTTTTACTGGGTTTTGCGACAAACGGATCAGTCAAGGGTTATTTTTGAAACTAAGTTTGCTTAACCAAAAAATCTCACATTGGAAAAAGCAGATAAGTAAAAAATATCAAATATCACATCACTTAAATCGCGCACTTAAACGTATGTCAAGTTTGTATTTTGTATTTTTCTGTGGCTACATTCACCGTTACGACCCATTTTTCCCCGAATCGTTAGACCCAGGGGGCAATCTGCATCCAGCTGGTCTCGCCGACCGATCATAGCACGAGTGATTTATGGACTAAACTAAACTGCGTCACCCCCGGGGTGTAACACCCCGTACGTGGGCGAGGGCTATTAGCCACGACGATGGTTCCATTTGAAGCGTGAAGTAGTAAACAGTTTCTAACAAATATCACTAGTTTTATAAAGTTTAATTTAAAATTTCGGGTATTTAGGGTACCGATACCGTGTAGTAGCAAAGTATAGCCTACAAGATAGTAAGATTTTAAACCCTTGACCGATGTTGCTA
The DNA here is from genome assembly GCA_025584915.1 of Monochamus saltuarius. Classification (NCBI taxonomy): domain Eukaryota; kingdom Metazoa; phylum Arthropoda; class Insecta; order Coleoptera; family Cerambycidae; genus Monochamus; species Monochamus saltuarius. The sequence goes on from CM046727.1 coordinate 3,468,289, forward strand.
TACAGTGTGGAAGGTATGGAATAAATTCATTATTTCTAAAACAATGATGTTTTATGAAATTTCCTCGGACCCGTCGATTTTGCTTTTTAAAAAAACTCTCTTTTCGATACTAACGCATTTCCGACGTTCATTTGTTTTCGCGTGATGACGTCATCGGATATTTTTTTAAATTGAACCCCTATATTTTTTCATCAGATTCTTGTAGAGCTTAACTTGCTGAATTCAAAAATATATAATTTCAACACAACATTATTCCTTCAACTTTCCGAGAAAAAAATAATAACCGAGAAACAGATATTGGTAGATACGAACTGTAAATACGAGGTACGTCCAGAAAGTAAGTTCCGTTTGGTAATAAAATTAAATTGTGTACAGATACAGAAAAATTATTTATTGCACAAAATTCTACAACTCTTAAACTACTTTTCCACATAACTGCCGAAATTTTGCAGGCATTTGTCATAGCGCGGCACAAGTTTTTGTATACCTTCTTCGTAGAAGTTTGCCCCCTGTGTCTTCAACCAGTTGGAAACATTTTCTTTCAGCTGTTCGTCATTATTGAAGTGTTGACCGCCAAGGAAGGACTTGAGATGTAAGAACAGATGAAAGTCGCTAGGAACGAGGCCAGGGCTGTATGGAGGATGGTCAAACACGTCCCAGCCAAATCCCTGTAGAAGGTTTTTCGTCATATTTTCAGTGTGTGGTCGTGCGTTATCGTGAAGAAAAACAACACCTTTTGACAGCAATCCTCGGCGCTTATTCTGTATTGCGCAGCGCAATTTCCTAAGTGTCTCGCAGTTTCTTCTCCTTGATACAGAGCGTCTACCGCTCATATGCGGAACTGCGATCGCAGCCCTGCAGCGGAACTTACAACTGGTTGAAGATACAGGCGGCAAACTTCTATGAAGAAGGTACACAAAAAATTGTGCCACGCTATGACAAATGCCTGCAAAATTTCGGCAGTTATGTGGAAAAGTAGTTTAAGAGTTGTAGAATTTTGTGCAATAAATATTTTTTCTGTATCTGTACACAATTTAATTTTATTACCAAACGGAACTTACTTTCTGGACGTACCTCGTATTACTGAATTATACTGCAATAAAGGCAATACATTTTTGTGTAGAATATGAACATAAATTGTATTTTCTATATGAACACAAATTTGACAGTTGTTTGTACAATGCGGATCTCCTCTAATAGCCGAGATTTCATATCCGACGAAGGAAAATATGATTTACGCCCGGACAATTTACAGCTATTCGTCTTTATTTCTGTCAGATACCATCTCGTAGAATGGCAGTTCCAACAAAAGGACACCGATCAGACGGGCCACTAACACTGGGTAATTTATTTGTGATTACCCATTAATCAATAATGCGAGAGGACGCGCTTTATCAATTGCCAGACCGCCAAGACAGCGGATCTTCCCCGAGTCAGTCCCTCATACGATTCGACGAACATACTCGGTACTACAAACCTCAAAGTTATTTCTCAAAATATAAAAGCATGGGCCTTCAAGTGTTCCCGTGGAGATAACGGATGATTACATAGAAAGCGCACCTTTCGTGCCTTAGTTTTTGGATCAAACCGTATGTGTCCAGCAGGGGAAGGTTCCAGCAGACCGCGATGTAGACCATGAATCATCCTATTTTCGAAGAAGGACTTATTAATAACTCTTAAGAAACTTCATAAAGAATACGTGAGGTCAACAATCTGCCATTTATCATTACCAAATTGATTCTAGAAGGAGTTCAAGTATCAATTTCACGCTGTAAAGGTTTATTTCACATTTTTCTGGGATGCAGATATACGGAAATTCATTTTTGCCCCACAAAAAGTGTTTCCACGCATGATGGGTGTCTACAAAATAGTAACAAAATATCAAAAGCAGTCTCAATGAACTTGGGGAAAAAACCTTTTTTGGTTTTAATTTTTTTTCATGAAAATGGTGCGTCGTACGAGAGTAAGCCTAGGGACCGAATTTGATGTCAAATAAATGGAGATTTTAAAAATAATTTTAGTTTTTAGAAAAAGGAGTGGCGTACCATTTTTTTCTTCAAAAATGTTTAGTTCAAACCTCGTACGGACGTCATTGGCAAAGATTTTAAAACATTATTTACATCAAACAATGTTTCTTAATGATTAATAGGTGTGTACAAAATTTCATAAAAATATCTGGAGCGATAAGAAAATTATAATAAAAAAGTAAATTTTTTTCTTAAAACTGTAACGCCCTGTAGCTAAAAAATTAAGACGTCTAGGGCATATGTTGATATTAAGTTTTCTTCTTAAAATGACCGAAGGATTCACACCCTTAAGTATCGCCATTCAATTAATAAACACCCTGTATAGTGCAAATATTTAGTATAGTATATCGTTTTATTACGTCAGTTGCAGGTTCTTAAATATTTTGATGAAAATAAAATGAATTATTCATTTGTTCGTATGACGTAAGTCGTCTGAATTATTGCCGCAACCATATGCTTTATAATAAATTATTTAAAAAATATGGCACAATGTACTCAACTTTGCAAAAAAAAGCAATCTACCATGATACTACAGACGTCCTATATACCTATAATTATAATAATTAAAAAATAGTAGTAACGTAAATTCTACTTGTCTTCGTTTTGTAATAACAGCACATTATATAGACGCCATTTTTAGATTAGCATGTGAAGAACAATACGTGAAACAAGAAATTTGTGAAATTATGCACAGTAATCTAAACGTATCGTTCTCTCTCTATCTAAAAATGAAGAAAGAATCCATTATATGGCTAAGTTCAATTCCTTTTTATCATTATAGATTTGCATTATTCATTTCTAGAAACTATGATCAAGCGAGTATGCAGGGTGTTTGGAATATAAGTGTCGATACCAAAGGGGCTTCTATATCTCACCAAAATCAGCAAAAAAACTGGTATGAAAAATAATGTCCAAAAGGAAGACTTTTTCTACAAATGCATTTCAATAATAACAATACAACTGCAATGAAATGTGTTACAAAATTACAAAGGCACAACTAAGGTTAAGTAAAAGCTCCTGTAACGTAATTTGTTTATAATTTGTGTTTTGCATCAGTATTAATGAAGTAAACGATTGAAGTTTCCTAGAAAATCCCTAAAACTGTAACGTACGACAACATTGTAATCTATCACCTGCTGCTACTAACCTAAAAAGTTTTATTAGTTATAGTATATTAATTTATGGCTAATCTAGGTAAAACACTTCTCGCAAGCAACATAAGTCATTTTGAACACTTGTAACTATTTCACTTATATCAAATACGTAATCAAGTAAGCCTTGACAATTCAAAGAAATCTAAATTGACAAAACGAGTTAAGAAAAGTTTTGGCGAAGGCGCCGATATCAACAAAACGAAATTTTATATTTCTTCAAACCAACGCAGAACATCCCGATTTTTCGCAATCGTAAATACTCCGACCGGGAAAATTTGCCATTGTCGTGACTGGAGGGTCATATTTCACGGGTACATTTCACAAACTTGTAAGTAAAGACACAACGTTTAACGCCAAGAAGGTTTACGTCGTAAAATACCGGCTGTAGGAGCCTGGCAGGACGGATAAAAATTGATTCCGAATCGAAATTATGCTGGTTGCGTAAAGTTAGCCGTACACTAACGTTCTATTGTGCGAGATAGGATTGGAGAGACGTTACAACGCAAACAAATGAAAATTTTGACCGTAATAACCAGCCAACGCTCTATTTATACTGCAACTTATTAAATGCGGTCGGTAAAAATATTGATTAGAATAGTTCCATTCAAAATAAATGAAATATTTGACCACAAAATAAATTATGAAGATCTAGCTTCGTACATGATACTTCGCGTCCCTTTGCATGTAGAATGCCCAACAATTTATCAGTTACTGGTAAACCTGGTAGTGTAAGGCCCGCCAATTGCAATGAGCGGTACCCGAGAAAAAGCTTACGTCTCCGACAACGACTTTATTATCTCCGGCTGGCATATTGCGCGTCGGAATAATGCTTTCCAATAATGAAATGTTTCAATAATAAACATTTCATTTGGGTACCGTCGTAACTCAGCCATGGGTGGGTCGTAAAAGGAACCCAATAGGCGCAGCAGTTCCGACATTATTATCGAAAATAATAAGTTGAACATTAGCACAAGACGTTGATATATCGTTCTCTACCTCAGACGTAACTTTGACACTTTAACCTTATCATATGTCTCTGGAAACGTAAAGGAAGCTAAACTGACGACGTGGCGACCAGTGTCGAAATTGTTCTCCTAAGGTTAAAGTAAATTAGTTAAAAGTCTATTTTCTCATAAAAGGTTATATTCCTACGTTTATCTTGAATGTATGAAAAAAGCATGAAGGCATGAAATTACCCTCAAAACAACACTGCGACAGCTATCATTCAATTGTTTTCAAAGTACAATTCGCTTACATCGTTAAAGAAATGAGATTTAGGCCCAAATTAAAACTAATTTTTTCTTTATATGCAATATGTATATATTATATGTTTAACAATATTATACCAGGTTCAGTGAACAAGTTATAGAAGGTCAGAAGGATGAGGAGGATGAAGATGAGGCTAGGAATAATGAGGATGAGGATGAGGATGAGGATGAGGATGAGGATCAGGAAAATGAGGATAGGGATGATGAGGTTGAAGATAAGATTGCCAAGCCGGCGTATGTCGACTTGCCTACCTTTCTAGTAACTAGTCAATTTATATTATCTCGTAGTATGGGCTGGTAAGCACTAAAAAAATAGTGTCGCGGCCGCCTCTGATGCGGACTGTGTCGAGTCGATCGTGACTAAACAATTTCTGAGTTCCTACAAGATTAGCACCGTGGAAATAATTAATATCGGAGATCTAGAATGCAGCTATTATCGATGTTATCTTTTCAAGCGAAGTGTCACCCCAGAGGTCACGAAGTTAATTGTCGGTACTGCAAATCTGTCTATGCGCAATGAGTCGGCGAAATGTCGTTCTCATACTTTACTTTTCCCCCCAATCCGATCCAGCAAGGCATCTACGGCTTAGTTAATGCTGAAATTTCAATTGAAACGATGGGAGATCATGCCTCTTTTCAAACTTTACTCGTTGGCTGTTAACATATTACATAACCAGATCTACGTACACGTGTTGTTTTTAACGATAAAACGATGGTAAACCATTTGATAGGATGTGCTGGTTCTTTCAATGCTGCATTATACAATACGTATTGTTTAATAATGAATAGGTATCTCTAACTAGAAACTATCTTAGTAATAAAATAATATTTTTATAATAATCAATAATACCAGCATCAAGAGTTAATAGTGGAGAGTCACAGGCCCCTCATGTTTTCATAATTTATATCTCTAGTTTGAAAATATTCTTCCTCATTGAAAGTAGAAGTCTTGCTAAATTCAGTTACATTTTAATATTGCAATATTTTAGTATAAGTTGTAGAGTATGCAAATAGAACAATGTAACTACATATATTTAAATAAAATCATTTATTATTAACATAAAGTCATCTACAAATAAGTATTAAATGTACGACATTTTAAACTTTTTAGGACTTTACGACAAGATGTTACATATAATAATTTTTATTTTAATCTCATCTTTACATTATTCCTAATTTTATAAATTAAACACTTCATATGAAGACAGACCTGTCAAAATACGGTAGATTGACGGCTTTCCTGAAGTATTTCTACAGGATATAAAGAAAAGAAGGCAAGTGTGTTGGATGAAGAACTCATCGAAGCGTTCCTTCTAACTCGAGCTTCTGATGAAGACTATTTGATGATTAAGGTAAATTTTCATTTTTTGACAAAATTAGGTATAAATTTTGAATTATTTCAGGTTGTGGTACTGATAACATGAACTTCGTTTTTTCACTAGTGACGAAATGAAACGTCTGTCATGATCTGCCGCTGGTTTGAAAAATGTAACTTCGTCAAAATGAGAAAACATTTTAGGTACTTCTTCTGATATATCAGACTCTGTCGTGCCGCTTGTCGACAATGCGGGCCGGGTACTATGGAGGTTGAAAAGATTATGTTATTATATTATGTTATTAGACGCCATGACAGTTTAATGTAGTGTGAAATATGACCGAAACATCTAACGGCGATACCACTATTTGTATACCACTAATCGACGTCGAAGATTATAATCTGGCTGGCTGTTGCTACACTGAAATTTACAGATGGTACGTACACCTCGCCGGGCTGAGCGGCTTTGTGCCGAGAACGATCGCCAGGGGCGTCCCCAAACGGGCTAAATTGACTCTCGTTTTAATTTCAAATATACAGGGTGTGCCTAAATGAATGTATAAAAGGTTACAGAGATGTAGACCCAGCTAAAATATTAGTATTATATTTGTTTCTATGCCGCACGCCCTCTGAGTTACAGGGTGTTAAATCACAATGAAATGCACTGAATGATTGTAAATTTACAAGTTGTCCATCATACATTAATGAAAAAATACCAAATCCATGCTATATTGCAAGAATTTCCATGTGAATATCGTACATTTACATCTTTCATGTAAAATTACATGATTTTTTTTTAAATACATAGTAACGCTGTAAAAAATGCACATTTAAAAGTAGTAATTGTCCGTTACAGTTGTAACATTATATTCGGGTGTGTTACTTCGCACTACTGACCCAAAGAACCAACAATCCACCAATGCATAACGACATTCGGAAATAACTACAGATCAAAATAATTTTTGGAGGTTTTTCAAATTCTGTAATTATTTTTAAACAAAAATTATACCGCGACGTTGACCGCTTTCCAGAAGAATGAGAATGAAATTGGCACCCTTATTCCTTATTTTTGAAGGACATTCTTTACTACAATTGCTCTGTCCTTCCGTACTTTATTTTACTAGCAATGTCCTTAATTGGTGAAAAAGTACATATTAAAATTAATCATTAGAACACACAGTACCTAAAAATATATAAAAAAAAATGTTTAAACATACAGGTCGATTCATGGCTATGGACCGTTAGAACCTGGCTATGTGAATCTTACACCAGAGTTTCTGATTATTATAGAAAATCGATTGTAGCTGTTTGTAATAAAAAATTTTTCGTTTGTAGTAATTTCAAAAAAAAACAAACGAAATGAAGATTACTACAAAAATAGTTTAGCCTTTAAATTTCGTGGAACTACAAAAGAAATGAAAGTTAGTACAAACGATTGTTTAGCCTCCGCTTGAAATATAGTGAAATCATAGTTACTGCAAATAACTACAATCGATTTTTTTAGCCTTGTTTTGAAGTATACTGACTCTACATTAGATTTTCGGAAACTACACATAAAACTAAAGTTACTACAAATAACTACAAACGATTTTTTAGTCTCCGCTTAAAGTATATTTTCTCTATGTTAAATTTAGACAAACATTAGCAAAATGTTTGTTTTTGTTATTACTACCTATTTTTTGAATTACAAATGATTTTCGAAACATTAGCAAAATGTTTGTTTTTGTTCATAGAAAGTCATTTTTATTGAAAGCGGTTGACTTTTGAGCAATGAACCAAGAGAACTATTTTAGTGTAAAATTCATTGGCGCTTTTCTGATTACTATAGAATATCGATTGTAGCTGTTTGTAATAATTTTTTTTTGTTTGAAGTTATTTCAAAAAAAAAATCAAACGAAATGAAGATTACTACAAAAATAGTTTAGCCTCCGGTTGAAGTATAGTGGCCCTCCGCTTAAAGTATATTTTCTCTATGTTAAATTTAGTCAAAGCTTGGCAAAATTATACTATTTTCCTTTTCAAAATTGTCACCTCTGTACCAGTAAGCAATAAGCTATAACTCTTTTCCCCTGTAAATGTCGGAGGATGAGTTTCTTCAAGGTCATATAACTTTGTTTGAAATTACTACAAACGATAAAAAAATTACTACAAACAATAAAAACGATAATATATAAGAATCACAAAGAATTCAATTTTTAGAAGTTGGTTGCTAGGTTCCCATAATCTTAGAGATTTAGACTGTAGATGTAAATATTGTTATAACATTGTTGATTGTTCACTTTTGCTTATAAGATAGATAGATAGATAGATAGTTTATTGACTTCATATACATGGTATATTTTTGTCACAATGTGAATAAAACAAGAATAAAAAAACAAAACAGAAACTATCGTAAACGAGTTGAAAACAGACAAACAAAAACACAATAATGATGCAGCACTAGTTCCCATTCATACTAAAATACTCCTGAGTGCTATAAAAGTGTTCCAATAGATATTTTTTAACAAATTTTCTAAATATAAATACATTCATTTCTTTGAGCTTACGTTCTTGCAATCTTTTAATCAAAACATTATAAATTTTGTCATTTACTTTATTTTTCCTGTTCATTTCAATTCTTGATCTCATAATTATGATATCAGCATTTCTTGTACAATAATTATGGTTCTCAGTGAAAGTACGGTAGTCAGACAAATTACGGTGAATGAACGTCAAAGTTTCCAATAAATATAAACACGGCAATGGAAGAATTTGCAGTTGTTTGAATAAAGGCCGACACGATGTTCTGGTACAGACATTAGCCAATACGCGAACAGCCATTTTCTGCATACGAAACACTCTATCAGCAGTGGAAGCATTTCCCCTGAATAAAACTCCGTAGCTTATATGACTGTTTATAATTGAATAGTTATAGTATAAGTATGTGAAAATAACAGTAAAAATGTGGGACTAGAACAGCAAAATATTGTGCGTGTTACAAACGCTTTTTAAAAGTTATTACTGTATTTGAGGAGAATATAAACAGTCAAAGTGGATAAACAAAACATCAAGAATTTTAATTTTGATATTAGTTTTGCTCTACGTGTTTCATTTTTTTAGATATCTCTTACGGCGAGAGAAACGGCGACCTTAAAGGGCAATCTCTGAGAGATCCCCTTAGCGAAAACACGCGCCCACGCCTTTGGGCGCGGACCCGCTTAATAATTGAAATATCTGTGACTTACGAGACGGAAAACCGACCGGCCGGGCACAATGAAGTCGTCAAAATAGGTTTTATTGAAATGAGACGGCGAAGAAGAAGGTGAGATCCACGCGGATTTGTCCCGGTCAGTCGGGCGATTGGTTCGGCGGCGAAGATGATACGTTCCATCGAGCCGAGAAAGACATATTTCTTAATTTACCGCGTTTCTTTATTCGATTCCAACCGGAGCCAATTTATTTTTCTTGGCGTTATACAGGGTGTGAGAAAAGTTAGAAACTTTGGAGCGTAATAGAGGAGGGAGAAGGATAACCTGAAAATATTCAACACCAACTCCTGTCCGAAAATGTGTCGTTTTGGCACATACTTCTACTATAGTACATATACCGCGCACTTTGTATCTTTTCTATATATGAGACCAATGATGACCAATGATCTAAGAAGTTATTTTTCATAAATACTGTTCCAGAAGTTGGTAGATATTTTAAGAACGGTTGGTTGGAACAAAGATAAGACTAAAGTGTTCTATAATTATTTTTCATACACTCCTTTTCGTATTTTAAAGTTGCATCCTGAATGTAGAGTCAATTTTAATGAAATGTGGAAAGTAGATTTTATTTATACTGAGATTAGGTAATTATATCAACATTGATCTTGTTTACCAGGGATGCGCTACCCTTAACGTAAAGTTACCGTAAAGTTTGGAATGTCTTGTTTTGCCAAAAACTCTTCCACAATGAAGGAAGAATGGGCTGGCGCGTTGTCGTGGTGCAAAACTCAGCCGTTCTCGGTGAGTTCGGGTCGCACACGGAAAATGCGGGTCCGCAGCCGTTCCAGGACGCCAACATAGAACTGTCCTGTCACTGTATGGCCAGCAGGAACATATTCCCGATGAATGATTCCGTGGATATCGAAAAAAAACGATAAACATTGCTTACAGTCGTGACTTAGACATTCTCGCTTTCGTTGGCCGCTCTCCACCCTTTTCCACCCACTGCTGACTTTGTTTACAGGTCTCGGGGTCATACTCAAATTGCCCGGTCTCAACTCCAGTGACTACCCGATTCATCCAGTCTCTACCGTCCCTCCGAATGCGGGACAGCAAATTCTCGCAGATCGATTTTCGCATGACTTTCTGTTCGCGGGTGAGAACTTTTCGCACCGTCTTTGCGCAAATATTTCGCATATTCAAATTTTTGTGTAACATCTTGCCAACGGTTTTTTTTGTTGATGTTTAACTCGTCAGACAACGCACGACTGCTTAGGCGCCGGTCAGTCGTGATCAGTGCACGCAAACGGTCAACATTCGCGTCAGTACGAGAGGTGACGGGAGCTCCTTCACGTGGATCGTCTTCTACCGATTCGCGCCCCTTCTTGAACCGTTTTTCCTATTCAAATACGCGTGTTTTGACATGCACTCGACTCTATACACCACCTGCAATTTTCGAAGGACTTTCGAAGGTTTTTCCCCAGATTTCCCTAAAAGTTGAATCACAACACGTTGCCTGTCATCCCTCTGCCCTCTCTAGAAAAACGTTGCGAACGATGCAGTGTTGCCAGTTTCTGAGTTATAACTAAATTCCTGGGACCTGCCACACTTCACATATTTAAGTGATCCACCTAATTTAAAATAAAAAGAACACTTATCATTTACAACAACAAAAAACAACTGTTTTTGAATTTTTTTTAGGTTAGTAATACCTACTGTTCTTTTCGAAAACGCTTCATTTTTCATTGTGTTTTTTTATTGTACTAAAGAGTTTTAAAACGCAACTGGTATTTCTCTATTTGATATAAATTTTTATTATTACGAAATTTAAAACTATTGAAAATGGCGACGTCAGTCTCACGCAATCGTCAATCGATATGACCCGCATCGTTGTCAAATTTACAATGTGTCTTCATAAAATAAAGAATAGATACTATTTTTAATAAAAAAAGATATATGTACATGTGTACAGATATATATTATCATTAAAAATTAGATCTAATGAAGTCTTATTTAGTAATTAATTATAAAAAAATTTTTAAAAATGAAATAGTTTGAAATCTGGCAATATGAACCAACGCATGTGTTTTTGAAATTCAATGTCGACAACAGTTTTCAGGAAAAATTGATTTTTAATATATGCGCGCATGCTAGATCTTACTAAACATTATGGGACTTGAAACATATTTGTCTTTTAAATGAAAGAAAATAAACAACTTTGACATCTACGAATACTTATATGTATGGAAATGTCAAAATTCTTTCTTTTCTTTCATTTAAAAGCCAAATATGTTTCAAGTCTCATAAAATTTTCATGGGATTTAGCATGTGCCCAGGTATTAAAACCTATTTTTCTCGAAAACTGTTGCCAAAATAGAATTTCAACAAGAGTATCTGTTTTAGATACTACTTTTAAAATAACGTTGCAGAATAATATTCATGGAAACTGATTACAGACAGACCGGATCAGTCTTTCTGTAGTTATTAAAAAATATAGATATACGATTTATTGCGTGCCCAACCTCAAACGAATTTTTTAAACATCGGCGACATTCTTTTCGTGTCACTTTTAATTAAACACAACTGATACCATTCACGGTTTCGAATGCTGAAAAGGCAAACTCCGTCGCCGGATGAATTATGAAACTCTAATCAATTTGCCTCCGCCTAAGCATTTAAATAAATTAACAACTATTGTAAATCTATCACGGTAAATTAATAACGTTGTCTGGTGTGTTGCAACCGGCGATAAATCATAAAGCGGTGTACAAACTACACAAACTATTGGAAAGTGTTGATTATCTGTTTCCAATATTATTCATAATGTATAGGTCCGTCCTAGAAATGTTAATACCGCTTCGCTTTGCTGGATTTTGCCCTGGTAATGGTTCCACGCGATATCGCAGGATCGGTAGATTTTAATCCTATAAGGTACACACCTTGCAAATTAATTATATTTTCCCAATGATTGTATTTACTGTTGCAACTACACAAAAAGTCTTACATAAAAATCTTACAATTGTGCATTAATTATACGCTAGACTATTGAGAAATTTTTTGATGAAGTTGTGCACGCAAATTGTACTATACAGGGTGTTAAAAAAGAGTGTAAAATATTTCAGGAGGTAATAGTATGAACCAAAATAAGCAGAAAAGCCTTAATAAACATGGGTCCGCAAAGTAACGGTTGCGGAGATATGGACCACTATTCGTTTTTCAAACATTTTATTTTATTAGGAATAAACCGAAAAAGGAAGCTTTTAACAAACAAAAAACAAAGTTACGGAAGATGTTCAAAGTGCCCTCCGTCCATTTCCAAGCAGGCACGACATCTTCGTCTCAACGATATTAGAACTCTTTCGAAAACATCCTCCTTGGTTTGGATTTCTTGACACTTTTGATTAATCCGTAGCTGCAGCTCTTCCAGGCTATTTACAAGAGTACCATACACTAATGTCTTCAAATATCCCCAAACAAAGAAATCTAGAGGGTTCAGATCAGGCGATCTTGGAGGCCATAAAACAGGTCCGGCCCTTCCTACCCATCTATGTGAAAAAGTTTGGTGCAGATGCTCTCTAACGGCCATCGAAAAATGAGCTGGAGCACCATCATGCTGGAACCACATTTGTTGCATCTGATTCAAAGGAATGCACATGGTATGGATAAAGCAGTTGCTCGTGAAAGATTCTCCAAACAAGAGGACCACTAATTCCTACCTCGGCTGATATTCTCCGCACACTCGTACCTGGATTCTGCTCTACCAGTGCTAGAATTTATTTTTCTGCTCTAGGAGTGGATACCGACCTTGGCCTTCCGGATAAATGGCACTGTTTGCTCAAGGAACCGGTATCACCCAATCTTTGGTGAATTCTTCCAATCATGCGTTGTGAAGAAATCTGGTGATGTGGATAAGCGTCAACATAAAGACGTCGCGCTTCGGTGGCGTTCTCATTAGCACGACCATACATGAAATACTTGTGCACTGAGAACAACTGTCAAATACGTACTGTTTATTTCACTCAACATCTACCAACTATTATAAGAAAATACACAAAGTTTTTGCAAAATAAAAAAACGGGCTAAAAAACATAAAACATTCCATATCTCCGTAACCGTTACTTTGCGGACCCATGTTTATTGAGACTTTTCTGCTTATTTTGGTTCATACTATTACCTCCTTAAATATTTTACACTCTTTTGTAAAACCCCGTATATCTACAATTATATAAGCGACTACTATTCTTCTTCCAGTGTAGATTGTCAGAAACTCAAGAAAAATGTCACCACAAAATGATAAAAATAGCGATAATATTTGAACTGTTTTGCAAAATTCGCTTAAAATTGAGACTTACCACCATTAAATAATAATTTAAATCAAAAACTTGGAAGTTGGCACGAATATTCACAAATTTAAGATTTAATAACGAATTAAAAAAGCAATAAGTTACATAAAACAAATATAAAAGAGAAGTAGAGACATTTTTGTATAAGCAAGCATCAAAGGAAATCACCCTGTACCAACACGTTTCATCCGCCCCACAGCGAATCACCGGGGAAGCACAGTAAAAATCCCGCACCATAAAAAACCTGGCACGGACTAGGGCTAGGTGTTAAATAAGTTACATTCCCATGTGGCAGAGGTCACAGTGGGACATCAATCACTCTATTATAGGTAATAATAGTGGTCAACCACGGCCCTAAGAGGAACGCCGTTCGCTTAGGTCTTTATCTTCTCCGTTCTGCGTGGGGGCGACTAGCGCAAACACAACACTCGTAACAAAATTTGACCATCAAGTCAAAAGTCACGCAATTGGGAAAATGCATGATTTTTCCAAATACGTGAGGCAGAAAGAATATATTATTTTTATCGAAGTGGTCTTGGCTTGTCCTAGACAATTTCGTCGAAAAATAAGCCTAAAAACAATATTAATTTAATCTTGAACACAATTGCAAAAGAGACTCGCAAAATGGGCACAGGAAGTGCATCTCACCAGGGATGGAAGAAGTATTGCATTATGCCATTATGTACGAATACAGCATTCAGCGCATAATAAAAAATTTCTCTCCGTGCCAAAAATTGAAAAGAAATATGTGGTGAGAGAGTCTGATACTATCGAAAATTTAAAATTTGGCAACGTCGCTCGTGTTTGAGTGGGTCAGTGGCAGTCCTAAAAGAGGTTTAAATAATGATTTCAATTTTTTTCCCCCGCGTAAATATGCATTTAAAAATATGGTGTAAGGCGATGAATCGAGACGAAAGGAAGTTTATCTACTATTTACGTTATGTAGAATGTTATTTATAAAAATTTACTCTCTGACTTCACCACATTAAATTACGTGTTTTATGCTAAAAACATAATAAACAAAAGTAATAAATAAGGATTTTAAAAAACATAAAGAGAAATTAAGAAGAAATGGCAATAAGAATTAATTTAAAAAAAAAATTAATAAATGTATCATCAGTATTTATTACTTATACTTATTATTTTCCAAATTAAAATAACGAATTTAATGTGAAATTAGAAAGCATCTATCTGGTACTCACGCAACAGCATTGTCACCGTAATTGTCACGTACAGATCTATATTGTAAACAAATGAATAAGTTACGTTTATCAATGCCGTAAGCTCACCACATCACCAATAATAATTATCACATTACCTGCTAAAAAAAACTGTAATAAAAGTATACAATTATTACAGGCAAACGGCTAAAGCCAGTTTAGGGTAAGTAGGGTAGTGCAGATGCGTCTATCACCCCCATTTTTTAATTACGGCACGCATTATCCAAACTTATCGCTTGTCAGTTTAACACACCTTTAAAAGTGTATCTATATGTATCAGAAATAGATTTATGATTAATTGCTATATGGAATAGGTTGAAAGGTTCCCGTTCAGATTTATTAGTCCATTTATAACTCCCTTTTAAAAAAGGACCGATTTGTTGTTTACGATTTTTCTAATTAAAGAAACACATTTTTTGATTATACCGTAATAACAAAAACCCTGTACTTAGGGAATGGATAGATATGTACTTTAGAAAAATATATAATATTTTAACACAAAAGAACACAATACTATATAGCTATTAAATAAAGTTCACACAGGATTGTGTATATTTGTACATATTTCTCTGCATGTAGCAGTGTGTTAAAGGTTTAACAATGGATTTAACACAATGCACTGTGTGAATATGACAAATGTTGTGCAACTTTAATACAATTAAGTGTTATTTGTATTACAAAAATTTTAGAGTTGACATGTTAAAGTGTTGTTTGTATTGTATAATATAGTATTAAGGTGTTAAAGTGATAATTAAATAGTTTCTATGAAAACTATATATAGGAATTATTGAATGGAGCTTTGTCTGTGGAATTGTTTATTAGCATACCTAGATGTTTAGTATCAGAGAGCATACATATGACTTCATTGATAGCAATTGTAGGAGATTTGATATATATTAGCTTAAAGTACCTTTCTAATACAGTAAAAAACGGTTATACTTGTTAGATTTATTACCTACTTTTACTGTTGTGAATTTTAATGTACAAGGTCCTATTAAAAAAAATTGTCAGACACATGTATGCTTGTACCCTTTCCCCGTGCGGACTTCCGTGGGCTAAAAATGCTGTAAATCTCGTGTATAATTGAACCCGCCTTTTTTTGCTGTGTACATTATTATATATCAGTAACAAACTGCCTCTTATTCTGGTCATTTGTGCTAACATAGGTTCTTAGGCCTGATGTTGACCACACTGCATCCTGGATCTTGACATTAAAAGTTGTGGGGTATCTCCTCTCGGGCGAGTCCGGTCCTGTGCCCCCGACTTATCTCTTCACGCATCCAACACCCCCAGCGATGCTCTCCCATGTCCATAGTGGTCTCGTTAGGCCGCGCCGGCCGTCTCGCTTCTGCATGGCCGACTGCGCGATTTGGCGATGCCTCACGCCCACCGCACTAAATTAAGGAAAACTATAATCGAATCCTCTTTTCGGGAAGGTGTTTCGGGGGGGCTCCCTGTTCGTTATTTATGCGCCCAAATTGCCGCGCGAGGACGTTTTCATGACGGGAAAAAACGGGCTTATAAACAACGGCTTCGCGGTAATAGGCCCGGCGCCTCCGCCAAAACGGCGAATATGGGGTACCAGTTTGTTTTCACTCGTCGAAGAATTTATACAAACTAATTATACAGACTGTTTCAGTTTAGATGATCACATGTTAATCATGAGCAGTAGGAAGGTACTGAATATCTACTCAAACAATATTCAATTTTTTCTCAAAATAACATTATTATTTTCACGAATGTATTTATTCAGGACAAAGACACAGATAAATATGGTATTTAGAGATATTCCTGACTATGCCAAAGTTTCGATTTTGATTTAAAATCTTCCTCAGGGCTAGTAAGATAAAACGATTATTTGACTAAGAAAGATTTTAAATAAAAATAGAAACGTACAAGGTTGTTATAGTGTTTATTAGAATAAATCAAAAAGTCAGTAGTAGGTTTTGCCAGTTAGTAAAAAAACTATTTTATTTCTGCTACGGTTTGTTGTTGAAAATGGCTGGACAGTTTACATTCAGCGAACAAGTTGACATGTTACTTGTTGTAGGTTTCTGTGATGGAAACTGTAGAGGAAGTGTGGAAGAATATCGTACGAGATTTCCAAACCTAGTGATTCCTCATAGACACTTTCTATAATGTTGAAAGACGGGATCGAGATACAAACGAAAGTTTTTCAGTAATATCCGAGAACGTCCTAGTGTAATAAGGATACAAGATGAAGAAATTATTTTGCAAACAGTTGAAGATGGACCGTAAATAAGTACTAAACATTTATCTAAGGAAACTGAATTATCAAGAACTTCTGTAGGTACACCGAATCTACTGCATCCATATCACATTCCAAAAGTGCAAGAGTTATTGCCTCAATATTTGGACCGACGAGTGGCCTCTTCCGAGTTTATTTTACATCAGGATATTAATTTTCACAAGAAAATTATTTTCACTCATAGAGGAATTATAAATGTACACAACTTTCATGAATATTCCGATGTAAACTTCTATAAAATAACCCCTAGAGATTTTCAACGCGAGTTTAAGATAAATGTTTGGACCGGTATTATTGATCGTTATTTGATTGGACTAGTTATTTTGCTAAATCGACTAAATGGTGAAACTTTCTGGAATTTCTGCAAAATACTGTCCCTGATTTAATCGTAAATTTATCATTGGAAATTTGACTAGAGTTTTGGTTTGTGCATAATGGGGCACCGCCTTATTTAAGTGCTATACTGTTAGAGACTTTTTAAGTAAATAAATGGTGAGAACGAGGAAATATCCTCAAAATTGGCCACCACAATCGCCAGACCACAACAAATGCGATTATTTTCTTTGGGGGAGTTTAAATTTGTGTTGTATCAGAAAAAATGGTGCTCATTTTGAACAATTTCTTTTGTTTTAATTTTATTTTATGATTTTACTGACTTTTTGATTTCTTCTAATAAACACTATTAAAATCTTATTTTATTTCATGCATTTTTTGTTGACAACTTTAATGTTTTTAAAATTTAATGTGTAAAAAAAGTGTTTTGAATTCAATTTTGCGCGGGATATTATTATCATTATGTCAAATTCAAACAATGAAAAAAAAGTTTGATATAATTTTAGTCGTAACTCACCCTTAATGAACAAATTGTGGTGTTTGAATTTACTTGAACTCATAGTAAAAGAAGACCAATAATAAACCCAAATCATGTACCAATTCAGTTATTCCAAATTAAAGTGTAGCTCAGAGAATCGATATTAACTTTTTTCGAAATATTAGCTCCACCTTGAAGGCGTGTATGCAACATTGTACACAGTTACGTTTGGTTAAATTGCTATATTTTGGAATCCCTATGCGCTTGCTCTGTGTCGATTCTTATGCGAAACACTCCGTATCTATATTTTTTTGTGTGTGATAGAATATGTAACTATTTTTTTACAGCCCACCCCTTACAAAAATTTGTTTACTAAAGCTATCCGTATACCAACACGCACACTCGTCATTTCTGAGTTTTAAGTAACGTTTATAGCAGGTTTTCCTTGAAGCCTCCTTCGCCGACGAGGACCGTTTACCCCGAGTCGCTCTCTCGGAGGGACCCACGGAGATGCCTGTTTAGCGCGGAGCGTCAGCCATTACCGTTATTATTTTTAATAAAAGAGCACATCATTATTATCGTTATTTACGGCTTGCGAGAGCTGTTAATAACAGTCCGAGGGTATTTGATAAACCGTCGAAATTAAAACGAACGAGATACCACCGCGATAAGACGGCGAGGCCTTTGCCGGGACGCCGAGCCGATCCTATCTGGGACACGATTTCGTTCGGCTCGGCCTCGCTGCCCTCACAAAACCTATATTTACCGACAGAGCTGGCGCGAAACAGAAAAACTACGTGTCCGTCTTATCTATTAGAAGCGGTTAATCGGGCCTTTTAATATTTAATAACGGGGGTATCATTAAAATGTTATTGGGTTTTAATTGGGAGGTGGTTTCGGAGTGGGTTCTGTAATTGTTAGGAGATTTATGGGGGACGCGGAGTCCCTGCCCACACCCATTCGGGGTTATCCGTGGTATATGCAGGCCGAGATGGTACCCCGATGGGTTCGATAAGCGTTATTTATGGGCCGCGGTCCTCGGCAACGCGCAGGTGGGACTTGGGGGGGAGGGGACGGTCCCAGTCGTCGCTGGTATTACAAAACTACTAAACTTGAGAGTATGTTTTTGAAGAATTATGAAATGGAGATAAAACGATTAAACGGAAATGGCCGAGAATAATAGTAATGCAGAAGAAGGTAATATGACGCCAACACCAAAACAAGAAAAAATTGTTTCGATTTTGAAAAATAATAAGAATCCAAATGACAAACTGACAGCTGAACTATTTAAATATTGAGGATAGGAACTAATAGACCAAATGCAGCACCTATTCGGAAGGATTTGGGAAAAGGAATAACTGCAGTAATTTGCCCTATACATAACAAAGAGATGGAAGACAATGCATTACTGAATGTGACATATAGCTAGTTATATCCAGAACAGATTGGTAATGGAAGTGGGGAATAAAATTGGGGTATATCAGACGGTTTTAGACATGAAGAAGTACAGTAGACTCTCTACGAGAAATCCATCAGGTTGAAAACGAATATGGTGAACCAACTGTAGTTTTATTTGTTGATTATGAACAAGCCTATGGCCTAAAATACAGGGTGAGTCAGTCATAATGTCATTAATTTTAACCACGTATTCGGGAGGCCTACTAAAGGCAGAAAATCGAAAAAAAAATGTTTACTCGACCTTTAAAAAAATAAACAAATCACCCTATAAAAATCAGTAACACGACGCTCCTGCTACGCTACGAACTTTCTGATGGCGCACCCGACGAAATTATAATGCCACAGACTTGCCGTATTAACCATGGATGCCACATTTACATACATAATATCGTCTAACACATCAGCGTGTTATTCAAATTTACCTCCATTTAGCACTCTGCATTTCCCGCATTTCTTCCCCTAAAATTTGTAGATCATGCCACACATTGGAGGGGGGATGGAGAGAATACAAGCAGTAAGCAGTAGTTTGTTTATTTCGGTATAACCTCACGTATTTGGCGTAAATTCACAACGCATAATTTTACAAATTCCGATTATGTGGAAATGGTAGTGTTATACGGAGAATTTTATTAATAAAGTGCTATGGACGGATAAATGCAGTTTTACTTGAAATGTGGGCTGTAAACAGGTTAGTATCATACTACTTAAAAAACAATACATTTCTAGGCTAGATGTACGTAACTACAAATTGTACATCTGGTTATGTGTGCGGTTAATTGTACTTACGAGTAATACTAAAAATTCATATTTATTTGTAAAACGTAATATCAAAATTATTAAACTGTAATAACCTAACATTCGAAAACATTTATTTATTATCTACATTTGTTTTTATTAACAAATAAATCAATATTTAAGGAAAATTCATTCATGTATCTAGATTTAAAAAATAGTTTTACTCCTTGTCGTTAAATAACAGTACAAAAACTAGGTAACTAGGTTATTGACCTAATAACACAGCTTTAAGCTGTGCTAATACGGTAGGTCAAGGCCATTTCGGTCTTGGACAGTTTTCTGTCGACAACACGATGGTTTTTATTACTTAGTATTTAAACACGAAACACTTTTCAGCTTCTCAATAATTTACCCATTGGGTATAGGTTTTTATGTAATGTACGTAAATGGTTTATTACTCAGTTTATTATTAAACACGTTGGAGTTTTGTTGCAGTCATAACAGCTACATTTGCTCAGAGAAAATCGACACACGAGTGTACGGGCACACCTTAAATAACAATCAGCTCACAGACTCTACGGCGGCACCTTTGAAGTATTATAACCTGAAAATTTGCCCTTGAAGTTTGTTGTCTCTCTCGTTTGGGATACAAGTCAGGACCGGATTAAAAATAGTTGTCCCAATTTAGAAAGTGTCATACTAAATATAAATTTGTTTTACTTGAAATTGTTTAAAAATAAAATAACATAACAGTATAAAATACAAGAAAATCAACAAACCACAAAATACAGCATTCGTGCGCCAATAACGCAGTCGTTGACGGTATGGCTATAAGGGCATATTTTACAACCACACGTCCCTATGCGCGAAGATCTGCGCGAGACGTTCCCGCTCATACGAGTCTGTGAGCTGATTGTTATTTAAGCTGTGGTACAGGTATCGTTTGATTGGGCTGTATTTTCTACGGGAAAACCTGAGGGATCGCGTTACTTGCAATTTTAATAGAATTATTTGATTATTATTATTTGATTTTATTGGGTATTAACATTTTAAATTATTATTGGCTGAAGTTGAACTGAGCAAGAAAAAATGATATTCTAAAATAGTCAGTACAACCGTTTATTTGTGATGTCTAAAACCTAGGTGGGTAGGTACTATATAGAAAAATATTACAACTTGACAACATTGCATCAGGTCGATGTCGAGTTGAACTGTGAGCTGTAACCGACCAAGGCTGTGACCGGTCAGTGAAAAGGGGGTTTAAATAATGATTTGAAAATATTTTTTTCGGCGTAAATACGCATTTAGATTTTTTTAATCACGTATTTGCATTATACTCATTATTCCCTATCTCCTCTTAAAATTAATGACATTATGACTGCCTCACCCTGTATAAAACTGATATTAAAAAGAAGTGTGTTGTCATGGCATAAGATTCATTCGCGCACTAAGAATCTACAGGGCTCCGTTAAAAATTGTACTCAAAACCGACACCAGTTAAATTAATTTCTATAGGAAGTTATACTGTCTCCAATTAAACGATCTACAGTTTCTCGTACAAAGGAGGCGTTTCAAAAATTTAATTAACGACGAAGCGAAACCGATTGATCTGTTGTGGTTTATCGTCGAGTATAAATCATGCAACGGCCGACGCCTATCTTCCCGATCTCTCATACAGACTCGTACACGATATTCTATTAGTTCTATAATGTGGAGATAACAGAGAACATATTGATGGGGTTCTAAATACGTAATAGATAGCATACATAATTAGTGAATGTAATAAAAAAATGCCGTTATCCCACGTGTATCTAGATCTGAAAAAAAATTATCCACAACTACCTTAAATTGAGAAAAATGCAAAATCAGATCCAGTTTGTAAATTTTGATTCAAAATCAAGAAGCAAGGCATTGCTATGGTAACCTGTCAAACTTATAAACAAAATTGAGTTTTCGTGTTTACTGTAGTCACACTGTAGCCTCATCTTTTGTGAACATTTTGTTTTTTTAATGACGACATTATCTCAGTTTTTGTTGGAGATACACTGTTTTAAAACAAACGCCTCGGAAAATACTCAGAAAACAAATCAAATAAACATCAAAACGTAGATTAATGTGAAAACAACTGAAATTTAAAAAAAAGATAAACAAATTTTAAGGGACTAATCCTCGCTTCGAAATGGCTTATTTCAATTGACGTGGCATCGAATCAATGCCGCCTTGATTATTTACACGTAGATATTTCTGTCTGCAAAGCCTTTTTTCAAGGCGTTCGTTTTAAAACAGTGTATCTCCCATAAAAACAGAGATAATGTCGTGATTAAAAAAACAAAATGTTCACAAAAGACGAGGCTACAGTGTGACTAGTTAGCAACAGCGACTGTAGCTGCTGTACCCCACACGGTATTACAAACTTCGGGAAAAAAACTTCGCCTTTTTATTGCGCCCCGTATATGCTCAAATTAAATTTCGAATAAAAATTTCCGACATATCATCCGCTCCTGAGAAATCAATGTACAATTTAAAAAAAAAATCATCAAGATCAAGTGAGCGGTTCGCGAGGAAACCAACTTTAAAATTAGGGCTAGTTTTTAGTGGCCGGTTTTTTTTACCGGTCAGTTTATTTATAGCAAGTAATTCAAATTAATTTAAGTTAAATTATCTATTAATTGTCAAATTGATAAACCGGTTGGTTCTTAATAAAAATACCCATTCAGCAGTGATCTCTCTTTTTTAATATTTCACTAGTGGGGTAATATGTCACATTATTCCACTAGTGGTGTAATGACCTTCATTATTCAACTGAAACAGTGCCGAGTAAATGATGTGCTCGTATAAAGCAGTTGTAGATAAAATATTTATTAAAATATTATATTTGTACCTAATTAGAAGAGTAGATAGATATTTCCGTTACTGGTGACATCAATAAATTGAAGTGTGAGTCACGGCTGTAACCGATAGACATATCTTGTAACAGGCCAGAAGGTTCAATAGGAATCTTCATATTTTTTTTAAATTGAAAAGTTTTGCCGAATAAAAATACAGCAAGATTTCGAGAGCACGCCGCTGGCGGTTACTCTCCTAAACTGCCCATTATCGTCTTCTTCGCTTTGCTCTTATATGGAATTAAACGAATCTGGGCGTGTTGTGAAATCGAACCACGGACATTGAAAACAGATTTAATTTTATAGCTCAAATTGTAGTCAATGTAGAAACTGATGATCAGAACCTTTTTCGGCACGTTCTTTGGACGGACGAAAGTCGGTTTGTCAGTAATGAGTAGGCGGTGTAGAACTAACTACATCTATCGGCCGTTCGCTACTCCATGCCGGACTGAAAATGGCACAGGCACGAAGCGTTCTACATGCAGTAGACACCATTGAAAGCTGTCGACCTTTATCGCGATCGGCGAGAAACGATATTTTGCAAACACGGAATTCCAGGAAACAACTACTCTGCGGGCTAATGCCCCGACCAGCATTGAATTACACCTGGAACACCTATAGCAACAGCTAGAGTCATTCGTCAGACGCCCACCAGACATATACCGGTTTCGAGCTTATTAGCTCTCATCAGTATGGCATAGGTGAGGTATCCGACGAATAACGCAGCCAAAAGATCAACCGAAAATGGATATGTATCTTGAAATGAGAGGAACTGTATTAAAGAATTATCGAGTATAATCCTTTTATTTAGCCGCAAAATATTCTGTTCATGGAGGAACACCATCGCGCATGAACAACATTTTCCTTCTTATAAGTAGGAGTACATTTCTTCGTTGAAAGGGGTTGATGGGCTCATCAAATTACAGTAAGATTACCTGATTACCAACCACTTTAAATGGAAAATATCTGAATTTCATAGAAATAAATTTACTCGCTGAACTAGAATATACGAGTATATTTATAAGAAGGGAATATAGTTGGAGGAATGGTGCCCCTCTTTATTTTGCAATAAATATTAGGTTAAGGATACCTAATTTAACCTAACATTTGTTGTAAAATGAGGAAGAGACTATACTTTTATATACATATACCAAACCAATAATTAAAAAATTGCATAATTTATTTATAATATACCTCACCTCACCTGTAATATGAATTTTATTTGAAATAAGTAGTTGTGGAATCTGGAACAGTCAAGGGTTTCCAAAAGAAAATAACTAAAGCAACTATAGGTTATCCTGTGGTAAAAATAATTGCTTGCAAATATTAACATAATATTTTTTTTTCAGTTTTGAACAGGCGTGGCTGATAGTTACCAGTCGTTGATTTAGTGATTAGTGTTAGTGATAGTGAATGACTCTCAGACAATAGTGATCGTGGCTATTAACTCAGTGACTCAATTCATCATAATGCGCGAGTGTGTGTGCACCAGGATGTGGTATGGATCCTTTGAAGGAGTTGAGCATGCTGGTTGCGGATCATCGGTAAGTTTTTTATTTGCTGTTATGCATGAGTGTAATTGTATTTATTTTAACGAACGTTAGAACAAATTAACAAAATGTTCGGGGATGAACGAAATGTTTGCAAATACTTTACATTTTGCGAATAAATTGGAAAAGGAGAGTTGACACTACAATTTTTAAATGGTTAAACATCATTGATAACAATTATTTTTAATATTACACATTGCACGGTGTATTGTTGGTAATTTATTGCCTAGGTCAATAGCGTCAAATAACACGTCAGAATGTAATGTTACAACTCTTAACGGAATAATACTATTTGAATTGTAAAGTACCTTATTGTTACAAGTTCTATGTAAAATTCATATCTAACTTTCCATTTCTTGTAAAATGATGTAGCATTTCCAGCGTTACTGCTACCTCATTTGGAAATTTTAAATTAAACATTATTATTATTTATTTTTAAAAATTGTAGTTTTATAAAAGTAGAATAAGTGAATAAATAAAATAGTATCCATAATATGTTAGGTCATTCGCGCAGACTCTGTAAACTATAACACATCAGTACAAAAAACGAGCAGAGGTATCTATCCTTGAGAATAATACAGGGTGTTAAAAAAAGAGTGTAACATATTTAAGGAGGTAATAGTATGAACCAAAATAAGCAGAAAAGTCTCAACAAACATGGGCCCGCAAAGTAACGGTTGCGGAGATATGGAATGTTTTATGTTTTTTAGCCCCTTTTTTATTTTGCAAAAACGTTGTGTATTTTCTTATAATAGTTGGTTGATGTTTAGTGAAATAAACAGTACGTATTTGACAGTTGTTCTCAGTGCACAAGTTTTCTATGGCTGGTTACTCTAACGCAGAATTAACAGACATGCATTTCATGTATGGTCGTGCTAATTGGAACGCCACCGAAGCGCGACGTCTTTATGTTTACGCTTATCCAAATCGCCAGAATCCTTCACAACGCATGTTTGGAAGAATTCACCAAAGATTGCGTGATACCGGTTCCTTGAGCAAACAGTGCCATTTATCCGGAAGACCAAGGTCGGTATCCACTCCTAGAGCAGAAGAAGAAATTCTAGCACTGGTAGAGCAGAATCCAGGTTCGAGTGTGCGGAGAATATCAGCCGAGGTAGGAATTAGCGGTTTTGTTTGGAGAACCCTTCACGAGCAACTGTTTTATCCATACCATGTGCATCGTGTAGAGGCCTTAAATCCAATATATGATCAGCAAGCACGTTTGGTTTTGCCGCTGGTTTCTACGCCATGATGCTGAAGACCCCCGTTTTCTTGCAAACATTCTTTTTATTGATGACGCCGGGTTCGCATAAATGGAGTGTTTAATTTTCACAATACGCATATTTGGGCCGACGAAAATCCTCATGCTCTAATAGAATCTGGATATCAGGCACGTTTTTCATTAATCATTTGGATGGGTATTGTAGGTAACAGGTTTCTAGGTCCTGCTGTTTTACCAAACCGATTAACAGGCGCTGCTTACCTCAACTTTCTGCAGAACACACTGTATGAGTTTTTTGAAAGACATTCCTTTGAATCAGAGGCAATAAATGTGGTTCCAGCATGATGGTGCTCCAGCTCATTTTTCCATGGTCGTTAGAGCATTTACACCAAACTTTTCCACATAGATGGGTAGGAAGGGCCGGACCTGTTTTATGGCCTCCAAGATCGCCTGATCTGAACCCTCTAGATTTCTTTGTTTGGGGATATTTGAAGACATTAGTGTATGGTACTCCTGTAAATAGCCTGGAAGAGCAGCAGCTACGGATTAATCAAAAGTGTCAAGAAATCCAAACCAAGGAGGTGTTTTCGAAAGAGTTCGAATATCGTTGAGACGAAGATGTCGTGCCTGCTTGGAAATGGACGGAGGGCACTTTGAACATCTTCTGTAACTTTGTTTTTTGTTTGTTAAAAGCTTTCTTTGTCGGTTTATTCCTAATAAAATAAAATGTTTGAAAAACGAATAGTGGTTCATATCTCCGCAACTGTTACTTTGCGGACCCATATTGATTAAGACTTTTCTTCTTATTTTGGTTCATACCATTACCTCCTGAAATATTTAACATTCTTTTCTTAACACCCTGTATATAAGTTAATGTGTATAACCACATTTTAGTGCGCATGAAATGTAATTTACAACATCGTTAAGTATTTTTAATAAAAATTATGTCGTTTGGCATAAAATATATAGGCAATTCTACTGTATTTATATGGAGATCTTTACAGTACAGTAACAGTATGTATTTGGTATTTTTTACAGTAGTACATGGTGTGAACAACATGTAAATTTAGTACCATTTTATCAGTGACCTTTTGTTTGAAATGATTCAATTACCTAGGTCAGATATTAACCGTTCAGGGAGATAAATATTTCCCGATAATTTCCAAGGTGTCAGAAGAATGATCACAATTAAACGAAATGAAGTCCGGCTGGTAAAAAAAATAACTGTGATTTAACGGAGCTGTCCGTGGTTCGATTTCACAACACGCCCAGATTCGTTTAATTCCATATAAGAGCAAAGCGAAGAAGACGATAATGGGCAGTTTAGGAGAGTAACGCGGCCGCCAGCGGCGTGCTCTCGTAATCTTGCTGTATTTTTATTCGGCAAAACTTTTCAATTTAAAAAAAATATGAAGATTCCTATTGAACCTTCTGGCCTGTTACAAGATATGTCTATCGGTTACAGCCGTGACTCACACTTCAATTTATTGATGTCACCAGTAACGGAAATATCTATCTACTCTTCTAATTAGGTACAAATAAAATATTTATTAAAATATTATATTTGTACCTAATTAGAAGAGTAGATAGATATTTCCGTTACTGGTGACATCAATAAATTGAAGTGTGAGTCACGGCTGTAACCGATAGACATATCTTGTAACAGGCCAGAAGGTTCAATAGGAATCTTCATATTTTTTTTAAATTGAAAAGTTTTGCCGAATAAAAATACAGCAAGATTACGAGAGCACGCCGCTGGCGGCCGCGTTACTCTCCTAAACTGCCCATTATCGTCTTCTTCGCTTTGCTCTTATATGGAATTAAACGAATCTGGGCGTGTTGTGAAATCGAACCACGGACAGCTCCGTTAAATCACAGTTATTTTTTTTACCAGCCGGACTTCATTTCGTTTAATTGTGATCATTCTTCTGACACCTTGGAAATTATCGGGAAATATTTATCTCCCTGAACGGTTAATATCTGACCTAGGTAATTGAATCATTTCAAACAAAAGGTCACTGATAAATGGTACTAAATTTACATGTTGTTCACACCATGTACTACTGTAAAAATACCAAATACATAGTGTTACTGTACTGTAAGGATCTCCATATAAATACAGTAGAATTGCTATATATTTTATGCCAAACGACATAATTTTATTAAAAATACTTAACGGTGATTTCATGCGCACTAAAATGTGGTTATACACATTTACTTATATACAGGGTGTTAAAAAGAGTGTAAAATATTTCAGGAGGTAATAGTATGAACCAAAATAAGAAGAAAAGTCTTAATCAATATGGATCCGCAAAGTAACAGTTGAGATATGAACCGCTATTCGTTTTTTTCAAACATTTTATTTTATTAGGAATAAACTGACAAAGAAAGCTTTTAACAAACAAAAACAAAGTTACAGAAGATGTTCAAAGTGCCTCCGTCCATTGCCAAGCAGGCACGACATCTTCGTCTCAACGATATTCGAACTCTTTCGAAAACACCCTCCTTAGTTTGGATTTCTTGACACGTTTGATTAATCCGTAGCTGCAGCTCTTCCAGGCTATTTACAGGAGTACCATACACTAATGTCTTCAAATATCCCCAAACAAAGAAATCTAGAGGGTTCAGATCAGGCGATCTTGGAGGCCATAAACAGGTCCGGCCCTTCCTACCCATCTATGTGGAAAAGTTTGGTGTAAATGCTCTCTAACGACCATGGAAAAATGAGCTGGAGCACCATCATGCTGGAACCACATTTGTTACCTCTAATTCAAAGGAATGTCTTCCAAAAACTCATACAGTGCGTTCTGCAGAAAGTTGAGGTAAGCAGCGCCTGTTAATCGGTTTGGTAAAACAACAGGACCTAGAAACCTGTTACCTACAATACCCATCCAAACGTGCCTGATATCCAGATTCTATTAGAGCATGAGGATTTTCGATCGGCCCAAATATGCGTATTGTGAAAATTAAACACTCCATTTCTAACGAACCCGGCGTCATCAATAAAAAGAATGTTTGCAAGAAAACGGGGTCTTCAGCATCATGGCGTAGAAACCAGCGGCAAAAACCAAACGTGCTTAATGATCATTTATTGATTTAAGGCCTGTACTCGTTGCACATGGTATGGATAAAACAGTTGCTCGTGAAGGGTTCTCCAAACAAAACCGCTAATTCCTACCTCTGATATTCTCAGCACACTCGAACCTGGATTCTGCTCTACCAGTGCTAGAATTTTTTCTTCTGCTCTAGGAGTGTATACCGACCTTGGTCTTCCGGATAAATGGCACTGTTTGCTCAAGAAACCGGTATCACGCAATCTTTGGTGAATTCTTCCAAACATGCGTTGTGAAGCGAATCTGGTGATTTGGATAAGCGTCAGCATAAAGACGTCGCGTGGCGTTCCCATTGGCACGACCATACATGAAATGCATGTCATACTTAATTCTGCGTTAGAGTAACCAGCCATAGCGAAAGAAAACTTGTGCGCTGAGAACAACTGTCAAATACGTACTGTTTATTTCACTAAACATCAACCAACTATTATAAGAAAATACACAACGTTTTGCAAATTAAAAAAAGAGGCTAAAAAACATAAAACATTCCATATTTCCGCAACCGTTACTTTGCGGACACATGTTTATTGAGACTTTTCTGCTTATTTTGGTTCATACTATTACCTCCTTAAATATTGTATGTTTTTAACACTTGTATTATTCTCAAGGATAGATAACCTCGTTTTTTGTACTGTTGTGTTATAGTTTACAGAGTATGCGCGAATGACCTAACATATTATGGATACTATTTTATTTATTCACTTATTCTACTTTTATAAAACTACAATTTTAAAAATAAATAATAATAATGTTTAATTTAAAATTTCCAAATGAGGTAGCAGTAACGCTGGAAATGCTACATCATTTTACAAGAAATGGAAAGTTAGATATGAATTTTACATAGAACTTGTAACAATAAGGTACTTTACAATTCAAATAGTAATATTCCGTTAAGAGTTGTAACATTACATTCTGACGTGTTATTTGACGCTATTGACCTAGGCAATAAATTATCAACAATACACCGTGCAATGTGTAATATTAAAAATAATTGTTATCAATGATGTTTAACCATTTAAAAATTGTAGTGTCAACTCTCCATTTCCAATTTATTCGCAAAATGTAAAGTATTTGCAAACATTTCGTTGATCCCCGAACATTTTGTTAATTTGTTCTAACGTTCGTTAAAATAAATACAATTACATTCATGCATAACAGCAAATGAAAAACTTACCGATGATCCGCAACCAGCATGCTCAACTCCTTCAAAGGATCCATACCACATCCTGGTGCACACACACTCGCGCATTATGGCGAATTGAGTCACTGAGTTAATAGCCACGATCACTATTGTCTGAGAGTCATTCACTATCACTAACACTAATCACTAAATCAACGACTGGTAACTATCAGCCACGCCTGTTCAAAACTGAAAAAAAAATATTATGTTAATATTTGCAAGCAATTATTTTTACCACAGGATAACCTATAGTTGCTGGAAAGTTTCTTTTGGAAACCCTTGACTGTTCCACATTCCACAATTACTTATTTCAAATAAAATTCATATTACAGGTGAGGTGAGGTACCTATATTATAAATAAATTATGCAATTGTTTAATTATTGGTTTGGTATATGTATATAAAAGTATAGTCTCTTCCTCATTTTACAACAAATGTTAGGTTAAATTAGGTATCCTTAACCTAATATTTATTGCAAAATAAAGAGGGGCACCATTCCTCCAACTATATTCCCTTCTTATAAATATACTCGTATATTCTAGTTCAGCGAGTAAATTTATTTCTATGAAATTCAGATATTTTCCATTTAAAGTGGTTGGTAATCAGGTAATCTTACTGTAATTTGATGAGCCCATCAACCCCTTTCAACGAAGAAATGTACTCCTACTTATAAGAAGGAAAATGGTGTTCATGCGCGATGGTGTTCCTCCATGAACAGAATATTTTGCGGCTAAATAAAAGGATTATACTCGATAATTCTTTAATACAGTTCCTCTCATTTCAAGATACATATCCATTTTCGGTTGATCTTTTTGGGCTGCGTTATTCGTCGGATACCTCACCTATGCCATACTGATGAGAGCTAATAAGCTCGAAACCGGTATATGTCTGGTGGGCGTCTGACGAATGACTCTAGCTGTTGCTATAGGTGTTCCAGGTGTAATTCAATGCTGGTCGGGGCATTAGCCCGCAGAGTAGTTGTTTCCTGGAATTCCGTGTTTGCAAAATATCGTTTCTCGCCGATCGCGATAAAGGTCGACAGCTTTCAATGGTGTCTACTGCATGTAGAACGCTTCGTGCCTGTGCCATTTTCAGTCCGGCATGGAGTAGCGAACGGCCGATAGATGTAGTTAGTTCTACACCGCCTACTCATTACTGACAAACCGACTTTCGTCCGTCCAAAGAACGTGCCGAAAAAGGTTCTGATCAACAGTTTCTACATTGACTACAATTTGAGCTATAAAATTAAATCTGTTTTCAATGTGACGCTCAGGCAAATACTCCAAATTGTGGACTTTGTACCCATGATGCCCTGGTCTTTAACATTCGTTGAACGGATAATTTATCCAAATTCAATTCCCGGCTAGCGTGCCGTATGGAATTTCGTGGATTTTGTTCGAAATACTGTAACAGTCTAGCTGTATTAACATCTTCATCTACAGAATTCCGACGACCTGTTTTTCCCAACAGTGCACTTGTGCCCTGGAACCTGGTAATAGCCGGCAAATGGGTTCGATTTTTTCATCTGGCGGCGAGCGAGCAACGCGAATGAGGAGCGAGTGCCCATTATTGTGGGAGGAAGGTGGAAACTAAAGAAACCGCGAGCGGCGATGGGCGGGGCGGCCTGCGATATTTCACAGTT
Source organism: Monochamus saltuarius (assembly GCA_025584915.1). Classification (NCBI taxonomy): domain Eukaryota; kingdom Metazoa; phylum Arthropoda; class Insecta; order Coleoptera; family Cerambycidae; genus Monochamus; species Monochamus saltuarius. Next base: position 3,499,668 of record CM046727.1, read on the forward strand.
CAATTAGGCCGCGAAACACGTTAGGACGACGGCGGCAGCGGGCGAAGTGATTTGCAGGGGCGGCGAACGAAAAGAGGGCACAGGGTTCCATAAAACAAAAAAGTTAGGAGTTAGTGGCGAAAATTTGGGTGGATAAACACAAATTGTTGAAAAAAATCACAAATATCATTGCTGGTTTTATTTTAAGTAGGTACCTATTCAAATGTACAGAAAATGTATTCAATAATATTATCATTGAAAGTTTCTGTTTTTGTCCAAAACTCTCAGTTACTTTTAAAGTTATCATAAAATTAAGTTATTTCAGGTTAACCTTTTTACAAGTTAACTATCACTAATTACAAAAATGTTAACCCCATGGTAAGACAATAAAAAATTATATTGGAATTCTAGCTCGATGTTTAAAAAATGGGGCAAAACACTATTTTCCTCTGGAAAATCGGCGCCTATGTAAGCATCATTCGAGATGGGATAGATCTGTCACCTACCACGTGCGGTCGTTTTCTACAGCGTTTCCAAACTGTCAAAACTACATTTTCAGTCACATTACAGCCCCTTAAGTATTGCCAACCAACAACAAAATGCACATTCCGCGTACGGTTAAGTAACATGCCCATGTATACTAATACGACGGAAAACTTCGAATGCACCCACGACAGGCTTTAATTATAAAATCATTTCCGGTAACCGTAGCTCCGCCAGATTTGTCTTCAACTCTATAGAAAATTGAACCGCATATAACATAGGGCGAACCATATTATAGGCAAATATCTGTATCCTACACAAATTCCCTTATTTCATTACTATACAACTGAAAAAATAGTCACTAAAAACTGAAGCAAAACACAAAATCACTATGTATACAGACAGCTTCAATTATGACAACGAATTTTACTGTTTAGTCTTCCGTTTTCGGGTTGCCGTACTCTCCAAACGTGTGAAATAAATAAACTCGCGGTAGACGGCCATAGTCGTGGATAAACAGGGGTTTAATATAGTTTGGAAAATAATTTGTTTTCGCTTTATAAATAAGTTTGTGAACAAAAGAGCGATTTATAGATTTAAATGAGATTTGCAAATTTAGCATTATTTTTAATGTATTTGATAATACTATTCATTTTTATATAAATTTGTAAACTAAATAAGGTTTTAAACAACCAGATAATAATAATAATATCTCTACCCCTCATTCTAATCACAGGATTAGCCCAGAAGTCAGAGACTTGTGCGGGAGAAGGGCGGCATATTATTATTAAGCAGGCCGCATTTGCGCCCAGGAACGACTTACGTTGGTAGGCCCTAACCACTATTCAGTGCAGGAATGAGGAAAACCTGGAAACCTCATTAATTAGGGGGGTAGTCAAATATCAACCGGCATCAATCTCTCACATTGACCCAAGCTAACATTATTCCACCCTACCATACCCACAGAGAGGGTGCCAATCCTCTCTACGAATATAGCTTATATACGGTCTACCGGCAGCTGGGCTCGAACCAACTCCGTCTAGTCACCTCGATTCAAGTACTAACGCCTTAAACCGCGCGACCACTGACCGATCCCAATCGGTCCGTCGGACCGTCGTCCGATCGAGATAAGCTAATTTATAAAAAAAAATCAACCATAGTAGTTCGTATGTATGCACAGCGTTTTCCTGCCTCAGAGAGAACTCTCGAAAAAAATCTTTCAATTCCAATCAACCAATGGGGTATTCCATTTAAAAAAACAGTGATGACGTCATTACTCGAAAGTAGATCACTCTGTATATTAAATTATTATTTGAAAAAACAGTAAAATAAAATCAAAAATCGACACGTTTCGGGAATTTTAAATACTTTTTATTTAGCTAATAATGAATTTATGCATTACTTTATGGACGCACTGTATCTATATATACATATATTTCGCAGTGTGCAGCACGAGTCCAAAACTGAAATATTGCATTACCCGCGCCATCTATACACCAAAAGCTAGCTCATTAAGCACTTCAAAACCCCTAAGCCACGTTGATCTATCTTTTACCGTCACAGAAAACTCTATGTGGGCTTTGCGACAACACCGTAAGTTACCATGACGACTCTGGCAATACCTCTACCTTCCCATAGAGGGAGCCGGCACCACCAACTCGACCAACACCGCTTAAATTAAGCTAAGGCTGTCGTCTACTCTCGCGCAAATCGAGAGCAACCGACCCCCAACCACCTTTATGCCAGGTGGGCAAACGCAGGTTAATGATATCAGTACCTGTTATTTATCAGAAACGCAAGCCGTCTCTTTTGATGATCCGTGCCATAGCGACATGTAAATATTGTTTCGCGTAATCTTGGTACAGTGCTGAATAGACGATAAAGCCCTTTGTCCGTTGCTAATAAGATACGGGGCGCAAGTTTGAAGGTAGAGTTAAATCGAGTGACCAGTGCAACATAAACAAATGAGAGATGTCAACTAATAGGTTTCACAAGTAAGTGATGCTGATTTCCGAGCCGGAAGTTCGCTTAGCTGGATGCTGCAGATCAGGGAAAATGTTACATAAACGCGTTGAAAATTGATAGAATTGTTCCAATCGGTGGGTTTTGGTGGTGAAGAGGAACGTTATCAAAGCAATAAAACATCGTTTACGACTATGTCGATATTTTTATTTATCTAATCATTTAGATAGAGATGAGCGCAAAATCACGGTTTATACGTCGGGAAATTCTCGTTACTCGACGATAGTTTCATGTTTTAAGGTTTTACTTTGTCGAACAATCTATTGTATTAATATACTGGCCCCTCCATCTACTTAGTCTACATATTGGCTAAATACACGTTAATAACGTAAGCCAAAATAAACCAATCACTGGTGTAACAATGTATAGCTGAAAAATACTAAACTGTGAATGATAATCACAAGTAAATTATGAATTTCCAAATAGGAAAACTCGGGAACAACCTTCAAAAGTTAACTGTCACTTTGGACCATATTTTAAAACGTTAATTGTTTCTCAGTCAAGAAAAACAATCAAGTTTGCTCAAAAAACTTGAGAAATTGGTCATCTTTTGGAATCAAATTGGATCTCCAATAAGTAATTTTAACTGAATCAAAAGACTAGTTGTCAGAAGACGCCAAACATGCATTTAACGCACATTTAACGAGTATTTGTATCTTTTAGTCAGCGTCAATTGTTTTAGAATTTTGGTAAATATTTCTCTGTAAAAAAAAGAATTATATCCAGCTGTTTAAAAAAACTGAGTAGTCTTTTATAGTCAATTAGTGATTTCCGACTATTGGTGAACTTCTATCTTTTGGAATTTTAATTACAATTACATTGAAATTTGTATTTATTTAAAGTGAAACGGACAAGTCGAACTGTTTAGAAAAAATAGTAGTGTTTTATAAAGAGCGCCAATCAGTAATTCCCTATTGATTGAATTTGATGAGTTAACTTGAAAAATCTGGCATTTTCGACCATCCTTTGCAATTTTGATTAGGATATAAACTTGATTTTTTATTAATTCGAAACAAAACAGTTACAATAAAAGAATCAAATATTTTCACTACGAATATTTCCTAACCATATAGACTACCTAAAATCTGTTATCTTTCAGAGCTGCCAAAGATGGCCTGTTGGAGGTCCTGAAGGAAGCCACCAAACGGGACTGTAACGGTCGAGATGAGCAAGGAATGACCCCCACGTTATATGCCGCCTTTCACGGGAATTTGGACGCGCTGAGGTTGTTATGCGGAAGAGGGTAAGTCAAAAAAAAAATCCGAATATTCGCTTTCAGCATTTCCTTATTCGTACTAAGGTATCGTCCGCGTGGATCATTCAAAACTTCGCCTCTTGAGTCAATTCATATCGCAAGATACAGATCGTACCACTTATCTTCCAAATAATAGAATGTTCTGATATAACCAAAGAGATTGAGAGTTTATCAAATTGCTTTCATTGTACAAAACCCTAGATCCAATTAATTGTATTGTGGATTTCAGTGTAAACAATTTTTCTAGACTGATTTTACGCAACCTTTGCGTTCAAGGAACTCCTAGAACCATATAGCAGGGGCGACTCGTGGAAGAATAAATAATATTTCGCGGCGAATCTATATTTTATATTACAAATCCATTTACTTTTCAAATATAAGTTGCAGCTGAATTTTTAATGCTATTTCCAACAAAACAAAAAGAATCATATGTAAAAACGGTTGGACGAATTCGAATATTCATACCGACACGGAAAAAAACACATTATTGGTCCCATAAAAATTCATTCTAATTAAATAAATGCGCCACCCGCTAATTCTGGTCACCTATACGCATCCCCATTGTCATAGCAACCGCCGTAAATAAGGCTGATTAACTGCAGCAGATTTGGACTGATGACGATTCCGCGACACTTGCAGGTGCATTGTACGAAATCGGTAGACGCGCTCAGTTTTTTTGAGAAGACGTTGATAATTATTATTCTTTTATCTCCGTATCTGCTGATTTTGATACATTATGCGATAAACATAAACTATGTGTTTATATTTAAAAAACAAACAGAAGACATTTTTAATATAGATATAAAATAAAAATAGTTTTGAGGCGAGTGGCCACTGCCATATAGTAACGACACAAATCGGAACATTAGCGAATATGTTTTGCATGAAACCGACAGAATAGATATCGAAACCCATCTATAATATAGATTAGAAGTAAAAAAACAGCATCAGACATATTGGAATGGTAAAATGGTGCTGTTTTCTAATCTAGCTTCGACTAATGTGATGATTACGCTGTCATATACTTGACTGTTCCGATAAAAAATAATCATACTATTCCGAGAACCGTTTGAAAACCGAAATTTACTGTAGAATATAAGTTACCGAAAGTATCCTCATCTCTAAGATAATTCTTTCCAGATAACAAAGGCACCAGATAATAGCAAGTACGTAAAGATTAATATATCTGAACTATTTTTACCGATGATTGATTATCAGTATTAACCGGCTTAAAATAGTATAAGAATATTATTGTTTCAGTAAACCTACCTAAACACAAAGCCGCGCGAAACTATGAATTTCGCGGGACAAAGGTATCTTCGTAATCTGGATAATTTTTTTTATTACGGCACCGATATTTTCGGTTTGATTTGAGTCATACAAATCACTAGCGTTTAAGGTCGTACAAAAATTACAAATTGCATCACTCCTTTAGGTATATCAAGTACTTTTAAAAACAAAAATCAAGCGTGGAATGATGCTGGTGGTAAATCTAGAATTTTTCGATAGTTCAAACTATAAAATCGTTTAAGATGGGTTGTCAAGGTATGACCAAAATATTCAATGCCATTATTTTGGAACCAAGAAATTGTTTATTTCGAACATTAGGTAAAATACAACTAATCAAATCAAATTTCATCATAAAGCTATATCTTGTAGAATTAAAATATATCTCCGTTAGTATACCTGCATTATCTCGATCAAATAATTACAGTGTTTCTGTACGGATTTCCTTTATAATTAAATAAAACAGTTACGTTACTTTTTCAACATCACGTAAAGTAGTAAATTCCCTACGTCCATTATGTCTAAACGTTAAAGATATATCTCTCAAATTTGATTTTTTTATATACAGGGTGTCCGGAAAAGACGTGTACAACGGAAGACCACAGACTCCTGGGTTCAAAATAAACCGATTTAGCCCAATTTACCTATTTCCAAAATTGCTTCGTTTCGCCGCTAGGGAGCGCCAAAGCCCGCGAAAATTTTTTGTTTATTCCGAATATCTCGAAAACGACTTGATCGATGTTAACCATTTTTGGGCTACGCATTTATAAGTCTAACCGACACTTTTTGACATTATTTAAAATCTATTGCAGTTATTAGAAATATAAAAAAATCATGTATCATGCAAATATAAGCACATATTTTTTTAACCCCCTGTACAATTACTCTCAGTTTTTTTCTATTAGTAGTTGACTTTATTTAGAAACTTTTTTTACACTTTCAGAATTTTGAACAGATGAGTAGTTTAGGCAGAAAAAATATTTTTCGTATGTCAATAATATCAGCATCCGTTCTGCAACAAATAACGAAGTACCAGAAGTAGGCTCTGATATTTTAAGTATCAGTTGTATGTCAAATCTAATCAGCTACTGAAGTTAGTCTCTCGATTTATTATTTTTGCTCAATTACTTAGTTACTTTAGATCTTACTTTATTTGTTGTTGTTATTGTTGTGTTTGTTTATGTTCCTCATTTTTCAATATTTCATCATGGATACGTATACATATTCCGAACAAGTAGATATGCTTTTGGTTTATGGAGTTTGTCAAGATAACGGCCGCAAAAGTGTTAGGGTCTACATGGACATCAGATTCCCTAATCGACTAGTGTCAAATCATCAAACTTTTGCCAACATCGAAAGGCGACTTCGCGAATTTGGTTCTTTACACCAAATGAATACGGTTCAAGGGCGTCAACGTACCACGAAAACTATAAAGGTGGAGAAACAAATCCTAGATAAGATAGAAGAGAACCCAAAAATTAGTGCAAGACGCATTGAACAAGAAATAGGGATACCAAAAACCATAGTTCATGATGTTTTGAACGAGCAGTTACTACATCCGTACCACATTCAATCGGTTCATGACCGGTTTATGAACCCATTGACCCTGAAAAACGTTTAGCATTTTATACAAGAATAAAGAACCCATGATATCAATTTCAGCAAAAACATTTTATTTACAGATGAAGCATATTTTGCTAGGTCAGGAATTATTAATAACCATAACAAACACGTTTATACTGATGAAAACCACACTGTACTGAAATAAGACATTTTCAATATGAATTCAGAGTGGACGTGGAATTATAGACAACTTTATTATTGGCCCGGTTGTGTTTCCACATCGATTAAATGGGGTCAACTATTTAAATTTTTTACAGCAAGTATTACCTAATTTATTGGACGATTTACCGTTACTACTTCGTCGTAACATGTGGTTTATGCACGATGGTGCACCCCCCATTTTACAATACCCGTTAGTCAGTATTTACATAATCTGTATCCTAACAGGCGGATTGGAAGAGAAAACGATGCTCCTATAAAATGGCCACCTCGAGCACCAGACTTACCTCCTTGCTTATTTTTTGTAAATTATATGCCTATGCAGTTAATAATAAAGAGGATTTTTTTAGGCGAATCCAAGACGCAGTTAACATTTTACGAGGTAATCCAGTAATCATGGAGAGCACTACAACTTCGTAAAACGGATTACTTATTGCGTACGAGAAAACGGGTCACTGAGCATTTATTGTAAAGAGATCATAACTTTTTTTATTTGCTGTATTAATCTTATTATCTCGTATTTATTAAATAAAATATAAATGAGTTTTGGAATTTTCGTTATTTGCTGCAGAACGAATGCTGATATTGTTGACATACGAAAATATTTTTCTACCTAAACTGCTCATCTATTCAAAATTCTGAAAGTATAAAAAGTTTCTAAATAAAGTCAACTACAAATAGAAAAAAACTGAAAATGATACTACAGGGGATTAAAAAAATATGTGGTAATATTTGCATGATACAAGATTTTTCTTATATTTCTAATGAATGCAAAATATTTTAAATAATTTAAAAAAGTGTCGTTTAGACTAATAACTGCGTAGCCCAAAATGGTTAACATCGATCAAGTCGTTTTCGAGATATTCGAAATAAACAAAAATTTTTCGCGAACTTTGGCGCTCCTAGCGGCGAAACAAAGCAATTTTGGAAATAAGTAAATTGGGCTAAATCGTCTTATTTTGAACCCAGGAGTCTGTGGTCTTCCGTTGTACACGTCTTTTCCGGACACCCTGTATACAATATTAAAAAATAGTTATTTATGATGTGTTAAAAGTACATTTTTTAGGCACGCATGTAAAAGTTTGCAGAATGAGCTTAGCGAATTCTGCAATTTACATCAATGCCTTAAAAACACTTTTAACACAAAATATCATACAATATTTTTTCTACAAACAGCATTAAAAAGAATTAACCTTGGTATAAGTTAAGTTTTAAATAGCATAGTAGGCACCATATCCAAATTTCGAAGAGGACGCCAATGATACTCGTATATAGTAACCATGGTGGCAAGCATTATTGTATTCATCATTTACGAAAAGTTTGAAATCTTTGGATTTGTCACTTTTAAACGTTGTGTATTTTTGCCCTTGAAAACTATAAAGAAAATATGGAAAAGGACAATTTATTTAAAAAAATCGATGAAGCTACTTTGGACTTGCAAAATCCCGGATGAAATTGCATACAATAAGTTTGCGAAGTGGTGTGAAGAAATATACGTTCCTGGAAAGTATACTGAAAATGGCCTATTTTGAGGAGAAATCGAGGGTTTGGAAATCTTCATCTCTATGGTCTAATTTATTCTATGATTAAAGCTATGTTACGAATAAATAGCGACGTAGATATCAGCAAGAATTTTAAGCTCATTGCGTTTCTGAAGCGTCAAGGAGAAGGTTATCAACCCAAAAAATCAAAGATCTTGACCAGAGACCAAATTGAACAGTTTTTGAAGTACGCCCTGGATGACGATTATCTTATGATGAAAGTAGCTACTATTTTGGGAATATTTGGTGCCTGCCGTAGAGAGGAGCTTTGCCAGTTGGCTCTCGACAACTTGGAAATTGCGGGCACTTCCAGTTCAATATTGGTTAAGATATGAGATACCAAAACCAAGATTCCACGAAATTTCACTATCATTGAAGAATTTTATTTGGATTTTTACCAAAGATACATGGCTCTCTTCGTCCAGTAAATGTGGGACATCGGAGGCTTTTCCTAAAGTATGTGAAAGACAAGTGTACGAAAAACCCTGTGGGAATAAATACGTTTGGAAAATTTGTTGCTGCTATTGCTAAATTTCTGCAACTTCCAAATTCTAACCTCTATACTGGACAGTTTTCGGCGTTTGTCGGCAAGCTTACTAGCGGATAGTGGTGGAAATTTAATGACAATTAAGCGGCATGGTGGATGGAAATCTTTAACAGACGCCGAGGGATACATCGAAGATTCGTTGGAAAGTAAAAATTCGATTGCCCGAAAACTGCTTTCAGTGCCATCAATATCAGCGGATTCTGCTCAAATGTCAACTAGGAATGCGGTCGTTTCAGTTGATAGTGGTTGAATTGTGGAAGGATATAATTTTTCAAATTGTGTGAATTGAAGTATTCATGTTAACAAAGAAAATACAAATTAAATGTTTTGCAAATTCACTGTCCCAATTTGACATTTACTTTAAAGCACTAGTGCTTTAAAGAGATCATTTTAAAGCACTGATGTCATAAAGCAATATTTTTCATGCTACAAGGACGTGTAAAAAATTGCATTTTTAACATGTTTATAGAAAAAATATCTTTAAACTGTACTTAATTTTCATTATGTAAGCAATAATAAGTAGGCAAAACTAAATTGCAATATTGTCGAGCATCTGCAACATGGGTAATCTAACTGATAGTAATCTAACAAAATATTTGCGAAACTATTTGTGGGAACAAAGTGTACCCTGTGATTCACGATTCATAAAACAAAATGAAGTCGGTAAGATTTTATGGTAAAGTAGAGGGTGCGTATTCGACAAAAATTGTTACTTTGCGCGGACTTTACAAATATTTTTAAACCGCGGTGCCTTATACAGGGTGTCTGGAATGTGAGTGTCACTACTGAAAGGGCTTGTAGAAGTACCAAAATACTATTATGAAAAAATTGTCTAATATAAAAAGTTTTTTTACAATAATGCATTTGAAAAATAAAAATATAACTATATACAAAGCAAAACTGTGTTTAGAATCTGCAAATTAAGGTACAGTTTTAACGTACTTTCTTTGTAATTAGTTTGTTGTATCAGTATTAATGAAATAAACAATATTTTTCTTAAAACTCCTTCAAACTATAACATGCGGCAACATTGAAACAAACCATTTCCTGTTATTGTTAACCTCAAATTATAGATCAAAACATAGATCAAAACAGTTGTGCATCGTACATTCTTCGTTCGTTTATTTGTATCTAGTGTTTCCTTGATGTTTGTGAGTTTACATAAATAAACAAAAATGGTTCATTTTTGTAACCAAAAGCTGCATGACATGTTGTCAATTTACGGTGAAGTTGAGAAAAATTCTCTAGCTACAAGATTTTTGTATGGAGAACGTTTTCCGCAACTGTATTGTGAGACAATCTCTAAACAAAACCATTCACGGTAAATGTTTGGGGTACTTGTGATTATTATGTAACATTATAGTAAGTGCGCAATGTTGTCACATATTCAAGACCTATTTGCCGTCATATAATTCTATTAGCGTTGGTCAGAGAAAATTTGTTAAGTCGATTATGTTTTGCGTGGCACAATTTATCACAAAGCCAAATTAAGGCTCTCAATTGCGAACACTCTGTACATGTATATTATTTGTATTGGTATTACAAATGACTAGATATATTACAAAAATGTCGCCACATTTTAAAGCCAAGCCATACATAGATTAAAATGAAAAATAAATGCAATATATCTCTAGTTCATTCCATGCATCATTCCAAGAAACAATTTGTCAATAATAATTGATATTTACAGATTTTACTGGTGTTATCTGTTGTTCATAAATTACTTATCATAAGGTTATCCACGAGGTAAAACCATACACAAGGTTCACTGTTGGTGGAAAAAATTGTTTCATCTAATCTAACGATTGCCGATTTTGTTTATTGCTACTTTTTTATATAGCGGCAGTAAAATCGCGCGACATAATTAAACTTCCGCTAAAAAATGCCAGAGTGCTTAATATAATTGTTGGAAACATTCAAACGACTTAAAAAAAGAGAAAATGCAGTTTGAAAACAAACGCCAAAGAATTTTTATTCGAAAAATCGTATACGCACCAAGTTTGATAAACATATTTTTTTAGAGGAGACCCTGACAAAGCCGACCTGTTCGGCAACACGGCGCTCCACCTGGCGGCTGCCCAAGGCCACAAGCACATTGTCACCTTCCTGGTGAACTTCGGCGCCAACATCTACTCGACCGACGTCGATGGACGCACCGCTCAAGAATTAGCGGGCATAAACAACAGGGAGGACATACTGAGGTACATCGATGGCGTACACGCGAAACTGGAAGCGCAAGACAAGAAGAAGGTGAGGGCATTGCAGGAGAAGGCGAAGGAGGACGCCAAGAAAAGGATAAAGGTAAGCCACCAAAGTTGTGGAAACGTTCATCAGTACATCCAGATCTAATACCTATCGATTTTAAGCGAATAGAGTTCAGGCAATGTAAACCATAAGCTAATGACCACCGAAAGCTCCAGATTTGTTACTCATGGATTTATTTTTCGTTATTAGGAATTCCACAAAAAGAGGGCTAAATTGGATGAGAGGAATGACAAATTGGAAAGGAGGAAGAGTAGGGACTACAGGCCGTCGATGATAGAAACTTTGAGGTCTAGGATAATAGGGGGTTCCATGTCAAACCTGGCCAATATCGGTACCAATGAAAGGAGAAACACTTACAGCGCCATCATAAACGGTGGTACCATGACCAGCGGCAAAGGTTCCATGAGTTCTGTGCAGAGGAAAATTTTAGCCAGTAAAAACAATCGGCTGGGACAAATCGATGACGAGTTTAAGGTAAAAAAAAACATATGGAATTTTCAAAACAAATTTTCCCTCGTTGATTCTATATGATGATTTTCATGCATCTACAAATTCTTACCTCATTACGAATTTTTTTGTCAGGTTAGCGAAATAGAAGATGGTAAAAGAACAGTGAATTCATTAAAGGGTATAAGAAGAGACTCGGAGGTTCTTTATGGAGGAACTATCGATAACACTGCCCAATACACAAAAAGAGGTCGCCTAGACGGTATCTTCAATGAAGCTGAATACATTGACAATGCACCTCCACCGCCAAGCAGCGGTCTAACCAGATCAATCTCTCAACCGGATTTCATGCAAGAGCTACGTAAGAACGGGGACAATAATTTGAGCCAGGAACCACCCAGTATATTCATCAGACCGGGAATGGGCAGTATAGTCATCAGGTAGGACTTATCCTGTTGTTTTATTTTAAAAATTACTTATTCAAATCAAGAATTTGCAGATATGATGCGAGTGTGCGTACACCGAATTCCTATCAGAAACCTTGCTTAGTAGAAAATATAAATAGATCTTTTTTTTATTAGGAAAAGCATCACAAATTCTTTCGGAGGATTTTACGCCAATCAGATCGGCCAGGAAGAAAGTTCTATTGGATCTGGAGAAAGCTACGGACCCAGACATACAACGGATGACGAATTATCAGGTAAAAGTGAATAAAAACCTAAATATACATTACCGTGTAGACATGAATACATAATTCTCACTCACATTGTCAAATTTTTTTCAGATTCCACGTCTAGCGAAGACGACGACCCCAACGGCCCCCTGGAACGATTCCTGACGGCCTTCGGCCTAGGAGAATACCTACCCAAGTTCGAAGAACAAAAGATCGACCTGGACACCCTTATAATTTTAACGGAGAACGATTTGAAGAGCCTCAACTTGCCCATAGGACCCCATAGGAAACTGGTCAACGCCATACACGAGAGAAAAGCCGCTCTCGAGAATCCCGGTGAAGTAACAGACAGTATGCTATAGAATACCAATAACCGTTGGTTGAAAGTACGATAATTGTACTGGGAACAATTTAATTCAAATAGAAAACTTAACAGCAGATTATGCCGATGGCAAAACTGATTTTAAAAAATAAATTAAGTTTTTTTTTTGTCTAGGTACATTTCCATATAATCCTTTTGTTAGTTCAAAATATACAGGGTGCTCAAACAATAGCTATAAAGTCAACGGGCATTGCATTTATTTTTTTAGACCTTTCATAAACAAATAACCACTCATTAATTTAAATACAAACACCCTGTATGTTATCACTTCTGTCACGTGCACCGACAAAACATGTACATAGTAATATTTATTTTTATCAAAAATATTTTTGTATGAAATCCCAAGATGAGTCCGTATTTAGGATATTTTTAAAACCCGTAAAGGCTATGCAATTTTATATCTCCCATCACATATGCTTTCATACACTTTTTTTTAACGTAGCAGTAGTAGCAATACATTAAAATAACAGAAATTAAGAACTGAACGTTCCATTGTATTATCCGATAGTAAGCCAAAGTATTTTGAGATACTTTAGAGTAGCTATAGTAGTGTGAATATTTTTAATTTATGTAAATTTAAGCCTTAGTAACAATGTAAATGTACTTAAGAATATGATATTAAAGAAGTATGCACTTTAAATTGACTTTTTGCTGCATATATACTTTAAATGTAGTTTATTTTAAAAAAAATCACTTTAAATACAGGACTATTGAAAAAATGTGCACTTTAAATGCATACCTTTTATTACAGCCATATGCACTTTAAGTACACTTTCTCTTACAAACACACTTCACTGTTAAAGATGCGCTTAAAATTCAAACTTTCCAACAGATGTACGTACACTTTAAATACAACAGATTTTTTGCTAAGGTACTTTAAATACAGGCAAATATGTTTTTTGTTGTTAAAAATATACTTAAAATATAGGAACTTTTTATGAAAAATTACACTCTATTAAAATGCACATTAAATTCAAATGTTATATTAACATGACGTGCACTATAAGTGTATTTCCTCATAAAGAAATAGTACTTTAAAAATAAACTTTTTAAAAATACACTTTAAATTCAAGTTTCATACTAATGGTACTTTAAATGCAGACATTTCAATTTAAGAAATGCACACTTTGAATAAACAAATTTTCTATTACAGTAAAAATGCACTCGAAACTCAAACATTCTATTAAAAAGATACCTACTCCAAGTGTACTTTCTCATAAACACATTGAATATAACTATTAAAAATGCACTTTAAATATACTAACTTTCTATTAATAAGAAATATACTTCAAAGATACACTCTTTCTAATGAAAATGTACTTTAAACATATAGATTTTCTGTTAATTATGCACTTTATATAGGCTTTCTATAAAAGAAATGTGCACTTTTAACAAACAACTTTCAAGTAAAGAAATACACTTTGAATAGACTTTCTATTCTTCTTCTTCTTTCTTTAAATATATAGACTTTGTGTTAATTATGCACTTTAAATACACTTTCCATAACAGAAATATGCACTTTCAATAAACAAGTTTCTATTAAAAAAACGTCCTTTAATGTCAACTTTCTATTAAAGAAATGCACTTTGAATAGACTCTATTCGAAAGAAATATACTTCAAAGATACACTTTCTTCTGAAAACATACTTTAAATACATAGACTTTCCGTTAATTATGCACTTTAAATACACTTTCGATAAAAGAAATGTGCACTTTCAACAAACAAGTTCCTATTAAAAAAAAAGTCCTTTAATTTCAACTTTCTATTAAAGAAATGCACTTTGAATAGACTAACTTTCTATTAGAAAGAAATATACTTACACACACTTTTTGCTAAAAGTGAACTTTAAATACACATTCTGTAAATGCACTTTCAATAAACAAGTTTTTATAAAAAATGTCTTCCTAAATAAACAAACTTTCAAGTAAAGATAAAGAAATATGCACTTTAACTACAAACCTTATATTAAAAATGCACTTGAAGTTCAAATTTCTCATTAAAGAGTACTTTAAATGTAGACTTTCTGTTAATTGTAGTATTTAAATGCTACTATACTTTCTATTAAGAAAAATTCGTTCTGTAAGGTAATTTTGACATCAAATGTCAATTTTAAATAAGAGATATATCGGCCATGCAAAGGCAGAACAAATAATAAATATCATCGTTGAAATGCTCTAAATAATGAAATTATTTCAAATTTATAAAAGACAAAGTATACGATATTAAATATCGCATAACATTGGATGATAAAAGAAACGACCACCTACCTGGAATTTTAGAAGGCAAGGTTCCGGAAACAGGAAAATTCAAAGGAAAGTGCCGGATACCAGGAAAAGAGGTTCAAGGTTCTCTCTTGAAATTCAAAATGTTCACATTTAAAAAATTTATTATTTTATATGGACGAAATAAATATCTTCGAATCCATAGGGAAAAAACATAATTAATGTTTAGCGCTGGAATTGTACGAGTACAGAGGGAAGGCCGTCGAAGACTCCGGCACGTCGTCGTCGGACTCGGTCTCGCCGTCTGATTCAAAGGTGTTGTCGGGAATGTCGTACAGACGAATCATGGGCTTGTTGGGGTCTTTCATTATCAGATACTTCCCGTCCTTTTGTTTCATGACTATGTCGATGATGCATCTCAGAATGCCCCACGCGTTGTCCATATTCAAGTTAATCTGCGTAGCAAACTCATGCGGTTTATACTGCTGCGTGCCCAGGATGACGTGCTTGCTGTTATCTCTCACGTGGGCGCGGGACACGTAACCAAATTTAATTTGATCGCTGCCTGCCAGCAAGGCCTGAACTGTCCATTTAGCCAGTTTGCAGGCATTGTTTCTCAGTTCATTGGCCAGCACGGCACCCCTTTGAGTGTCGAGCTTCTGGCGCCACTCCACGCCGTTGGCCAGTTTCGAGTCCCACTCGTTCAGGGCTTTGATCGAGAGAAACTGAAGCTCCCCATTAGGAGATTGGACGACGGCGTCGTGCTCGCAACGAGCCACTAAAACCTGCAAAGAAAATGTTAAACCTGAAGAGAATTATACAAAACGGGGATAAACGTCACTTATTTTCATGTGAATCGTGAAATATACTTACAATTCCGCCTCCTAGGTCCCATTTTCGGTACCGGTAAGCGACGCTAGCCACTTCGCCTTCCTCTTCCTCTGAAATGAACGGATTCGGTTCCTCGAACTTGTAGCGAGGTTCGTTGGGGCCAGTTCTCAGCACCTAAACCGATTTTATAAATATTCGGACTGTTTTACAAGCGCGAGTCGCTCACCTGTTGGCTGAAATTGTGATTGATGAAAGTTGCTTCCAGAGCCAGATTTCTGGGCGAGTTCAGGGAGTTCCCGTCGTCCTGCGGGGGCTCAACGGAAGTCTCGTTGACAGTTAGCAGATCAAATTCAGTGTTGTCTCTTTTATCAAAGAATAATTTATCCCCTACAAATAATTTTTTTAGCGTCATGAAAATAGAGTATATTGCTGACTTCTAAATCCTTCCCCTTCCTCATTTTGTACCCACTTTACTTTTTATTTCTGTAGCCCCTCCCACAAATCAAGTTTCTGCGAACCAGAGTCTAGAGAGGCCTCCTATCGACCAATCAGATGATAGAGAGTTTGATATCAGCCAATGAAAGCATAGAGAGTTCTATATCGGACAATAAGAGGTCAGACAGTTCTAAATTTGTCCTCTCACCAATTGTATCTACTTTAAATTGAATTCAAAGTACAGGGTGTCCGGAAAGTCGCTGGAGGAAATTTATATAATGTGTCAAATTCATGTAACAATTTCTCAAAAAGTCAATATTAATGAAAGTACGTAACCTCAGTTTTTTTTAATTTGTTTTTTGGCGATAACTTTTTTAATCCTAGAACAATTTTTTTCAAAAGTTATAGGCAAAAATTAAATTAACTAAAAAATGTACTGATTTTTGATTAAAAAAATTAACTTTGAAGTTACACAGCTCTGTTCAATTAAATTTTTGAGAAAATGTTAAATAAACTTAACACTTTATTTTTTTAAATACTAGCATTAGTATCACTCCCTAAATTTTCAGCGTGGATTTTCTGGACACCCTGTATAGTCCAAAGATTTAAAATGTCAAACCGCATAAATATTTTTGATTTACCATGAACTTACAATCGATTTATCAAATAAATTTCGACAGGCATACCAAAAAAAATTGACAACTTACCGATCTTCTCAATGACAATATCCCAAGAATAATTGGACCTGGTGCAGCACATAATAGTAGCCAGAATAGCATCAGTGGCGTAGACGTTACCCTCGGTTTTAGACAGCTTACGAATGATGGGGTCATCAGTAGTGGTAACCTAAAAAATACTCAAATTTTAACACATCACGAATCGTTTATTCTACGAATTATTTACGGTGTGGAAGATTCTGTTAACGCTCTGTAGAGCCTTCTCGTTCTTCACGTTGACACGATCGTAAGATTTATCATAGTACTCCAATTCTCCACAACAAATTATATCGTCACCTAAACAATTATATATAATAATAAAACCTCATTCCGATTTAAAAAAACTTACCATCTTTAATGCTGGGCAAGGAAAGTTTTCCCAAACGAGGAAAGTCCATTTCTTCGATCGTGCTCCAGTCAGGCTTCACAGTGACTGAGGCATCCCTTATTTTAATTTGAGGCTAAAAAATCACATCATATACATCGAACTAAAGAAAAATTCAACAAATTACCCTGCCTTGGCCCCATCTCTTCACCTGGCTCCTCTTGTAGGTGTCTCTGGCCTTAAGGCCCTTACCCAAAGACTGCATTCCGCCCGACTGCATATTACCACGACCTCCTCTGCCCCGCATATTACGCTGGTTGGCACGGAACCGTCCCCTTTGATAAGGAGGTTTCTGGACACGAGTCGTATCCACCAGATGAAACGTACTCTCATCTTCATCATGGTAATACGCATATTGACTGCCAGAACCGAACTGTGAAGCGTATTTACCTAAAAAATCACGCAAAACCGAAATACACTTGCATGAAAATGCAGCCAACAAGTTAACATAACCTCAAAAACAGATGGTGTAAATATGCAACTTACTTGCGTATTTCTTGTCCTGGAACGCCGCCCCAGTCCAGTCGCTGATCTTGCCCAAACGATCGCCCTTGCTGAAGGGCTGGTAGGGCATATCCTTGAACTGGTCCGGCATCTCGCAGGGACCCCATCCCGTGGGGTTGTCTTGAATGACGGGTGCCGTAAAGTGTGGAGGTTCGCCCCCGGACTGATTGTCGGTCATAGTCATCTACTTCGTGCTGTTTTTTGGCTGATTAAGTAAAAAAAACTTTACTTACTTGCAATATGGGAAAATGGAGAATGTTCAACAATCGGTTTTGACAATTGACAATCGAATTGACAAAAGACGAGAGGGGGGATCGGATAGGGACTCTAGATAAAAAACAAAATAACTGTACAGTAGGTCGGAAATATGAAAAAATATGTTTCTTTTTTTAATATTTGTTGCCTTCATTCAGTACATAATTGATAATAATGTAGTTTTTTTACCAGTTTTAAGAATTTAAGCATAAAGAAGACACTGAATTTGAAGTGGGAATGAACAGGAATACCTACAAGCTGCAAAAGTGAAAAAAAGGTATGTGTTTTAAATATTTGTTACGATTAGTTTCTTAATAAAAAATTGATAATCTAGCATTGATTATAGCATAGGCTAGTTAACTCAATAATAACACAATAATAATAGTCTTTTGCCAGTTTTTAGAATTTAAGCTTAACGACATTGAAAAGTCTTTTTCTTTTCACATAAAAAACCATAATTCGGATAAATTTAATGTTTAAAAAATATTTTAATAATTATTATTGGTGGAAATGCCAATTTGCACCAATAGAGATCACTTTAAATGCTGCAGAAAGAATATAGAAAGAGAAATGAATTGTTTCGTATTTTACTAATTTTAAGTATATTCTTAGATAAATTATTCTCAAACAATATAAATCGTTTAAATTGCTGCTCCCCATATACCAATTGGAAAGAAATGAATAAAACTAAAACAAAAAATTATAACAACCTTTTTATTGATTCTCTATTTAACCATTTTACACACACTACCAAACCTTGAATTTTTTAACAAATTACGATTTAACAACCCTGAAAACTTCAAATACTCAAATAAATTATTTCATCAAACTGTAACAAAACTAACGCTATTCACTAAATTTACTCTCAAACTCCTTAATGACGAACAAAGTCTTTGCGATAGCCGCATCCACATCCTCATCGGTAATTTCCCAATATGTGACGAATCGCACGTATTGGGTATCCCGGGAACTTGCTCGTACGGACACTTTGACGGGATCGTTTTCCTTCACTTCGGCGATTCTTTGCTGAAAGTCCTTGGCCACCACTTTGGAACTATTCAATTTCATGATGAGGATGTTCGTATGTACGGACTTTGGGTCTATTTTGAAAACGGGCGAATTTAAGTCCGAAATCGCTGTGGATAAAAACTCGTTAAAAAGGACTGTGTTTAGAAATAAAAGAGAATACGATTAAATGTGTTTTTTTAAATGTTTATTGATTTTTTCTTGCATTCTTATCGAAGAAATTTATTTTATTTATAAAAAAATTGTACAGCTTTTAAAAATACTTCCCACATTAACAAATTACCGAACATTTATAAAGGTGCAAAAACAAATGTTAAAAAAATATATTAGTATTATTTATTGTACTGTAAAAACAAATAAACATATAATAGAAAAAACATTAAGCGTTTGTAATAAATAAAATTCTTTTAACAAATTTCATGTTTTCATCAAAAATTTTAGTTTGAAACTTGCCATTTTTGCAACAAGTGCAAAATATTTGAAAAGGAATAATTTATCGCAACCAACACAAACTATCATCCATCAATAGCCTTATTCCTTATTGTTTAATTGTTTAGGTTATCACCCGCTGTAAAAACACTAACCATACCCCTAGACCACCCCTAAATCTTAAACTTCTCGTCGTACTCTTTTATGACGAGTTGGATCTTGTCACAGGCCAACTGAACGTCCTCCGCGCTGATTTCCCAGTACAAAACGAACCTCACGCAGTTGTAATTCAACGACGTGCACCTAACACTAGCCTTTACACAATCTGTCTGTAAAACTGTCTGTAATCTGCGCTGCAACTCTTTTATGCCGACCTTGCTGCAGTCCACGTACATCAGCAGGATGTTGGTCTGCACTGTGGCCAGGTCGACCTTGAAGATGCTGGATTTTGTGGCGTAGATGGCTGAAAAAATTCGACGAAAGTGAGACGCTGGGTCTATCATAATAGGCCCGTTTGGTGTTAGAATCGCCCCGGTACGTGCTGCTGCTGCTATCTTAGGCCCCAATTAATGTTTATCAAGGTGCTACCGCTACATGCTATGTTGATCTTCTGGAGTATCCCACAAGGTTCAATACTAAGCCTCTTCTATGATAAGATTTTTTTTAATGATAATGCCAAAGTTTAATAAGCGTTTTCGTGAAGTTAGTAGCAATGGCGATGAGAAAACTGTGTTAAAAATGTTCCTTTATGATCGATACCACAAAAATATTAAGCAATTAAGAAAATTTGCAAAATTCTTTCACTTCAGAGCAAAAGTCAGTTAAATACACTACAAACTATTCGGAAATATTGTTAGTACACTTACGTGTATCACAATTCAAAATAATTTAAATAATTTATATTATTTTCTCTTTTTTAGAAGTGAAAGCATGAAGTTAACATTGCCTATATTATTCGGTTAGAATAGGCCAGCCTATGATTTCCCAAAATTCAGAAATCATTCAAACTCAGTATTATTCAGCTTTAAACGTCTAAAATAATTTGTATTTGTAGAATACGGCGCCCTTAACAAATGTATTAGTATGATTTAAAAAACTTCATATTTTTGCCTTTAAAAAAGCATTGTATATCATAAAATGTTATAAACTATCGAAGTACAACACTCTTTTGTTGTTAATAACCAAAAAGCAAACAAAAAAGTTTTTATTTAATTGGGTACTCCAGCCAATTAAAAAAAGCAACAAAAAAAATACCACAAATAGATAATTACAGACAATATAAAAAATATTATTGTACGTACCTTTCGCTATTTTGTAGGCGTGTTCGTGGTCTTTATACAGTCTGTCAATCATCGTATCCAGCGCTACCAACCCGGCAGACGCCAAAATCCCCGCTTGTCTCCAACCCCCTCCCAACGCCTTCCTGATACGTCGCGCCCTTAAAATTTAAAAATTATACTTGATTATGGAACTAATAAGTACCACTTACTTTGAGATGAAAGTTTTGCTGCCGCACAACACAGCGCCTATCGGAGCGCCTAGACCCTTGCTTAAGCAGAAACAGACCGAGTCTACGTCCCTAGCTACTCTCTTCGGGGGTACTTGTAGGTAAACGGCAGCGTTCATTATTCTAGCCCCGTCCATGTGGAGGGCCACGTTGTTTTCACGTGCGATGTTACCCACTTTTTCCAACCAATCTAGCGGCAAGACCTAAACAAAATTAAAAGTGTTAACACGCCTGTCGAAGATACTTATCAAGAACTTACTTTACCACCGCACATATTGTGGGTGTTTTCAACTACGATAAGAGAAGTGACAGGTTCGTGGAAATCGGGGTTTTTCCTAATTCGTTGCCGTAATTCGTCTAGATTAAACGTACCGTCTTCGTTGTTTTTTACTAAAGCTGTTTGGACTCCGGCAAGTTGGGCGGCGCCACCTATGAATAAAATGCTAAGTGAAGTTTTCAAACAAGAAGTGTTGAATCTGGTAATTCAGGAGGCTTTTTAGATGCACTTACCCTGTTCAAAACGGAACGTATGTCCATTGTCCCCAGATATCATTTCACTGCCCCGTTGGTTACAATGAACCATAACTGGAAAAAATACAGTAACCTTTACAAAAAAATAAATTTAGGAAAATAAAAGTAACAAAAGTGAAGAATGTTTAAATTAATAAAATAAAACAAAATAAGTTAAGAAAAAATAAATAAACAAAAGAATATTTTTTCTAATTTTTTTTTATTGAACTGTTTCCAATGCATGATCAAATTGGTTGTTATATAACTGTAAACCTTGACAAGTACTGGTGTACTTTCATTTATGGTTTACATTCGCAATCAATCATGGTTCAACAGAAAGAAAAAACATTTAATGACAGGATGATGAAACTTCCTTCAGAATTATGTGCACCATTAATGATAATAAGGCAGGAGTGTTAACAATTTATCTTAATTATACCGAGCCTTAATCTACTTTCAACATAACTTCCCGTTACAAATAGCAGATGCCTAAGTTTTACATGATAAACTGTATTGACTGATGGTAAGGATGCTTTCTAAATTGACTGACTGATTAAAATCCTTTCAATTTCATTCCAGATGAATTTTAATTCAATGTTTACTATGATTTCTGCCACAAAGTGAAGCTTGGAATGGACAGAAATCTTTAGTATATCTAGATATTTGACATCAAAGTGCATATATTCTTCATCGACAGGAATTGTAAAAAAATCGATTTCACTTTTACCATAAAATATTTAAACATTCTTGTTAAGTAATATTTGTAGATTAATATTCTGGAAATCCATGTTTATTGCTTTCAGGGTGTTGAAAGCTATTATTAGAGATTTATTTATATACAACAATCAAAATCTAAGATTTTATCAGATGTGTGACGTTAATTCATCTTGATAAAAATCTGTAATTATATCTTAGATAACTTTCTTCAATTACTCAGCAATTTCTACTTAGTTGCTATGGCTATAAAATACCATAATAGGATGGCCTAGAAACTAACTCAAAATACAGACTTATTTGGATGGTGACATAAGATCTATCACATCAGTATTTTTGAAATGCACTTGCTTTAATACTTCAAATTCTTAGCGCTTAAAACTAACTAATATTGAAGGCAATAGAAATCTATTGACTAGTGATAAGATATGTCTGTTTAAAAACATACAAGTAGAAATGTTATGAAAATTAAATGTATCATTTTGTTTATGAAGGCTGCTAACAACTTTTATGCAAAAAGTAAAAACAAACGAGAATGATGACTTACGATCGTTCTTTTCCTTAGAGATACTCAATTGCAAAACTCACGATTGCAAAAGCCTGAGGTCATACATTTCCAAACAGTATAAATAAAAAGCGAATAAAATAAGTTACAAAAGAAGAATCTATCAAAACAGCATAACATTGTGAAAACATAAACATAAAAAAAAATCTAGATAATACCAGTTATTTTAATGTTATCACAAATTTTATTATTTATTAACACATTTTTTTTTTAAGCAAGGATTTATCAAAGCGGTCTTGAATTGATCTGTTTTTTAAGCGCTGTCGCTGAACCGCTAAATTTTTGCAATATTTTTTCACGTGGCCGTTGATTAAATATTTCTATAAATAAAACATTACATGTTATAGACTCAAAAATTAGTAAATATATTTATCCAGCCTGCCAATTTTTTTATTATAAAATAATGATTTTCTAACAGCTACTGAATTGAACAATTATTTTCAATAGTTCAAACAGTTTTTATATTATGATATTCTGAATTCAAGGTTGTTTCAATCTGGCATCTAAGTACCTACTTATTCAATTTAGATAATTCCAAATGGCAAGCTTTAAAAATTATTAGAAAATGAGAGAAAAAAATTAAGTTGAGGAGTAATAAATAATTAAAATTATTTAAAAAGAATAGTTGTACATGAGTTGTCGGTGACCCCTCAGCTAAATTCCCATAAAAGTATTTTATCATCAAAATTTTTTATCCCCACGTTAACCCCGTAAACAGTGAATAAAAGTGGCACTTACTAGCTAGCAGGTTTGCCATGGTTCCGCTGACAACGAATGCAGCATCCTCCTTCCCCAAGAGCTCAGCTGACCTCCGTTCCAACTCCACCACCGTGGGGTCTTCTCCGTAAACATCATCCCCCACTACGGCATTATACATAGCCTCCCTCATCTGCTGGGTCGGTTTGCTGATAGTATCGCTACGGAGGTCTACTATCCGCACGTCCCCGTGGATGTCGGCGTTGATGATTTTTTCATACATCTTGAATGAATGGGTGTATTATCAACAAAAGTATGTTGAGAATGAGTGTGGTTTAAATCCGCGCGCTTGCTTTTATACGCGCAGAAGTAACAGGTTGTGAAATATTTCTTTCTCTTCATTCATTTGCAATTACTTAGGATTTTATACAATTTTATATAAATCTGGAATGAGGTAATATTATGATTCGGACGGTCCTTATCTTTGTTTGTGTTGATTGTTTTTCACTTATCTCAATATTGACGAATTGCTTTGTTTATTTGATTACAATAATATCATTTAATCTGATCGTTCACGGGTAAATTTACATTACATCATTTGTAGGTTATAGGTTATGTTAAGTAAGGTTACAAAAAAAAGGTTATGATCATTGATCACAGATACGTAGATCACATCACAGCACAGATTTAGTGCAGAGCACGTGCAGCGTGCAGATTTCGTTACAGGACCGGCTTTTACTGGAGTTCCTTGAATTTATTAAAAAACCTCCCCTCCTGCCCTCCTCGTTGCATTTTTTCCAGGCCAAATTATCAAAATTAGCTAAGCAAAAAATTGTTATTTGTATGTACTTTTATATTTATCATGGTTATTAGCTGTTCGGTACCTCTGCATATATCTAATGATAATGATACTTTATATACATAACAAAACGGTAGTCATTAAAATCGATCGATCAAGGTCGCATGTAGTTACGATATACAGGGTGTCCCATAATTATTGCGACAAAATGATAGAAGGGGTTGTAGAGGGCATGAAAATAAGCAATTTTGCCTTATAAACCCCTGTCCGGAAATATGTGGCCGCTA
This sequence comes from Monochamus saltuarius, assembly GCA_025584915.1. Taxonomy (NCBI): domain Eukaryota; kingdom Metazoa; phylum Arthropoda; class Insecta; order Coleoptera; family Cerambycidae; genus Monochamus; species Monochamus saltuarius. The sequence continues at coordinate 3,524,213 of CM046727.1, forward strand.
CAGCAAAAAAAAGAAAAATTTGAAAAAGTACCAGTTTAATGAAAGAGCTTAGAGTAATATTGCTCAATGTGTCCTCCACGTTGCTCAGTGCACAGCTGGGCACGACTCTTCATTGATTGGCGAGCTCTATGGAATATCCCTGGTATGTCTTGAACCTGTGCGGACGCGGCCATCACTCTTCCCAGTAGCTCTTGTTGGTTGGGAGCAGGAGTTTCATACACTAAAGCTTTTACATGGTCCCAGAGAAAATAATCCAAGGGGGTTAAGTCGGGTGACCGCGCAGGCCAATGCACAGGGCCACGTCGGTCTATCCACCTGTTAGGAAATATTTCATTCAAATAGTGCTGCACTGGCAAAGCGACGCTGACCTTTAAAGGTAATTTCGTATTATTGTTTATAAAAATCATAGACATCTTCTGACTTAATATCAAAACGTAAAACGCCACTGCTTTCCCTTAGGGTTCATATTTTTTTCTAACTATGCGATTAAAAATACAACTTTTTTGTCTCTTGTTATTACTCTGTTTGGTATCTTTTTTCGTTTTCGAGCAAAAAATTAATAACCTATTCTATGCACATTAGTGAATAAGTATAGGAAACAAAAATAGAATATTAACTGATGGACACCCTGTATATTATATATTTTTCAAATTAAAGCGGGCCGCTGATATAAATCTAAAATTAGGTTTAATAGCAAAAATCCTCAATGAAAGAAATACTAAATAATCTATAGATACAATTTTATATTTATTTATCTACTCGTATGTCTATTTTATATGCTTATGTGATAACACAATACATAATATGTTACTTTAAAAAACTATAATTTTCCTATAAAAAGAAAGATCTGAATTAATCACAGATTCTAGATCAACGATCTAGATAAGGGGATTTCAATGATGATACGGAAGATATGAAATATGAATCTATCATTCGACTTACATCAAATGACGTTCACGTCCTCTGGATATCTATACACTACTAAATTAACTATTTAACGTCCTCTTCCTAGCGATAAAGTAAAACTTTTACGTAAAATAAGTGTCACCCAATATCGCTGTAATTTTAAAGACTTATCGCCTATATGTTGGTGATAATCCCTAATTAAGAAATGTTTACGCAAATCGTTATTTTAAATCGCCTATTACTTTGTATTTACCTCCTTTGCAATTGCAAGTGACAGTGTAGAGGGAGTATTTTGTGGTGCAGAGCAAGAGCTGCAGTTACTTGCTTATGATAAAAAAAACTGGGTCTGCGTCGGACCAGACGGTGGAAGTTATACTTCTTAAAAAAAAAAAAAAAACTTCCTTTCAAAGCCTGAACGTACAAAAAAAAAAAAAAAGTTCTTAAAAATTTGTTCTTCCTTTTGAGCGTGACGCGGTTTCTCGACCAACATCCCATCCCAATGTGTCTAACGGGCGCAAAGAAGTATAACTTCAATAAATCTACAGAGAGATGAATCTACAATCTACAATAGCTCACGTCTGAAATGACCTTAATCATAGCAGAGACCTTTCTTCTTTGACCATAGAATATTCTTCCTGTAATCTGTACCATAGAGTATAGAAATAGATAAGTCATTCTATGGCTTTATTGAAATATAGGGTGTTAAAATTTAATAACCATTTCAAGTAATATGAAAATAAGAAATAATTTAATTTTAGCGCTTACATAAAATTTCATACGTCAGAAGAACAAGCAAACAACTTTCAATTTAAAAGCTATTTGCAAAACTATTATGCTTCTCAATAAGAAGGTAAGCCATTTATATACTGCTCTTTAAAAATGAATAGCACAAATAGAAACTGTTATAACAAACGACAAAACTTTGCGCTTTTTAAATCTAAATCCCTTCGGACATATCCATGTTTCAAATGTGTCATGCAATCTATTGCAATAATAATGGCACTCCTTCAGAGCAGTTTTTGAATTACTCGAAGTTGTGTCGCTAAATGAATTTTTTAAGTGCTTTTGCAGGAAGGACTTACAATGATCTACAAAAAACGAAAAATCTGGGGAAATATTCAATAGAAATTTATTTGCTATTCACATTATTTAATATATTGTATATTTCATGAAAAAGTAAAAAAATTATAACATAAATTAATATTTTTATACCTATTACTATTTTCCAAAGTTTATTTATGCTATAAATTTAAACTGATAGTTAATATACAGTAAAATACGATACAGTGAATAAATATTGTGATCATACTGACTCTAATAGTTAAGATTCACCGTCACCTAAAAAATTTATTGCATATCCTAAATTAAGCTGAGTTAATCGCAAGTTAATCGTTATCGTAAATATCATCTAACGAAATCAAGAAATTTTAAAAAGTTTTCAAACATTCCAATATAGCCCCGTTTTTCTGGTCCAAACCTTTCTCGATACTTCCTTCCAAATTACGCGTAATACTATCAAGAAGACCCGAACTCATTCATCCACTTCTCGTACTTATCCAAATCCTCCTTGCTCACACTCTTATTATTCTTGACGAGGGCCTCCTCAAAGTCCCGCATGGTGACGGGAAGGTCCAACTCCTCTTTCGGCAGCTGCCTAATCTGATCCGGCCGCAATCCGCAAATCTTCCTCCGCATGGACATCATCGAGGCGTCCCTACACACATTGGTTATGTCCGCACCCGAATAACCGTCCAGTTTCCTGGCGATGGTCGTCAGATTGATGTCAGGGTCGATCTTGACTTCGCGCAGATTGATTTTCAGCAGGGCTTCTCTTCCCTCACGCGTCGGGAGGGGGATGTATATGCGTTTCTCCAGACGGCGTCTCAAAGCTTCGTCGATGTCCCAAGGGAAGTTGGTAGCGGCTAAAACCATGACAACTTTGCCCGGTTCGTCGTTGTTGGCGGTGATACCGTCCATTTGGACGAGGAGCTCGGATTTGACGCGACGGGAGGCCTCGTGTTCGGATTCTGAGCCCCTTCGTGAACAAAGAGAGTCGATTTCGTCGATGAATATCGTGCTGGGGGCGTAAAATCTCGCCTGGAAAATTGAGGGATTGTTTTTGTCATAAAAACAAAGGATGTAAATACAGGGTGTCCAAAATTAATGCCACATAGAGTAAGGAGATTCCTGGCAACAAAACAATGCGGTGTAACCAAACTTACTTTAGTTCAAAATTTTATGGCTAAAAAGATACACTGTCAAAATTTAAAATTTTGTTTTCGATATTTGCAAATAACTTTTTAAAAAATTCAAATTTGTTTAATATTTTTAACCGTCATCTTTTGACAAAGATAAGTTTGGCTACCTTACATTATTTTGTCTTCGGAAATCTATTCTTGCTCATTAATTTCAGAACACCCTGTATAATGGTGTACGTGTAAAATAAATTAAAAATACGATGTACAAACCATTTCAAACAGCAGTCTGACCATTTTCTCAGATTCTCCACGATATTTCGATGTCAAGGTGGACGAGGAGACGTTAAAGAATGTGGTGCCACATTCTGTAGCAACAGCTTTGGCAAGCATGGTTTTCCCCGTACCTGGGGGACCCACCATTAAAACGCCTTTCCATGGTCTCCTAATTCCTAACATAAAAAAATATTGTGACAGTATAAACTATAGAGAAATCATGGAAAACATTACAAATAAACAGCAGATGAATAATAACTAGAATGACTTTTTTTTAGTAAAGTTCAATAGTATTAAGAAATAAAAAAGAAATAACAAAAAAAAGCAAGACTATACTTTTTAATGAAACAATAAATCTCAATAAAAAAAAACAAACTACATAAACATAAACTATTATTTTGTTTTATTGCATTACTTAGACAAACAAAATAAACAAGAAAATTAATACATTTCCCGATTATTAAAAAATTTAAGATTACGGATTTATTAGGTCATTCAACTTTTCATAATTTTTGGATAAATTATAATAAATTTTAACTAGAATGGGATCTTTACCTGTAAAGAATTCTGGCATCCACATTGGCAATACGACAGCTTCTTCCAGCAACCGTTTGGCCTCATGCAAATCCGCGATGTCATCCCAATGAATGTTCGGATTCTTCTGTACGATGTCTCTCTCCAAAGTATCGGCAAGCTCCCGTTCCATTCCGTGGCATTCAAACTTCTTCTCTTCCTCGGCTTCAGCCTTTTCACTTTTTTCCGTGTTTTCGGAATCTTTCTCTGCTTTGTTGCTTTCCGTAGCTCGTTCAGATTTCGCAGATGAAGGTCGTTCTTCCTTTTTAGTGGATCGACTTGATTTAACATCTTCAGATCTTCTTGCCGTACTTACTCTAGAAGAAGTAGAGCCTCTTTTGGCTTCTGCCTTCTTAATGTTCGACTGTCTTGATTTAGGACCATTACTCCTACAAAAAAATTTTGAAATTAACATATTACTAATGTTATGCTATATAGTTACCGGACGTTAAATTTATGATCTACTGGAGTGGGTGGAGGCCACACATCAGGATCATTTTGTGCAAACGGAGTTGGAGATATAATGTTTCCAAAGTTGGCAATAGGATCGTCCCTCTTTCGAACTCCAATAGGAACTTCAACACTTGTTTCTACCCTTAATGTTTGCAGCATCGTTTTCAATATCTTCACACCGTCATATTCATTACTGACTATTTTTTGTACCTGCTGCCATTTGTTTTTTCGAGTAGGGTCCGGAATCGCTGTTATTAGCCTGGAGATCATTTGCAGAGAACCCTCGTAGTACACTTCAGCACTCTCATAGTTGCCCAACACGGACATCTCTCTAGCTAATTTGATATTGTCACAAATTTCATTTGCAGTTACGGCCATTGTGTGTTAAATCGGGCAAAAATAATTTGAATGATGAAGGGTATATAAAAACTAAAGGTCAAGGAACTAAAGAACACTACCGCAATGGTTTAGAATGTGAAAGATACTTGAAATTGACGATACAATATCATTCACAAAGAAACAATTTCAGTTAATATGTTAGGATATTTTAGATATAAATTACAGCTAAATTATAAACACATGAACAACAGCAACAAGACTTGACATTTACATCGCGTTTGACAATTTTGATTTTGACATTTTATTGACGTTTCACGTCGTTCACATGACCCAAGGCAATGAAATAATGAGGATGGACAGTACTTTAGTGAAAAAAGTGTGGTACTATATTTTGCATAAGATGTTAAAGAATAGATGGCGCCATATATTTATTTATAATAGGGACTTTACACAAGCGTCTTCATCTCATTTTTAATTAAATTTTTAAAATACAAAATAAAGAATGATAAAAACACTGTCAAATCTGATTAGACGTACATACCTGTTTATGCAAAAATCCCAGCATTAAATGAAGTAGAGGTCACGTGATAATAAAACATCGTATAAAAGGTATAAAGTGAGGAAAGTATTTTTATGTATTATGAAGTTATAGTTCAATACTTTACAAAAATAAAATAAATCGCTATCAGTAAGCAAAGCATAATACACAAAACATGAACAACTGTCATAAAACAAGTAAAGTAACAGAGCTGTATAAATCTAGATGGGACCCTTGACCATGCATGGATATCGCAGATGGTTATTTGTAAGATCCAGTCTAGATGGCGCTTTTATTGTTCTCTTTGCAGATATTATTTTATTACAAGGCGTCGATATCGGACTTTGAACTTTAAAATTGTACCCTTGTTTAAATAATTTCTGACACACCTAACTGCTTGTGCAAATTAGCATTTAACTATAAATAGTAACATTAGTATACTTTTCTGTCTGTTTTAACCTTTTAAGTGCATTGAAAAAATAAAATTACCTATTCTGTCAGGAACAAATATTTAGTTTCCTCAGAAAGCACTACTATAATAATTATGAATTATACAGAGCCTTTGGTCTTAGTTCAAGGTGTGTAGAAAATATTCTCATAACAACTATAATTATTTTTATTAGTAGTTCATAGATAAATAAATAGTTTGTTTTTCTTGTACACACCGTCGTCTAAAGTAACATGGTGACGGTCTTTAATGGCAGGTACTTTTCTCGGGTTTTTAAACAGCTATGGTATTACGAACTGCAACAAAACAATATTTTTACATAATTATTTCTTAACTGTATGCGTGCTTACCCGTTTGTTTAATTAGTGACCCAAAAACGACGACTAGAATTATGAATTCTAAGAGAAATAATCTCCAAAAACCCAATAACTCCATCAAGTTATGAGTTTCCATAACGGAGTACCGAGAGCACAGCTTAAAATTTAAGCTGTGCCGAGAGTACCTACTAGACTAATTAATAATTTCGCAATTCATGTTACTTCGTCGGAAATTAGTGATGTGGAGAGGGAATCGACGACGAGTAGCACATACATCGATAACGTTTCGACCTTTAATCGCAAAAAACGATGGAGGAAAGATGACAGTACAGTTTTTTTATGTGATAATTTTCTCCATTATTTTTACATATTCATCCTCACATACAGGGTGAGCCATTAGTATAAAAAAGTTCAATATACAGGATGTTCTAAATTGGTAGGTCAAACCGTTAACCGTTTGGACTAAAATAATGGTACCTTTCTTATGCCACTTTTCATTTGCGTGCTTCATTTTCAAAATAGGTGTCAAAATTAAAATTTTTCAAACTAATTTGATTGATAGCCGCGGTGGTTTTAGAGATATTTGTGTGAAATTTGGCACATATTTATATCTTACGTTGGTTGGTACACTGTGTAATTTTGATCTAAAATATCAAAGCGCCAACGAAGGAAAGGGTGGTTGTAGTAGCCACGGACGGCTATGGTTTCAGAACATATACATATTTTTTTGTGTTTGTATTTTATTTGTTTTGCTAAGATTTATATTTGAGGCTTTGAGGGAGAAATAAACAGAATGGCACAACTAACAACAAACAGTAGAATTATTTTGGAAAATATGTGGAGCTACTAATTTGTAACATCCTGTATAACACCCTTTGTTATTCAGAAATCCATTCTTAAAAATATACGGGATGTTATACTTTTAAAAAATGTAATATTTGGAGAGATCTGGTTTTAATCATCGCCCTGTATATCTTTCAAAATAACCGTATGGCCATTTAGGTTTCTTGTTCCTTTACAACTTTTATATACATATACATACATATATATTTTTTTTGTATTATAATAAGGGAGTTAAGTAAATTTGTCATGCTAGGCTCACCCTGTATATTTGGTACCTACTTAAAATAAATCAGAATATGTTTTTGGGTTATCTATAGATGTTTACTATTCAAGAAGAGTGCATAAAAATACGAAACGCAGAAATCCTTCATTTTTGTATCAATCAGAATTTTAAAATACATGCGCATTTGTTTTGAAAGAAATGTCAGTAGATGGCGCCACTCGTCCTGTCACCTACATTTTATTTTTCGATTTTCTTAGTCATTTGAAAAACTTTGTAGCTCTATGCTTACTAGTTCAAAGTTTCAAAATAGAGAAAAACTTTATTTAGAAAGGTGCAGAAAACAGATTTTTTTTTTAACATACTGTGGATTGTGAATGATTATATTGGATAATTAAAGCCATAGCTTTCTACAAAAGAAGGGTTGGATGTGGTAAGTTTTCTCTTTCCATTTCATGGTTAGGTATGTAAAAAACACACATTGAAAAAGAAAACATGTTTATTTTAGATATAAAGAAATGCTGTCAATAGTATAAAAACTTACATCTATAATATTTATATTCGTTTCCATAAACATTTTAACTTCTAATAAATATATACATCTAATATTTATAATTCATTGATTACGTGACTCTAGGATGTATAATCACATTATTTCTATACAGAAAGTTAAGCAGATTTCATAAAAATATGAAAAATTCTTACAAACTTAAAGTAATATACAATTTCCGACATATAAATGAAATAAAACGGCTTTTAATCGCTTAACTTGAATTTTTATCTAATATGGAGAATAATATAAAAGAGTATGACAGTATTCTTTGAAATTTTTTTGATTGTGTAAAATTTATTGAATTTCTGTAATTATTCAATATACGAAAAATTTGAAGCTATCACATTTCCATGATAGGCCTTTTTTTTCTAAAAAAAATGGAACACCCTATATATTTTTATGTAACTGCAAAGACCAATTCATTTAAAATATTTAAAAAGATAACATATTTCATGAGTTATATGATAAGATATTGCACATTATCAAAATAAACATGTAATATCTCAAAGACCCTAAAAGATAAGTACTGTTAATATGCAACATCATATAACTCACGAAATATGTTATCTTTTTAAAGATTTTAAATGAAAGATAATGAAACTAAGTATATTTAGTTAGAAATTCTGTTAATGTAGGAATACACAAAATTTAGTAAAACGATATCAACTTTGCATTGAAAAAGAAAGAGGGATACATTGAACCATTATAAATTTATTTCTTCTGTTTTCCATATCTTTCATTTAAAATCTTTAAAAAGATATAATATTTCAACGGGTTATATGATGTTCATTATCAGAAAAGATTATTGTTAATATGCAATATCATATCATGTCAAGTACCTCATGAAATATTTTTAAAGATTTTAAATGAAAGATATGAAATTATGCATATTTAGTTAGAAATTAGCTTTTAATTTACAAAATTTAGTAAAAAGGTACCAACTTTTCATTAAAAAGAAGGGGATATTAACCGGTTTTATAAATGTGTTTCTTCATATCTTTCAAATAAAATCTTTAAAAAGATCATATTTCATGGGTTATATGATGTTGCACATTATCAGTAAACATGTAATATGTCAAAAACCGTAAAAGATAAGTATTGTTAATATGCAACATCATATAACTCACGAAATATGTTATCTTTTTAAAGATTTTAAATGAAAGATAATGAAACTAAGTATTATTAGATAAAATTCTTTTAATATAATACACAAAATTTAGTAAAAAGTATCAAACTTTGCATTGAAAAAGAAAGAGGGATACATTGAACCATTATAAATTTATTTCTTACGTTTTCCATATCTTTCATTTAAAATCTTTAAAAAGATATAATATTTCAACGGGTTATATGATGTACATTATCAGTAAACATCTAATATCTTGAAAAGATAAGTATTGTTAGTATGCAACATCATATCATGTCAAGTAACTCATGAAATATGTTATCTTTTTAAAGATTTTAAATGAAAGATAATTAAACTAAGTATTATTAGATAAAATTCTTTTAATATAATACACAAAATTTAGTAAAAAGTATCAAACTTTGCATTGACAAAAAAGGGTCATATTAAACCGTTCTTATAAATTTATTTCTTCTGTTTTTCATATCTTTCTTTAAAAAGATATTTTACGAGTTATATGATGCATGTATTCTATATACAGGGTGTTCCATATTAAAAAAACAATTTCTGAAATTAAACATTTAGAAGTTCCTACGACTTTCATTCTTACACCTTTTTTCGTATTTCGAATTAATAACTGTGAAAAAGAGGGGAGGGGGGCAATTTTACCGGGACCACCCGTACAAGTTATTTATTTATCATTTGTAATGTGGAAAATTGTATGTTGCACCAGTACGGCAAAAATATTTCAATAACAATTACTTATAACGAACTAATGAAGTAGGCACGTATATCTCAGAAACATAACCTCACTTTTTGTATTTACTTACAAAAAAGGTTCCGCTTATTGCTAACTCTCGAAAAATCGACCTTTTCCATTCCAATAATTACATTTAAAATATGAGAAAAATTCTTTACTTACCAACAAACAAATTGAGGTTATGTTAACATTAATCGGTTTTGTATTTCTTCGATGCAATAAAAAATATTCAATAATATAAAAAAAATACCCAAAACCTGCTACGCTAAATTTAAATAATTGTTTTTGTACATACAAGTAAAAAAAATATAATATAGTAAAACATAAATTAAACAAGAGTTGTCATATCTTGGGCTCTTATGTCTCCACATTCCGCCAAACTCAAAAAAGACACTTTTGGTCCACATTATTAAGACAATGAATTACAATAGAGGGTTTCGCAGAATTTTTGAGCTCGGTAGTAACGTGAAGGGCGCGATCGTCACCTAGAACCTTCTTGACCGGACGTATTTGGCGCCCGTGTAATCAATATTGCAAAATAATACTGAACAAAAAAAATAATAATTTGCAAATACATCCGGCCCGTGGTGACCTCCTACCGCATCCGCGGGCAATAAATATGGAAAAGTTAGCTATTATGTACACAAAACCAGATCCCGAAGGCCTGACAAACTTAACAACCGTCGCTTTTGTCTTTTTGAAGCTGACAGACCGAAACTGCTCTAAAGTCCGAGCCTCGAGATGTGTGTGAAGAAATTTAATTGGGTAGTATGGACAAGCCCTCGGAGGCTGTCGGCAAGACGACGGTGCTGACTGGGTTTTCGCTCTCCTCCTCGTTGTGCGGGGAGACCTGAATATGGTGCTGGGGCACCTGGATCTGTACTGGGATCTGGATCTGAGAGTTTGGCACCTGAAACGGAGGTAAGAAAAGATAAAATCACAATGGGTGTAGGAATGTTGTTGCTAGGGCCGTCAATTCCAGATCCCGGGATTAGAAATTCATAATCCCGAATCCTGGGATTCATCCCGGGATTGATTGCTGTCGATATATTTGAAAAATTAATATTATTTTAAGTTTTATTTGTTTAAAACAGAATGGTAAATATGAAAAAAAACGTTTTATTGTAATTAATAGAAATCATCATATACAGGGTGGTCCACTTTCAAAAGCGGAATCTTTTGAGGCAGACAGAGAACCACAAAATAATATCAGGTTGTATTATAAACTATATTCGAAAAATGCTTCGTTACTAAGATACAGGGTGTCAAAATTTTTATCAAAAGTTCCATGTTTTTTTTTTCTTTCAAGTTTAATGAAAATTTGTCCGTACGCACACCACTGGTGGAAGAAAAATAATATTTTTTACGTAAATATGTATTTAAATTAACTATATCTGTGTGGCCTGGTACTTCACATTAGATCGCAACGTATCAATAAAATTGACAAGGTCAAACCCGAAAATCCCAGAAACCAAACTGGTGGCATCCCGGGATTTATGTGATTGAAAATTCGAGATCCCGGAATTGACAGCTCTCGTTATTGCATTTTCCAAAAACAATTCTTTTACAAAAAATCGACCACGTTCAAAATATGTTCAGAATTGCTAAAGGAATAATATTTTTAAATTCCCTGGTTTTACCCCATTTCCCTGTTTAAATATTTATTTTTTCATACCTATCCGATTTAAGTAAAAGCCATAACGTTATTTGAGAGAAATAATGCTGAAATTTCATTAAAAAAATATGTACCTTAAAACTACATTTTGATAATATTTTTAATTTTTAAAATGTAACAGCTTTATTTTCTTTATACAGGGTGTAAATAAATGTATGTGAAAAAATTTAGAGAAAAATAAGGTAGGTCTTTCATATAAAATAATTGCATTTGGGCTTCTCCTTTAATAATTATTTTCTCAAATAAATACCAATAAAAGTGACCGTGATTAAATTAAGTAGACACTCAGTAAACAATTTGTTGATCTTTCCCTTAAGGTTGTAATGGGTAGAAAAAGCCACCCGTAAGACATGTTTCATTGCTAACTTACCATTTAAAAATTCACTCCATATGGCCTGATTCATTCTAAACAAAAAAGGGCTCTTATAATTTTTTGGAAAAATTAATAATTTCTGAGCAAAAAAATGTTTTAAAATTAATTACATGGTATGATTGGCATATGGTAGAAATTCAATCGTCATGTTGACATTACAAAATGTCAGTGTGACAACCGCCTACTAGATAGATTACAGTTCGATTAAATTTGTATCCTATGCCAAACGTATAATTGATTTTAAATAATTTTTTGCTCACAAATCGTTAATTTTGCAAAAAAAAAATTACAAGAAACCTTTTCTGTTTAGAATGAATCAGGCTGTAAGAAATGAGATTTGAAATTTTTGTTAAAGTAGCAATAAGGAAAAAAGTTACATATGAAACAAGTCTTAAGGGTGGCTTTTCCTACCTCTTACAACCATAGGGGAAAATCAAGGAATTGGTAGAGATATATAAATATTTTTCGCAAATGTTCCCGTTCCATCAATTATTTATCCCACAATTTCAATAATTCCTTGAACTTAAACAATATTAGTAGTCAATCATTTTCTTTTATGGTGATGTTTTTTTTTTTCTGAAATATAGGCAGTCAACAGTTTAGCGTTGTGTGTTTAAAAAAAAATTATATTACACAGTGTGTTAATTTGCAACAAAAATGTATGTAAAGTTATTGAATTGTATAAGCTAGACTGCAAAATATCTTGCAAATAATTTTTTTTTTAAATGTGGTAGAAATAAATTGTAATACGATGAGGAATCAAAAAGACGATTGAATTTTAAAGAATAGTCTAGTCAACCAGTCAAACTTAGGAATAAAAACAATAGATGGCGATACTCTTTTAAAATCCATGTCATCCTTATTTACACTATAGACAAGGGTGACTTGGATTTTAAAAGAGTATCGCCATCTATTGTTTTTACTCCTAAGTTTGACTAACTGTATTATAATATAAACAATATAATGTACTGAACTAATTCACTTACATTTATCCCGCCGACTTGAATGGTAACTTGCGCCGTTCCGGTACCGTTGCTTCCCGTTGGGTCTTTGGTGAGCATCTCCTGCGCCCTCTCGGCCTGCTCCTTGGCCCTCCTGGTGATGTGCGACCTGGCGTGTTTCCTCAAATGGTCCTTCCTGTAGAACCCCTTGCCGCACTCCCCACAGATCTCCGTCTTCTCACCCGAGTGGATAACAAAGTGCAGGTTCAGGTGCTCCTTCCGTTTGAAACCCTTCATGCAGACGGAACACACAAACGGCCTCTCGGGGTTGTGGCCCAACTTGTGCCGTTCCAGGTGCTCCTTCCGTTTCAGGCCGGCGCCACAGATGTCGCAAATGAAGCGCCTCTCGATCTTGTGACCCACCAGGTGCTGCTCCAGTAGTTCCTTCTCGGGATAGGCCATGTGACACTCGGGGCAGCAGAAGAGCGTGGTGCCGTCCAAGGCCGTGGCGATGTGCACCTGGCCGGGCTTGGGCTTCTTGGGTTTTGGCGGCTTCTTCTTGTATTTCTTCTTCTTCTTGCCCTTATCGTTCGGGTCGTCCACGCTCTCCTCCGTCTCCATCTCGGCAGTGGTGACTTCCTGCATGACGAGGTGGCCTTGGCCGTCGGTCGTGGCGACGTTAACCGTTTCTATTACTCCCTCTTCCGTTATCTGCTCCCTCTTGATGTCGGTAGTGTTGAACTTAAGGAACTGCTGCAGGCTGAGCGGTAGAGTGGTGTTCTGCATTTTCTGGAGGTACTCTTGAAGGTTGGTGCTCTGGAGGTATTGGGCGGGGATGGAAATGGAAGCCGTCGCTGACGGATCGGTCTCTTGGTCTTTGTTGTTGATTTCGTTCTTGATCAGGGCGACGGGCGTTGGTTCTTTCTCTGGTTTTTCAGGCTCGGCCTGTGTTTGGATCAGCTGGATGTCTTGGGGTTGGAGGGCGGCTACGACCGTCATTCCTTCGGGCATGCCGTTTTGCCCGTCCAACTGTAAATAAGAAAATAATTATGTAATAGGGGTGGTACTTAGAGTAACAAATAAAAATTAATAATAATAATAATAACAATAATAATAATAATTCTTTGTCACCATCCATAAGATCAAGCACTCTGAGGCATGCTTTATACATCTTTAATGCAGAATATTAAACACCTAGATTCCTTATAGCAAATTAAATAAAATAGAAAGTTAATTAATTTGAAAAGTAAAGAAAGAATAAAATAAGTAATATCGTGTTCCTACTCACAATCTGGATTCCCTCCTGGTTGGAGTTGTAGGCGACCGTGAGGACAGTCGCGCCCTGTCCAAAGGCTTGTATCGGTATCTGGGAGATCTGGTACTTGGGCGAACTAGCGGGGCTAGCTTGCGAGACGGGCGTGGGTTGGGGATTCACCACCTGGATCTGGACAGTTTGTTGGGGATCCCCCGGTTTTGCCCCCGGCATGGTGATGGGCAAGGTGATTATTTGAGTACCCTGAAAAGGAAACTGAAATTTCACATATCAATAGCTTTCCTTCTTTTCGTTAGCGTGCCTTCCATACATTGACCGTTTTGGGAAACATCCAATCGATAAAATGAGGAATGCTTGTTACCCATAAATTTACCAACAATTACCTGGTTCTGTTGAGATGTGGCGGTGGCAAAGGTGTTGGCGTCCAACGGACGGATGTAGTGGACTCCATTCTCTCCACCCTGTAGCACCCCCACAACTTGTCCGTTTGGTGTGGTGACACTCTGGGTGATCTTGCCCGCGGAGAACTGCGTAGCCACTGGCAAGGCGGCTGATAGAGGTACACCGAATGGTGAGAAGTTCATTTTTTACTTAAAAATCTGAAAAGAGGGGTACTATTATTTAACATTCAATTTACAAATAATAAATATAGCGATAAGCGCTAGGCAACATTGTTCGTTCTTCAAATGCTATGTAGTAATGTTAGTAAAATATAGTGATTGCGGTCAGTCATTTTTAGGATTTCTTGAACTTAAAAGTTCAATAGTTGCAAAAACTTACTATGATATTGATGAATTTTTCTTAGTTCTACTCAAAAAAGTGTCAGGAACGTATACATTTTTTTTTCTAACTTTACAAATAACGTATCGAAAAGTAGAAAATTTGAAATGGTTATTACTCAAAAACAAAAGACGATACATCATTTTGCCATTGACCATTAATTGTCTCTTAAAAAAGAGATCGCCTGTAGTTAACGAGCCTATAAAACATTGAAATTTGCCCACCCTGTACACGATTGAATATCCAAAATACTAATTAACAAAATAGACAATTCCTCTAACAGGAAGTGCTGTTACATAAACATTATTAACATTCAGACAATACCCTGGTTTTTACATCTCTTCTAACAATACGACCTCAACAGATGACCGTTTAGTGCCATAAGATAAAAAATACGCGTCATCGCGAAAATACTATAAGGTGGCCCTGAACAGAACAGAAAAAGAACAATTATTTATTCTTAAACAAACAGTTGCAAAATATACCTTTATGAATACATTTATTACAAATTGAAATGCCCGAAACCACTGTGTGTGATGTCTGGTGCATTGACCTCTTATTTCTTGTTCAATAATTTTTATTAATAAACCTTATGCAATTTGGAGTTTATTTTACCATATCTAATAATGTATAAATTAGATCTCCGTGTTTAACAGCAATTAAATATCACCTGTATAGATCAAGAACATTAAAACAAGAATGGTAAAAGATATAAATAATCTAAGTGTATTTAAAAATGCTGTACTCTGTCTCTAGGATATTAACTACAAACTTTTGGATACTTCTGGACATTAACACGGAATTCGCGTCGAAATAAAAAATCCAATGATGCCAGATCGTGACACTTTGGCGGTCGTTCTTGTGAAAGTTTGCCATTATGATATTTTCATTATTACAATAATTGTTAAATAAGTTATTATATTATAACAGTCTACAAAATCACTGCCCTTGACCTCACTCGATCTTTTGAGTCGTATAAAAAGAGATTTGAAATGAAACTGAGGTCGTATACTTAATTGAGAACAACAGCTATTTGTAGATATTGACAGGAAGGTTATTAATTCGATTTAAATATTTTGTACAACCAAAAGAAAATTATTTAATCAAAAGTTGCAATTTGTTAGTATGTATATTTTTTCCGTATTTTTAATATTCACTTTTTATTGCGATATTCTTATTATTTTAATATTATACAGTAGCAATCTTTCAGTCCACCAGAATATTTTACATTACTTTTTTTTTAGAAAATAGCTTATGTAAAACAAAAATAATAGCCTTGTACTTTAATTTCTAAATATTTGTTTATCTAACATTTTTAAGATATATGAATGTTGTGAATTTTTTTTCAAATTCTATAGAATATTCCAATTATTTTAGATATATTCGATGTGAATTTGTTTTTGGTGCTACTTAAATAATGATAAAAATTTTCCAAATGTATTTTCCAAAAAAAAAAAAAGAACAAAAAAATTACAAATAGAAAAAAAATCACTTACACAATCGACTAATAAAATAACTATCACAACCAAATTAAAGCACCAAAAAGTGGGATATTGCACGGAAAAATCACAAAAAAACTCAAAAATCAAAACAAAAACACGAATTTGACAACCACGTCCTTGGGGGTACCCCCGAAATCCACAAGGGGGGATGTTCTGGCTGGCAAAGAGTGGTGCAGAAGCAACATAAGGTACGCAGAGTGGTACTACGGCGTAGAGTGGAAAGAACTCCTCGGCCAAAGTGGGGTACTCGCCTAGAAAACGGTCACGTGATCTCTTTGGTCCTCGTCGGACGGCGGCAAGGTGCCACCGGTGGGACAGAGAAGGCCTCAGAGAAATCCGGCCGTGGGGATGTCAACCTAGTTACCTACTTCTAGATACTTTCACCTGTGTTCCAGCGGTTAGTACGGGAGATGAGGTGGAAAAACGGACACGCGCCGGCTTCAGATACCCTTGGTTTTCGGCGGACTGTGTACACTTTTATCTGGACCAGTAATAGTAATAATGTAATACGTGCCAGAAGTGAGTTAATAGAACTTGAGATCTTGCTGCGATAGCGTTAGTAAAAGTGCGTTTCAAATAACATTTTTCTCAGTCTGGATTCGTACAGTATTAAATTGCATATCTCTCGCATTTTTCGTTAATAAATAACTCAAAAACGGTGTGATATTAAATTGTGAAATTTTGGCCAGTTACAGAATTTTTCTGCTTAAGAATATGCAACAAAAACACTAACATTTTCCAGGGGTGTGGGAAAATAGCTTCATCGAGCATGAAACTTACTGTACATTTTTTATGCGTGAATTTTTCTGGATGCAAATTTATGAACTTCTTATTTTTACATACAAAGGGTACTCTTAAGGTGCCCGTATCTCTCGCCGTAAAATGATCAAATTTGTGGTGTTTTTTAGGTACTGAAATCTCGAAAAATAAAACTCGTAGAGCAAAAGTAATATCAAAAATAGAATTATTGATGTTTTGTTTATCCACTTTTACTATTTAAATGTAATAACTTTTAAAATGCATTTATATGACACACATAATTTCGCTATTCTAACCCCACATTTTAACAATTATTTTCACATACTTATAAACAAAAGTGAACAATCTTATATGCAGAACTATGTAAGTTTATGTTATAACAATGTTTACATCTATAGTTGAATTTAAAAAAATAAGTATTTTGAAAGATTTCAGTACCTAAAAATTCATTGGATAGATCGCTTTCTGATGTTAAACATTGATTTTACTTCGGTACCTTTGAATATTTGCAGGTGGCATGAAATAACATCCTTGTTATTTGCTAAACTCTATATTATTCAGTTCTTAAATGTCTAAAATTATTTATATTTGTAGAAAACACTTTTTCAAGAATACGGCGCCCTTAAGAAATATCGGTATGATGTACTATTCCCCATTAACATCGATTTGAATTTTTTATAACATGCTCTACTACCATTAGATATAATCATAGTTTTCAAAGTGCCAAGAAAAAATTACAAATTTGTGACATATGGCAATTTCAAGTACTGTTAAGTTTTCAAGTAATTTTAATAGAGATTGGGAGTATAGTATTAGTTATTAGTACTAATGGGAATTGTATTTTAGACCATGTTATAAAATTTTCAAATCGTTGTTACCCGAGAACAGTACATCCTATCGATGTTTAATAAGAGTATCTTATGTATGCAAAAAACATCCAGTTTTCGTATTTTTCATTCAGAAATTTGAAAAATCTACATATAAAAGATTGAAGTGAATGTACTCTTCAAGCTATTTTGAAATGTTTTCTATTGCATGTTAAGTGTGTACCAGCTAACCGAGTCCCCACCGAATTTTCTAGTCCCTTATAACATTTCGTGTTGTGTGGGACATGGGACATGTTGCATAGT
Source organism: Monochamus saltuarius (assembly GCA_025584915.1). Classification (NCBI taxonomy): domain Eukaryota; kingdom Metazoa; phylum Arthropoda; class Insecta; order Coleoptera; family Cerambycidae; genus Monochamus; species Monochamus saltuarius. The sequence goes on from CM046727.1 coordinate 3,542,187, forward strand.
TATTCAACATATCTGTTGAACTGTTTTCTTGTTAGCATATTTTTTTGAGATATATTGTAGTAAAAACTTACGGCATGGTGGGAGACTTAGTAAATAAAAAAATCAAGAAATTTAGAATTTACGAAAAATTACGAATTTTCTGTAAAAATTTTATAGGAAAAATAGTTTATTTTTGTATCAGGATGGGTGGGATGAAAATGGATAACTTTGCACTGCGTCAACTTTAATTCTATAGCGACTTGCCAAAAATAGGCTCATTATGACAAGCATGGAGCTCAAAATTAGTAATTTACTAATTTCAATATAGCGCTCTAACTATAGAACGCTCTCAGTAACTAACCAAAATTTCGTCTCTTTCAGAGGTGGTTTGGAGATGTTTGAGAAAAAATATATGCTAAGGTTTTCGTCATCTTTTGACTTGTTCTACATGCACTGAAAATTTCAGTTCTCGTTTTACAAACACCTTGTATTTTCTGTACGTATCAAATTTGGTTTGAAAATCTTTAATAACGCAGAAAATAAAAACTGGTCTAGTCTAAAAAATGCATTTTCTGAATTAGCTTGCACTGTTACAAAACTATATAAGTTTCGAAAATCGTATCGCAAGTCATGATATATTTACAATTGTGTTTATTTATGTCTGGATGCATTTTATGAAATCATCAATTCGGTTTTGCATTTGATAACGGTGGTTTAATCATCATATTTATTGCAGTCATAGTCTGGGTCGTCTCATAGAGAAACTTTTCTTCTATTTTTTATTTATGCACGCTTTTATGGATATCGTTATTGTAAATCTAGTTTGCATAAAGTAAAGAAGTTAAATTCAGTGAATTTCTTTTATTTCCCGTAGTATTTTTGTTTTCTTTTGTTTGTAGCGTTGATAGAGGTGGTGAATGTTGTGCTATGAGTAAACCATTATTCATGATTTATCATGTATATGGTATTTGATAGATTTTTGTTATATACGCTTATAGTGTTTTTTTGTGTATTTTTACAATTACATATTTACAACAAGGCAGTTTATTATATGTAGCTTAGTGTGTGTTTAATATTGTATATTAGGTTATACTATTTAATAAAAGTTTCTATCTATCGAGCAAATAAACCATTTCTAAAAATTATATTCTTCGGAGTTTAACGTGAATTTCTAAAGCTGTATTTTTTAGCCAGTCTCCATTTGTTGTTGAAATAGTTTCTAGTTTCTAATAGTTATAGCAGAGTGGGCAATGCAAAATTGCGTTCTTCGCTTGTTGGCACGTTTCTAAGCATTTTGTAACTCCATAATTTACTCTACATTTCACTTGCTGAGTGGTCCGCACGGTAGTATTAGGCCATATTAGGTAACAAAATTGATAATTTTAATAATCATAGTGCAGGCAATTCGATATAATTTAATTTTTGTATACTTGGCGTTGGTATTTTTTACGTTTCGTAACGGCTGTGAGCACCACATGGACGTCCGCAGAAAATTCGCCACGGGAAGGTAAATACGAATAAATATTTCCCTGCAACATTGTTGATGTTATTCATACAACCTACATATATTTTTTTAATTATATTTTACACAGACACAACTATAACTGTCTAGTTTATAAAATGCGAACACATCGCTTTTATCCTTGGGATGGGAGATTCCAAATGACGTGATCAATATTAATATTTATTAAGTGGTACAAATATGATAATTTTACGTGTAATAAAAGCATTTAAAATCGTTCTGCATACAAATAATGACGGTGTATAGACTGTTAAGTGACAATTGTACCTTCTAGTAAATTTATTTCAACTGGTATCTTTATTTGTGTCTAGAGACTCTAAAACCTTGTCCTCATGGGCGCGAAATTCACGGATATTCGCTAGAATTTTGCAATTTTTGATATAAATTATTTATGGCAGGAAAGTCTCAATATGTAAAAGATTGGCGCAAAGATAGTGCCAAAAGTTCTCACCCGTGAACAGAAAGACATGCGGAAATCGATCTGCAAAGATTTGTTGTTCCGCATTCGGAGCGACGGTAGAGACTGGATGAGTCGGGTAGTCACTGGAGATGAGACCTGGATATTTGAGTATGACCCTGAGACCCGTAAACAAAGTCAGCAGTGGGGAAAAAGGGTGGAGAGCGGCCAACGAAAGCGAAGATGTCCAAGTCACGACAGAAGGCAATGTTGATCGTTTTTTTTTCAATATCCACGGCATAATTCATGGTGAATATGTTCCTGCCGGTCAGACAGTGACTGGACAGTTCTATGTTGGCGTCCTGGAACGACTACGGGCCCGCGTTTTCCGTATGGATCTTGCACCACGACAACGCGCTAGCCCATTCCTCGTTCATTGTGCAAGAGTATTTGGCGAAAATGGCATTCCAACGTTGCCGCACCCACCCTATAGCCCCTATATTGCCCCCTGCGATTTTTTTCCCCAAGATAAAGTCGCACCTCAAGGGAACTCATCACGGCGGCGTACAGGAGATCAAAGAAGCCGTAATGGTTAACTACCGAGGATTACCAAGGATGCTTCCAATCGTGGGAGCAACGTTGGAATCGTTGTGTAGAGTTAGAGGGAGACTATTGTGAAGGCCGATAATACAATTTTGGCTAATTTGCTTGTTATTTCATTGACAAATTTCCAGAACTTAATTGACACAACTCGTATATCGCGAATATCTCCAAAATTTCGCAAACGCGGAAGAATAAAAATAATTGGAAAATATTGTCACAGTTTACCGAATGATAAATTCACTGTCATTATTATCAAAGATTAATAGGTGGAAAGATTTCAACTCGTAAAAAATCGATGTAATCAATTGAACCTTTGTCAAACCACAAAATCACAAGCAAGGTCATTCTCTACAAGGAAATAACTTTTTTACATTGGAAATTTTTAAAACTGTTGTTACAGCCACAGCGTTAGCCATTTGTCAACGGCTCCAACACCTCTATTTGGATTTATTTGATTAAAAAGTTTTATACATGGCTTATATAATTTTTGAAATTATATTGTTATATACCATTTTTTCACTACATATCACCCGTATTCTTAGCTAGTGCGCGAAGTGGCATCAATACTTATTCTCTCTGTGATTTCTGCATGATGTTATCTCAATGGCTGAAAAAAGAAAGCACTTTTACTTCCCAGAAGCTCATGGATCGGCAATCTAGCAGAGACTAACAAATTTCCCTTTTAACGATGTTTAAAGAAAATATAAATGCTTAGCGATGGGAATTTTTGTAAAAACAATCTATAATTTGGTTACAGAACCTCTGAGGAAAAAAGTGTAATTTTGCTTCGTTTCGCAAGGATACTGACAGCCACCAAAAACTCCAGATTTGCACTCATACAAATTTAAATCTAATAATTACAACTGTTAGGATAAATGAGAAGCACCAATTGCGTGACATTCCACACATTCTTAACTAATACAGCACAGAATTTCAGGTTTTGCGCATTATTTATGTATTCGTAGAGCTCTGCCGCTGAAAGAAGATAAACGCTCACCTATTCATTATTGCAAGAAGTTTTCAAGGTGATTTGACTATTTCACGGCGTTTTGCAAGGCTCGTAGCCTTTTACACAGCCGACTAGATGCAGTTACAGGATGGAGAACAACTGCTGGTGGAAAGTGGGCCATGTTCTGTACAGAGCGTTCATTTTTTTTAAGGAAACGGAAACCGAACTTACGACGATTCCTATGCCAGTACAAGATTGTATGTAATATGGAAAGTGAGCCATGTTCTGTACGGAAGCGTTCGTCATTTTTTTAAGGAAACGGAAACTGAAAATACGATGATTCCTATGCCAGTACGATATTGTAAGATTTATCCGTAGTATATTTATTTTTTGTATGAGAAGTATGTCTCACACTGTAAATGTTGCAATCGCACCTCTTCACGAAGAACAATAGCTTCCCGCATTTACTCATAGATGCATGTGAAAGGTTGGTGTTCTTACGTAAGTCGCAGCCAACATGCTGCTAAAGTAAGATAATCGCATCAATTCAGCATTGACCAGGTCTGGAATATGTCGTATGTTTCAACAATTAGGTGATAACACTGTAGTCAGTAAATACCAGACTTATTTATCATTATAACGGTTTACATGACATACATATACAGGTAGAAGTTTAAATTAATTAAATATACAGCGTGATCCGCTTTCATTGGTCAGAGGAATTTTACAGAGAAACATTTTATTGCGATAGAAAGCGGTCTAACCAACAAATTTTTAGGTGCAGGAATCTTTCAATATACATATTTTTTTTTCAATTTAACTGTAGATCTAAATACACGTTATAACATAAACGTACATTGTTCTGCATATATGGTTGTAGAATTTTGTTTAAGTACATATGTAAAAAAATAATTGTTAAAATGTGGGGTTAGAATAGCAAAATAATGTGTGTCTTACAAACGCTTTTAAAAACTTTTATATTATTTGAGGAGACCTTAAACAGTAAATGTAGATAAACAAAACATGAAGAATTTTATTTTTGATATTAGTTTTGTTCTGTGTTTTATTTTTCCAAATTTCTGTAACACCACAAATTTGATCATTTTACTTATACTTATGCTTATTTAACAAAATTATCTTAATTTTAGCCATAGAATATCTCTGGCCTCTGGATATTCTGCACGCAATTCAGTAGAGAAAATATATGAGTAAATGGTCATATATGAATAAATCATAATAAAGTTTCTTACTTAATCAGAGGAGAAATGGGTAATCAATACCACAATTTGTTTTATTAAATAAACATTCAATTACGATATTTTGTTTCCACTTATGCAAATATCTTGACCAAAATTCTAGGTTGGCTGTGAGAAATAGTACCGTTCAATATCTCTAAATATCTTCCTAAAGTTCTTTAATTTTCAGGTAGAGGACGCTGATGGTTTTTCTAGAAAAAGTGTTTTTATTAATTTCTGAACTGCTACCTATTTGGGAATATTGAACTGTAATATTTCTTACAGCCAATAACCTATATTTCGTCCAAAATATTAAAACTTGCGTACCTACTTAAAAAACAGTGGCGGCTCGGTGAAACGCAAGAATAAATAATGTATTATTATTAATAAATTCATTTACTTCTTAAATATAAGTTCTATACCTCGATCGCCACAAAGGACCCCGCACTTTTTATATGGAAAAGTGGTTTCAGTCGGGAGGTCTAATTTTTGGTGGATCAGGTAGTTCTCAACATCCTGAACAAAAAAAGCTAATGGGCACAAAAAAATCTACCGTCAGGATTTTGCGCATGCATGTCTCCATAATCGGTCACTGAATACGGTATTTTTTTATAAAAATAACCCGACTCCTGAAAACCCAGATGCCGACCTTGTATGCGCCGTAGCGCAAAATCCTGACGGTAGATTTTTTTGTGCCCATTAGCTTTTTTGTTCGGGATGTTGAGAACTACCTATTCCACCAAAAATTAGACCTCCCGACTGAAACTACTTTTCCATATAAAAAGTGCGGGGTCCTTTATCGATGATTGTCGTAATATGGTTTTGCACTCATACATTCATTTGATAGTTCTTTATTTGAAATTTTGACAAATCTGTAATTCCAGTTTCTGACCTTGAGTTAAGAGAGCGTAACTTCAATGGATATTGTGTTTCTAAATGCGAAAGGCAGCCTTCGCATAACTATGACTTACGCACTGTTCTTTGCTGCGTAAACTCAGACTAGCCGTACGTGATGTCATGTCCATGACCTTTCGTCAATGTATTCGCGTGATACATTTTTATTTAAATAGGCTTCTAGTGTCAACAATAATTATTTTACATTTTAAAACGGTGTTCAAAATAACTGAACACCTGTACATAATATGAGTCTGCGATACCCATGACGATGACTGACGAATTACATTAAGGTGGGGAACATCGCATTGCCGTGACACTCGTGACAGTCACAGTCATTACCGATAACTGTTTTCAAGATCCACATGGCAATATATCGAAATAGACAAATAATAATTGACATTGAAGACTTGTGTCGCTACAAATTTTTGTTTACATGATTACATGTACGCACTTCTTTAAAGCTGCCTCCACCCATAACTCAAAAACGGAAACATTGCCCTTTTACAATAGTTAGGCTCAAGCGCCAGTTCAGTTCGTTTGTGGCGGCAAACGTCTTTGATTCCCTTTTGTACAGTGCGTCGCGGAAGCTCCACGACCATACCTGCTGTAAACCCAGTAGTAGAGGTGCTTGACACCGGAATTTGAGAACATGAGGCTTCATCTCTCTTCATTGCGTGTAAAAACTATGTTTATTTTAACGGTTCGCATGAGATTTTACAATTTTATTAAGGCGACTTCCTCACTACACAAAAAACAAAGTACGTACCTACATACATTAAAAAATAAGGCTTTACAAACTACGGTCCTACCGTTCGCTTTTGCCAAGTTTAAATTTGCCGCCTTTTGATAATACGTCAGCAGCAATGATCAAACTTTATTCGCGAAATTCAATAGATGGCGCTGAATCAATCAACTTGACCAATGATTATACCTACTAGTTTTAATAATTTTAATGAAATATACGTTTGGACTAGATAATTCAAGTTTTCCCAAGCCTGTTCATTTGACACAATGAGGTTCGGCAAAGGAGAAAAATGCAACAAAACGAAAATTAAAAGACCGCGATTATTTTGGTGAACAGAGATAAGTGTGTGTCAAACTGTTCAGTAAACATTGATCATTGTTGGCTACAGTTGTGTCATGAAGTAATAACAATAAACTAAAAATTATTAAACATCTCTATGGAAGCAGATAAACAAATTTTAAACTGTCAAACTTTTAATAAATTTGCTATTTTGAGAATGAAAACACAGTTTTCAAAAAATACGGAAGTGTGCGATAGTGATGTGATTTTTGTTATTTTTTACTTATCTGCTGTTTCAGTGAGATTTTTTGGTTAGGCAAACTTAGTTTCAAAAATAACCCTTGACTGATCCGTTTGCCGCAAGGGTTTATTCAATTAATAATTATTTTTTCAGAATTGTTGCAAAATACCCAATTAAACTAAAGACAAATTATCATCCTGACTTTATATTTTATTAATGCCTAAAAATACTAGTATTATGTTTCTAATTACATATTTGTATCCTGCAAGATTCTGCAATCAACAAATCTGAATAAATTGCGATGAAACAAGACGATTTAATCACCCTGTACAAGTAAAATCAACAAACATGTTTAATTATTGTAGATAGGAGTTAAGCTAAGCCTCTGTACTTGAAGATTCATCTACACTTGGCCATAAAAGACGCCTGGGTAAACAACTAAACATAATTATTAATTGCATAAATCATAAAACGCCTATTTTTACTTAGCCAGTTAGAAAATATTATGCAGAATCCGCAGTCGTCGTAGTAAAGATATGTTTACGCTCAGACTCCAAATCCGGAACGATAAAATCATGCCTCGACAAGGTCAGATTCGTTAATTCCGCTTTAATGTTGTCCAGCGTCCCCCAAAACAGTTGACTGATTGATGAATTTATAACTGGGCAATTCGCCACAGGCCAAACAATTTAGTACGAAGATAAATGTACTGTGAGCTCAGGCAATGATTATTTGGAAAAAACGGTTTTGTTCACCTGTATTTTGTTCACAAATATAATTTTCTTTAACGAGAAAAAGTACCTACATATAAAATTATAAAAAACATGTAAAAAAACTTAATTAATTCTTCGTATTTATTACTTTATAGTTTTTCATCTTATTACTTTATTTTTGGTCTTAATCTAATTTTAAATTTTTTGTCAATGGCAATGTCACGTTTTCGTCTTCTTCCTCTTCTGTATTGAAAACGTCAAATCTATGACCTACAATACGTTTGACGTTATGACGTTAACGATTATTTATTTGAGTAGGCGCACCCTGTAGAAAAGCCACCAGAAAATCAGGAAAATGTTAGTAATGTTACTAATATCGGAAGGTTTTAATTATTGTTTATGATCAATTCATTCTCATTACAAATTCAAACAAAAAGGAACCGAAAAAAAGTCAATTAATCTGCTAAAAATAGGTGTATTTTAATTAGTTTTGCGCAAACAAAATCTGCATAAAAAATCAATAATCGATATATGATAAGGTCGGTTGAAAACGCCAGCGTTAATTTTTCTAAACTATACGGGCTGTCGAGCAGATGTTCCAGGTATTTACATTTCGTAAATACACTACCTAGTGAATAACAGTGAACCCTATCCCACATGCACGAGACCGTGAAACCTTACAAAATTCATGCCAACAAAGCATAAATACAATAGAATTTTAGTAATATTTGAACGAGACAAATTGCATAAAAATATTGCGTCGTAAATTTTGACGTTCTATCACGCATACGAATACTTTCCAGCATTTCCGTCGAAGTGAAAACCGGGAAAGTCGGGTGAAGGGCGTAGCGAACACCTCAAAGTTGAGGCATTTTCAGCGAGTTCCGTTAGGTTATCGACCTTGGACTAAAATGCTCAAACTCAAAGTCTGGGAACCAAAGGCGTATCTATGGCGATGACGATCTCTAACGTGGTGGAGGGAAGTGGTGGTGGTTTCGGAAGAATGTGGGGATGAATATATCCTACCAGAATACACTATGAGCACCCCTTCCACAAAACTCTACATCACAGCGACGAAGCTCCCTACCCTAAAACACCCGCGACCCGCGAAAAGATCCGTGAAATCATCTGGAGTAGATGTGTGTCGCCCTTCACGCGATTTTCTATCAAGAAAATTACACTTACCTTTAGTGGGACAACGTCGCAGCCTCGAAGACTCTTCAAGAAACACACAATGCACTACTTCGACTTCGTCATCAAACGAGTTCATGCAGTTATGCCGAGCTGAGCTAGATCTGTGGCTTGCCAAGAGCTTTGCCTTCACATATTCATAGATGGCATGTTGTGTACAGTTAAGGTTTGAATTTGCGCGCCAAAGGTGTACGTGTGTACATTACATACTTTCCCCTGTATTCCTAAAAAAACGCCAATCGAAGTCATTATCTTCCAAAAAATCGCTTCATTTAAACATCAACTTTCTTTAGGGACGAGGAACAGCGGATGGCTTTAAAATAAAAAAAGTACAGTGTGACCCAGCTTCTTAAATCCTAATCTTTAGCTTGCGGGCGGAGTTACTAAACCACGCCTATATTTATAGAGTTGCGATTAATATAAAAATACTTTCAAAAATTCTTTTTCCAGTTTGCATTTAGTATTCACAAAATTATAAAACATGAAATTATAATGAATACACTAGCACGTCATGCATTCAAATTATGATATGATTCATTTTTCGGAAAACTGAATGAATTATGTCTCATAAATTGATTATATAATAATTACAATGATAATACTTGTTAAATGCTTTTATCATAAATTTGTTAAAAGAAAATTATTTGAAAACTGATTCAATTAGGTGAATAACTGATAGTTAATTTAAAAAATTGTATATTTATTTGTTTTGTTATAGGTATACAGGGTGTTAATCATAAGTTTGTCCAAACATTACTCACATTCTATGGGTGAAAATAATTGGGGTTTGTTACATAATAATTTTTGATTAAACACTTAATAACTATCTGTGCGCTTATAAATTTAAAATATACTCCAAGATTTTTAGAAGACATAGAATGTCGGTGAAGTTTGGCCAAACTTATCGTTAACACCCTATACATCAAAACAAAATAAATATGGTATTTTTATACACTTAAAGTTAAAATATACGTAACTTTTTATTAAGGATGGAGAAAAAGGAGAAAAAAACTGACAAATTATTTCCAAACAATATAACTATATTTAGAAACAAAGTAAACAATTGTACTTCATCTTAAGACATATAAAAATGGAAATGTAGGACGATACTTGTCTTTAAGTAATGCTTTGACAACAAATTTTACTTTCACTGACTTTTATTGTGTTACAGTACTTAAATATCGATTCCATGAACGGAAACCAAGAATACATTTTGACAAAGACACATTTCAAACATCTAGATTAAAGATGTATAATGCATTTGCTATTTTTTAACTTTATATATCTCAAAAACCAGCAACGATCATTAACTTGTGGTTTCGATTTTAAATTTCTTAACATTAATTTTTCTCGACACGTGCATGAACTAGAGTTACCACTTCCATAATAAAATAAAAACTTGAATATATTTCGATATGTTGTCATAAAAGTAATGAAAATTACTTTGCTTCCAATCATTAAAAAAATAATAGCAGCAATTCGGACATGAGTTTTCAAAATATATTTCTACCAGATTCTAATACAATCATTTTGACTTACATCTATTTTTAATGGAAAATTAAAATTTAAATGCAAATTCATTCTTAACATACATACACTACTCAAGTTACACAGGGTGTCCTTGAAATGCATGACCTAGCTAGCCACCCTTGATTCTTAAGGTGAAAATAAGATTTATGCTAATTCTGCTATTTTGGATCAGTGTTTAAAAAAATTTAGCTTTACCAGAAAAATTGTGACAATCAGATCACAAAAAAAAATTAATATTTTTTTAACTGAGATATCAAGAAACGCCTTTTACCAATAATATATTTCCAAATACCAAAATTTTAATCGTTCAATGCTTTTCTGTTTTATAACCGATTGATATTTTTTAAAATACTTTGACGCCTCCTAACAACCTAACTGCGTTTTTGCATATAGGTAAATCAGCATAAATCGTCATATTTTCACTCTAAGGTGGCTTGATGGTACAATCATTTCTGGGACACAAAATCGCATTCATAAAAACGCGTTGCATGGCTACAAATACGTATAATTAGTTCCAAGAACTAAAAGTAAAAAATAAATACAACTTATAAATAGAGTAAAAGTAAAATAATTTATAATTATCATATTTGTATAATAATATTGTATTGAAATGAAAGAACTTCCAAAAATATCCTTCAAACTATCACCCCGGAGTTGGTTCTCGTCAGAAAGAGAAAAACTTTCCTTACACTAACTAAAGTGGGCAGTCCCATTTCGATAGTAAACATTTTAAATTTGATGGCAGCCTCTATGGAGTCTTTGTACGTACATTTCGAACAGCAACTTGTTTATGTTAAAGTAGTGAGGGTTCTGGTTTTCGTTTAAATCTGGAGAATATTCAAGTGGAATCTGAGACATGTTCCAATCCAGACTCTGTTCCGAGCTAGGAGGGGACTCTGGTAATTGGCTGAGGTAATTTGGGGGGCCAGGGCCCCATTCGACGGAGTTTATTGACGTAGCCCTGTCGTTTGGATTCTCTAGCAACATGGTGTTGTTTATGTGAAGGTTATTTATCCTTTTCGATAAAGGCATGAATTCAACCTCCACCTCATCTTCTGGAAGACTTCTTCTACGCTTCCTGGAAAAAAAATTGTACATCTGTCAATGTTCTCAGGATTGTAATTCTTTTCTAGTCACACCACTCCAGTATTTGCTTTGAAATTAATAATCGCTTACCTATTTTGAGTCATGGTTGGAATTCTTTTGGAAATGTTCTGCACAGCCCTTATTCTCAAACTACGGCAACGGATAACTACTATTGTTTTCTGAACTTAACGATATTTTATTTGACAAATAAACATGACTGTCCCCATCCAACAGGAATTTTTAAAGCCCCTAGTTACTTTTGGTTATGTCACTGTGAATGTTGGCTACACTTTTTTAAAAAATAAAAGTGTATCGAATTTTTACCAAAATTTCTGAAAGGCTACAAATTACATCTCAAATCAATCTGTTGTTAATAGTTTAATTCAAGATTGTAATTGTGATTTGATTATATTTATGTTTATGAGTTTTTATTATTGTATGATTATGTATTATTCACAATTAACTTCATATGTTGTTCTGTATTTCTCCAATGACAATTCGATGTAAAACTCACCGGTTGTCAGTGAAAGTCCAATTTTGTCGAACGTATTAGTCTAACCATTTTGTATATTTCCAATTTGACATTTATGCCATAAAGAACATACTTATTTTGAACAATTTTGCCTTGGGACCGCGATATTTTCGCAGAAATCTTGAAAAATAAAACATGTAGAACAACAGTAATCAAATTTCCTCAAATAAAATATGTAACAATTTTTGAAGTGTTTGTAAGACATACATTATTTTGTTATTCTAACATGTTAACAATTCTTTTCACATATAAATAAAATTTATTTTATATATACGTTTACAGATATATTTTAAAATCATATTTTCAAAGATATATGTGCATAAAAATTTGCTTTTGTGCTTTTTCTCGTTATTTATTCCTTTTATTTTACTATCTTTGAAAATTTGGAGGTGGCACGAGATTACTTTTAAGCTTAGTTTTAACATTTTATTTTCTCCGTGAATGCTTATTAGTCAGTTTATGCACTGACAAGTGATAAGTGAGGTGATGATACGATTTTTTTGTGTAAATTAGGGAATTAAAATGATGACGTTTTTCTTCAATTTACAAAGCAACCGGTTGCGGTGTGTTCGCAAAAATTGGGTTGAAAACAACTGGGATTTTCGATATAAGGGATGCTTTGATTTGCTTTGTGCTTGATTTTGCCTTGTGAACGATGCATAAATACTTGACAGTGTCCCAAAAAAAACGTGCGTTCACGAAAAACTAACAATAATAAATTAATTCGTAGTGTTCATTTCTGTCACGTGGCCTGGCCCTACTTAATTGAATTAACAACTTTTCGCAATTAACCCTAGTTGCCAGTGCCGACAAGGAAATGGCGCTTAGGTTTTGGATTGTAGAGGTTTACCTATTGAATGACGAGCACCAAGCAACTCCGAAATACAACAGAAAAGTAAAATTGAGAACGGACTACGACCCACAAGGCATTAGTGTCAGGTTTTTAGATTTTGACGAAACAAATCAGCTGTTAGAATTCCCAGTAGACTCCAGTACAGAATGCTGTAGAGTAGGATCGTCGTCGTATTTATTTACTATAGACAACGAGACCCTCCTAGTTAAGTTTAATAGTAAAGAAGAAGCCAGAACGTTTACAGTAGCAATAACTAAAGTTAAGTCCGGGAGAGATGCCTCAGTATTCTCAGTACGAACCGAAGACTCCTCAGCCACTCAGTATTTCCAGTTCTACGGTTACCTTTCCCAGCAGCAGAACATGTTGCAGGATTTCGTTAGGACTTACACGTATCAGAGAGCAATATTATGTAACCTAGATGACTTTAAGGACAAAGTGGTATTAGACGTGGGTGCCGGGTCAGGAATTTTATCGTTCTTTGCAGCTCAGGCGGGAGCCAAGCGCATTTACGCAGTGGAGGCCTCGACGATGGCACATTACGCACAGAAACTAGTTGAAGCAAATAACTTATCCAGCTCAATCAAAGTGATACCCGGTAAAATAGAAGAAATAGACATACCTGAAAAGGTAGACGTTATAATATCTGAACCTATGGGCTACATGCTCTACAACGAGCGAATGCTGGAGTCGTACTTGAACGCGAAAAGGTGGTTAGCGCCTGGTGGGAAAATGTACCCCTCTAGAGGTGACTTACATATAGCACCGTTTACGGACGACGCCCTCTACATGGAACAATATAGTAAAGCAAATTTCTGGTTTCAGACTTGCTTCCATGGTGTAAATCTCTCCGCTCTTCAAAACTGTGCTGTTAAGGAATACTTCCGACAACCCATAGTAGATACTTTTGACGTTAGGATTTGTATGAGCAAATCTGTAAGACACGTAGTTGATTTCTTGGATGCTGATGAGGCAGATCTCCACACGATAGACATACCTCTAGAATTTCATATTCTGGAATCGGGAACTTGTCACGGTTTAGCATTTTGGTTTGACGTAGCCTTCGCTGGTTCTCAAAACACGGTTTGGTTGAGTACGGCTCCGACCGAGCCTTTGACTCACTGGTATCAGGTGAGGTGTTTGCTGGAACAGCCGCTTCTACTCAAACAGGGGCAGGTTTTGACGGGCAGAGTTCTGCTGATCGCCAATAAGAGGCAGAGCTACGATGTTACTATCGAACTGACAGTCGAGGGCACAACGCAAACATCTAAAAATACTCTGGATTTGAAAAATCCCTACTTTAGGTATACGGGGGCGCCTGTCCAACCTCCTCCAGGTAAGTTGCTATTACGGTACACTTTAATTTTTAATTTGATGTCACTCAGATTATTTCACATCAAGGTGACAGTTATGTTGGCTTAGAAATAAGTGTTGCAAATTGGCAGGTTAAGCCAATAAGTATGTACAGATTATTTGAGGAATTTAATTTGAGCTGACAGTAATTTCTTTAATAACATTTTTAATTTTTTATTGATAAAAGAGAAATTTAAAGAAAATTGTTACTTGATTATGACTAATTGAAACATAATTAATGACTGTAAATGTAATTTTCACTAAATGACTTGCTCATAAAGTTCTTGATCATTAAAACGTTTGTTTAAGGTATAATTATAAAAACATCAGTATTGTTATTATAAAATATAAACAGGTATCGCATTTCCGAGCTGTAGGTCTAACTTTGTGTGTGTGTGTTTTTTTAATAGAACACCCTATATATATTTTCATCATTGGAAAAACCGTCAACTGAGCTTTTCAAAAATATACAGGATACATATCTTTTACTGTTTTTGAGATATTAGATGTTAATTGTTAATATGCAACATCATATAACTCATGTAATATGATATCTTTTTCAAGATTTCAAATGAAAAATATGAAATTTAGTATTTCTAATTAGAAATTAGCTTGTAATATAATATAAAGATATGCAGAATTTAGTAAAACAATATCAACATTGCATTAAAAAAAAAATGGGGAAAGGTTCAACCATTCTTATATTTATCATATTTATTTGGACCTTGTGCCCAGATTTGGGGTGCAAATTACTGAACTTCGCCTCTGATATAATCCTAATCTGTTATGAAAATTGCGTAATGTATTTCTTCATCTCAATAAAGACATTATTATTATTATTTCTTCAGTTTTTTATATCTATCATTTTAAGTTCTTTAAAAAGTTATCATATGATGTCGTATATCAACAATATACATGTAATATCTTGAAAACCATAAAAGATAAGTGACCCGTATAATAGATATATTTTTGAAAAGTTTAGTTGACGGACTTTCCAATCGCATAAATATATACAT
Source organism: Monochamus saltuarius (assembly GCA_025584915.1). Taxonomy (NCBI): domain Eukaryota; kingdom Metazoa; phylum Arthropoda; class Insecta; order Coleoptera; family Cerambycidae; genus Monochamus; species Monochamus saltuarius. The sequence continues at coordinate 3,557,305 of CM046727.1, forward strand.
TCCATTAAAAAAACAAAAGTTAGGTCTACATTTCAGAAATGTGATATTGGATTGTTTTTGTAAAATATGTATATGCTTCCAAAAAATATTTAATAGTTCCTACAACTTTCATACTTATTTTCGTATCTCGAATAATAATGAAGATGAAGAAGAGTAATTTTTGCAAGGCCATCCTGTTTATATCTTAAGATTTGCAAGATAGCAGTAACGAATTTTGTCATAAAAATGTTCAAAAATTCAAATATTTCATGTTGCCAAATAGCCTGTGAAAAAATAAAACGATTTAGCTTGTCATGTATATAGTTGCGGCACGAATTCTGATGACTTACGTCATACGAACAAATAAATAATTCATTATATTTTCAACAAAATATTTAAGAAACTGCAACTGAGAATAATTAAGTTATATAGTACACTAAATGTTTGCCTGTAGATTACACTAAATTACAAAAAAAAAATTGTTTTTGATGCTACAAACTATTGAATATTATATTGACAATGATAACAATTGCTTGACATAAGTTGTCTGAATTCTTGCCACAACCATATCAAATTTGTTGTCAGTTGTATCCACTTTAAACCACGAATTTTCAAAAGTTAAATAACTAATAAAAATTGGCAAATATTTTTTAAAAGTGATAGAAAAGCAAATATTTTTTTGTATACAATTCCATTGTAGTTATGCTCTCTGCCATTCCGTTATGCCTATGTTTCATACATTTGGTTTAAACAATAACAATATGCAACACTAATAGATAACTACGGTCTACTGATGGCATACATAAGAGTTTATCAATGAATTATAGCTTGACTTTTATTTTATGTAGTGCGTACTATAACCCATAAGAAAATGGCTTATATAAAGGTATACTCTGTATCTATTGATACTAAATAAATAAAGAAATTATAAATGTGGAATTTTGTAGGCGTGTCGAATGTTTCTCCGAGCGAGAGCTACTGGAGTCAGTTGGACGCACAGGGAGTTCGGAATGCCGTCAACATGGTGAACGGTATGTCTGTGAATGGTTTAGGAGAGGTTTCCATGGACACAACGCAAACATTAATTAATAATAATTTAATGGCCAGTAATCTCATTGCCTTAGTAGACCCACAGCACATGGCAGGTGAGTACGATGATGTCAGTCATAGAACTTGTCGATATGATTTACTAAACAAAAGAAAAAGTAAAAAAAAATTGTTTGATGTATTATTCTGTACTTATACAAGGTGATACCATAAATTTAACTGCCTTTTCTAGAACCCAGAATAAGATGAAAAGTCTATATAAACACGTATCGGAAAATCCTTTATTTTCAATATACAGGGTGTGTAAGGTTAGTTGTTGATGGTTTTTAATTGGTATTTCCCAAACATGTGGAGATTTGGCACAATCCCGTAACTTTTTATGCTCTTTTTGAAAATCTAAAAAAATTAATACAGTTTGTCGACCGTTTTGCTAAGCACTTTGCAACCATATCTCATCACTTGATACTATTTGAACGTAAGCAGCTTTTTTAGCATTCTTAGTTCTAGATTTACAAAGTTTTTGTCAATTATTTTCAGAAGCAAAGTATGTAATAAGATAATTTGCTGCTTCTAGGATGCCCATTTATTTTGTTCTCTTTATATTTTAAGCTCTAGTTTATTCATGTGAAAATATATGATTTAAGGAGTCTTACTAGATTTTTTTCTAAGAAATCTGGCGTAAGTCACATCAAAATCGGATCATTATTTGGGGAGTTATTTTGAAACTAGATTCAAGATACCTAAAGAGGTCTCTTAGCCAACTATATTTCAACTATTGTTGTGTATTGGTGTTTATGTTGCCGACATTGAATTTTAACAAGATTACCTTTTTATGTAAAAATCTTTAGTTTTAATTTTTTGCTATGAAATTATCAAAATACAATTTACACAAAAATGTTGGGGTATTTTTTAGGGTCTAGAAAACACAGTAAAATTTATGGTCTATTTTTAGAATCGTATATCTACAACTTTTCATGTGTGTTTAAATTATAATAAAACAAAGATTTTTTGAGGGAATGAGATTTTTTTATCTGTATTTTTCACGAGTACTATATGTACATAAATTATTCATATCAAATATTTATTAACTATTACTGTCTAATTTTGTCTGTATCTATTTTTAAACAAAAAGTTATCAACGTTGTGCTATTATTTTACATCTCATTTTATATCTTTATCAGCCTAAGCCTATTATTGCAGTAATAATTTATGTAAAACTCATTTCGAAATCTTAAATAAGTTCTTTATATTAAAAAAAAATATTTTTTATTATTGACAATAAAAATATCTGATATTTATTGCTTGGATAATGAATTTCGAACTGGTAAATTAACGAAATTTTTTTCTGTCAGAATCCGCGCAGCCCAACATCCACCCGGGCTGCATATCGAGCACGGGCCGTGGTAGGGTGGCGGCCAGCCCCACATCGACACACACCGCGCAGTTAATAGGGGGAGCGATATCCCCGTCGCTGTTCACGTCGCCCAGCCACCAGCAGCAACAGCCCTTAGTCATGGCCAACTACCCCGTCAGCGCCAACTTAATGATCGGCGATTACATGAAACCGGGCAACGGGGTGGCGATGCCCGCCGTCTACCGCCAGTAGTGTAGTTATTTATTTTAAGAGTGTATGGAGGAGAGAATGGGGTGTGAAGGACGGATGCTGCGTTTTCTTGGACGAGGCCGATTTTATCTTGAAATAAATACAAATTTTTGCTCTTTTGAGGCCGATTTTGGGAACTGCGCAGTTGATTTTAAGTTATTTTGTTCTTTAGTGGACACAAAATTAACCCCATTGCCTTCACTGTGACGTCAACTATGACATCCCTTAGAGATACAATGGGATGAATCGCATTTCTACCCTAGAATTGTGTAGAATATTTGGGACATTCCTGATGTTTCGATTATGACTGAGCAGCATTAGAAGAACACAAATAAAAGATATTAATTCTTGTAGGTATAGTGTTAATCACTCGATACATTCACAAACTGTAAGACTGCTTAATACAAAACATTTAATTTTCTACACAATTCTAGGGTGGGAATGCGATTTATCCAATCGCATCTCAAAGGCACATCATACTGGAGGGATTGGGACCAATTGATTTACAAATTTTAAAGGAATTATTTTTGTTGTATATGTGAATTTGTGATTTCAAATTTGTTTTAATAGGAAAAATTATCTAATAATGGTTTTAACCACCCCGTCCAGGAAAAAAGTGTACGTCTTCATTATTAAAGTGATGTAAGCTCAAGAACTTTGAAAAAAAAGATCTGCTGCAATGGCAACTGATGCGTGTACTTTTAATTCTTAATTTTTAGGTTATTTATGATGTTTTAGTGAATGTGTGTTTTAAAATTGATTCCTCAAGGTTCCGGCAGTTTTGGCGATAATGATGTATGGGTAATTTTATACTACCGGGCTCTTTAGAAGCTTGACGGGTCAACAACTGGGTGCCGTTTCTCAGCGCATTACATTTTAAGACTGACCTGCCACCGCTATCTTACTTGCCAAAAGATACGGACGTGGCAGGATTATTTTTGTAAAACCTTGCTTTTTATTACGTTTTTGTACATATTGGTATTCGGTTTCCTTTCTCATTGTATTGTAATAAAAACATTGTCTTTGGCTTAAATGTGGAGAATCGGAGGGCTGCTCTATAGGACCGAGCCTTACGTTGCAAGTAGTTTTGGGGAAACGTTTCTATTCGGATGTGGACAATATGTTTCTTAATTTCGTCTAGTTTATATCATAGGCATGTGTAATCATGTAGGTAGACTGCAAATAGATAAACGTTTTTACTGTTTAAAGGCCTTCGCTTAAAGACTGCTCTTGTAATAGTAATAATTATATAACTGCGTATATCAATAAGGCATTGCGGTATCTTTGACCGTCAGACTTCCGAAGTTGCTCCCGCCCGTGTGAGTGCGCTGCTCTTATTTTTTTATCAGATACGGAAGGCAACAGTAGGGAAAGTTTCTTAAGTGACGTTTATTTGCGTGTGGTGATATATTTTACGATAGCATTCTTTTTTTCTTGGGATGTCGTATCCACGGCCTTAGCTTTTTTGAGTGCGACAGGGATTCTTCGTATTTTGTGACTTAGTATTGGTCTCCGCCACGCGGACGACCTCCAAACGAATCTTCCGAAATGATTTTTTTTTAAGAATTGCTGAAAATAACCCTCAAGCAGGGGTCCCGTCGATGCTTTTGGGTCGTCCGAAATATATTCACGATTTGTAGAGTGTACATTTTGAATCAGAAACGCTTATTTTACTTTTTGTATTTATACTCGTACGGGTTAGTTTTAATTTGTTCACATCACCCCTTGAGACTTTGTGTTATTTATAAAATTATTTTACAGCCGAAGTGTATTTATTGATTACCTTAGGAAATTCTTACTCGATATTATATGTTATGTGACAGTGGCTTATGGTTTTCCTTTTTAATTGTAAGAAAACGTGACAATAGCAAATGATTTTGTTGTAATTTTTAATATTATGTAACTGTACATTTTTGTTTGTGGTTTGTCTGAAGTGTAGAACAATCTCTAGGCTAATAAAAAAAATAGGTATACCAGGAGCAGCTGTTTGTTTATTGATTCCTGTTTTGCCCATACAAACTACTTTGTTATAATATCTCTATAATAATATCTCTACCCCTCATTCTAACCACAGGGATTAGCCCAGAAGTCGGAGACTTGTGCGGGAGAGGGGGCGGCATATTATTATTAAGTAGGCCGCATTTGCGCCCAGGAACGACTTACGTTGGTAGGCCCTAACCACTATTCAGTGCAGGAATGAGGAAAACCTCATTAATTAGGGGGGTGGTCAAATATCAACCGGCATCAATCTCTCACATTGACCCAAGCTAACATTATTCCACCCTACCATACCCACAGAGAGGGTGTCAATCCTCTCCAGGAATATAGCTTATATACGGTCTACCGGCAGCTGGACTCGAACCAACTCCGTCTAGTCACCTCGATTCAAGTACTAACGCCTTAAACCGCGACCACTGACCGATCCTTGTTCTTGTAAATAAACAATTTTTTGTTGGTAATTTGTAAATTCCCAGTAAACATTCAATTTTTCAACTTCCTGTGCAAAAAATTTATGTTCCAAGGACCGTGGTTTGTTTATTTTGCCCTACAAACCGGTTTGTACCTGCAACTACACAATTTTTTGCCCACAAATCGTAAATTCAAAGCAAACACGCAGTGAATGGACTATACACTCAATATTATTTGTAATTATTTCTTTGCTGTGACATTTGTTACGTTTACACTTAGTATTTGAATTTTTTGCAAAATTCTTATTTTTGTGCAAAAAATAGGTATACGAAGGACAGAATATACCCTCAATTTTTTAACTTTTTGGAACATGCATAATCCTGTTCAAAGAATGTTTGTTTGTTAACCCTTAGTTTACCCATACAAACCATTCTGTTCCCCTAAATAAATAATGTTTTGCTGACTTATGCACTCAATATTTCAGATTTTTGGGAAACGCTGAATCCTGTACAAAAAAACAGTATGTTAAGGACAGTTTTTGTTTATTAACCCTTATTTTGCCCATACAAACCGTTTCCTACCTTTTTTTTTTGTTCGCAAGTCGAAAATTATAGCAAACGCGGCGGGAATGTAATATACATGCATTTTTTAAAAACTTTTTGGAAGATGCATAATCCTGTTCAAAAAATAGGTATACCAAGGACAGTTGTTTATTTGTTAACGCTTATGGGTATAAACCACTTTGTCTCATGTGGAAAAAATTGGTATAATAAGGACAAACGCCTCATGAATGGACTATACATGAATTTTTTAAACATTTTGGTAAATACATAATCCTGTTCAAAAAATAGGTATATCAGGGACAGTTGTTTGTTTGTTTACCCTTATTTTGTCCGTACAAACCAATAATTTTTTGCCCGCTGATACACCCAATACTTCAATTTTTTTAGAAATGCTGGATCATGTACAAAAGATAGGAGTATTAAGGACAGTTTTTGTCAATTAACTTTTATTTTGCCCATATAAACTTTTTTCTACCTGTTTTTTTTTTGCAAGTCGTAAACTAGTAAACCGGCACAAATGGATTAAATTTTTGAACTTTTGGAAAATTGCATAACCTTATTAAAAAAATTGATATACTGGAGGTAACTGTTTATTTATTAACCCATGTTTTACCCGTACAACCCATTCTGTCTGTAAATAATTTATTTTTGAAAAATGCTCAATCCTGTACAAAAAATTGGTGTATCATTGACACTTTTTATTTATTAGCTCTTATTTTGCCCTTACAAACCCTTTTCTACCTATTTTTCAAGTCGTAAATTATAAGCAAACGCGCCGCGAATGGACTATATACTCAATTTATGAATTTTTTGCAAAATGCATAATCCTGTTTACAAAATAGGTTTACCAAGGACATTTGTTGGTTTGTTATCCCTTATTTTGTCCGTATAAACCTTTTCTTACCTGTTTTTTTTGCTCACAAATCGTAAATTAAGAGCAAACGCGCAGCGAATGGACTATACACTCAATTTTTGAACTTTTTGAAAAATGCATAATTCTATGCACTTGTTAAACTCAGCTCTAAAAAATGAAGTAGTTAAAGTCTGAGGCCTGATTACATCTTTTTTTGTTGATTTAGTTTCCCGCCCCTGTTTGAACGACCCTTCAACCCCAAACACAACCCTCACCCTGTGCGCAAGCAGAATGGCGATCGCGATTATCGCAAATCATAACTGATGAATGATTTCGGCGGTGTTTTGTTGCTTCGACGATTTACAACAATTATGGTAAGATAATTTCGTTTAAGAAAGTAAATATTGAGGTTAGGATAGGAGGCGAGGACCCCATGAAGATGATTTGGTACTCGCGAATAAAAGATTTGCGGGTTACTGTTAACGATTGATAGCTGTATGCAAAACATCCCCAAGCTTTGAATTTTAATAAATAACACTAGCATAAATAATACACATGTATTTTTTAATACTCTGTATTATAGGAATTGCAATCTCGTCAAACATTTTAATATAAATGTTTGTGTGTTTGGTATTAGACTAAAAAGTTTATGTAAAAAGAATTTCAATCATAAATTTCATTTCTTCTAGAATATTTTCAGTTTCTTACAAAATACCAAAGAAGGAGGAATACAAAAAAAGATGATTTGTTGTTTCATCAGTTTAAATGCTTTATTTTGAATTTTTACTCGGATTTTTTAACATTGGGGAATGCGAAGTCTAATTTCTGTGAAGATCTTGAAGAAATTTCACCATTTCACTGAATTTTCAGACAATATAATACTAAACCATGAATTTCCCACCGTTCGGGGGCCACTTCTCCACCGCGATCCCCACGATCCACCAGTTCGCCGCCAAATTTTCTCAGGAAACAGCCACCGGCACCCTATGCCAAACTCAGGATAACAGCAATAGATACACCGCTAATGGAGTACCTTCGTTCACCCAACACCACCCTGCGACTCATCAACAGATGCTCAACAGCATCAATACCAAGTACCAGGGAAGCTACTCGAACCAAACCGTGTACAGTCAGCAGGGCAATGTCCGGCAGGAGAAACGGCAGAGTTACGAGCCCCAGGAATTGGCGCAGGAGCTGTGCGCCGTCATGCTGCAGCAGAGCCAGCAGCAGCAGCAGCAGGAGAAGCCAGTTAGCGATAAGGTAATTATTATTTGGTAAAGTACATCATGCCATGTAACTATGTCGTAATGTCACTGATTTCAATGTAATGCAGGATAATGCAATATAATGCAGTGTAATACCCCGTAATGCAGTTTAATTCTGTGTAATCTCTTGATATTTCATTGTATGGTCTATTTATTTTGCAGTCGAAACAAGACGGAAATGACCGTAGACCTCAGCAAACCACCCAGAATCAACAACAGACCCACCACCACACCCAAATTCACTCCACCCAACCCCAGAACATCACCCAGAATCAAACGTCTTCGACGATGCCCGCGTCTTGGCAGTCGCTGGCGACGCCAGGTTCTGCGGTGGCCGATTATCTGTCTCACCTTCCAGCGTCTACTCTTCCTCTAAGTCTCCATCACTTCCTAAAATATTCGGCAGAAAACATAAAGAAGGAAACGACGCAGCAGCTGAACATACAGAACTGCGCCGAACCTAATATGAACCTGTTGCACGGCAATTCCATCAATATAAACAACTTGAATACGAATGGATTGAACGGAAACGTTTTAAGCGGGAATGCAAACTTGGGTGTGGGGTCGATGAACAGCCTTAGCACTTTGACGACGATCAACGCCGCGCAGATCCAGAACCCCAGCCCTCCCAAGAAGAAGAAAAAGAAGAAGCCCGAGAAAGAGAAGAAACCGAGGCCTAAGCCAGGTAGGCTTCTACATAAAACGTTTTGATCGTTTCACATTTCCTTCTCGTTCTCCCTAGGTGAAATTCGTCTAACCACAGCGTTAGATGGCTCGACACTCTACTGCTGTCCCGAATGTCACATGGCATACCCGGAAAAAGAGCTGCTTGAGCAACACCTGGTAGGCCATACCCTAGAACGACGCTTCGTCTGCGACATATGCGGGGCTGGCCTAAAAAGAAAAGACCACCTAACTAGGCATAAACAGTCCCATAATCCGGAGAGGCCATACGTGTGTACCGTCTGTTTGAAGGCATTTAAGCGCAAGGAACAACTGACGTTGCACTTTGTGATCCACTCGGGGGAGAAGAGACACGTCTGCACGGAGTGCGGGAAAGGCTTCTACAGAAAAGACCACCTCAGGAAGCATACCAGGTCCCATATTGCACGGAGGGTAAAGGCCGAACTTTCCCAGCAAGGTAAGTGAGTAGTATGTTGGATTCAAATGTGGACTGTAAAAAGGCTGATCGAGTTGTTGAACAGCGCAATTTGTAAACTTATGGTTTTATTCAGTAACCTCCACTCTGGTAATCTAGCAAAACACATTATGTCCTTCCTGTTTTCAGGAAATCCAGCGCAGGCGCTTCAGGTTCAAGTGGGGGCTCCCGCTTCGACCAGTACCAACGGTACTGGCGCCACATCAGGAATTTTGTCTTAATTATTGTACGCATTTTGATTTTTCTTTTCGTTTAAGGGAATTCTAGTACTCATTGGTAGGAGAGAAATTGGCGTGGTACTTTTTGGCTGTGATAATTTTTACTTTCAAGTATTCTAGGCTAGTCGCAGTAGATCTAATCTACTTTAAAATTAACGTAAGGGGGATGCAAAGTGTGAAAAAAAAAAACAATCTATGGGTAAGGTGCAAAATTTATATAGTTTGAAACCCGCTATGGCCGGCAAAATGACCATATCTTAACCTGATCGATCGAAATAACTACCGTTATGAGGAAATTTGTTGTTTTTAAATGAAAAAATCCTTTACCCAGATATTGTGATCAAAATTATATACACTAGGTAGTGGAAAATGGCGAGTACTAGAATTTGGAGCACAGAGTATGGGCCTCTAGTCACTTCCAGACTACCTCAGTACTTTTTATTGTGATACAAAAAAAAATGATAATACTCTGTGTGTATAAGTTTATTTTTAAGGTACAAAATTTTTGCTTTAACAGCATAGTACAAAAAGATTGTTGTTTGTTGTTTCGTTTCATATTTTTGATAATCGTTTTTTATATGATTGTGTTATTTTTTTAAAATCCAGTTTGACTGGCGTGCGGCGACCAAAATTTAAAAGCATAGATTTCTCATATATATTTGCACTGAGACGAAAATTGTAATCCTCTAGTTTTTTATTTTGTGTCGAATTTCTTCTCTCAGTTTGACAGGCTTTTAAATTTTGGGGCTCCGAGGGTAAAAGTACGATATCCTATTTTATGATAGATGGAGGTAAGTTTCTACAAGTTTTTTTCCTTTGCGGAACTTAGAATAGGAACGAGAAGTATTATTTGCCAATATTATGATAAGCAATGGAAAGTCTGCGTATTTATAAAAGATTTTCACGACAAAACGGTTAGGCTTTTGAAAAATTTGCACTATTAGGAGTAGGATTCATTGTGATTCGCGGACATATTAACGCTGCGTAATATGTAAATTTATATATTTCGGTACTGACATAAAAACTAAAGGATGAAGAAAAATCCGAATATTTTGTGAGGAGAATGGAGTGTTTATATTCATAGTGTGCATGTATACATTGTATAAAAATCTTTATATTTTGTATTATTTAAAAGTTCTTGGACTTAACGGTAAAAGAAGATATTTTTTGCGAAATTTTTGAGGAATTTAAAAGTAATACGTTTTATTTCAAATTTGATATTGTTTGAAAAGTGAACATTTATTATTATTTTATTTTTGTGCAAAAAAATCGTAAAAACACAATAACTTAATAGTACAAACGAAACTACTACTAAAATATGTATGCCATAATAAGTATAGCGATCGTAAGTTACAAAAATACATAATTTGTAACAAGAAATGATATATAACGACCCATCTATTTGATAAGTTTGATAGCGTTTAGTTTAAAGAAAACATATACACTTTAAAATTAAGTAGTGATAGAAAATATGTCGACAATCTACCAACATGAAAAATACAATTCCTTAGTAGCTGTGCCTACATTATTTAAGATTTTGTAGACCACATACACTGAAGTTAAAAAATCAAATGCGGGATGGACAAAAATGGTTTTTGCTGTATGTTTGTAAAGAAGTTTCTAATAAACTGCTAATAATTAAACAAGGATGAAGGCCAAAGATTTTACTAATTAATTCAGCCTTGCAGTATTAAAGTGTGATAACTGATCTTTTTTTTAAATGTCCTTTGTCCATCGTGTATTATCTTTTTAAAGTGTAAATATTTTCATAATATTTGCTTGTAGCTGAGAGCTTCCTATGTATTTGCTTTATTATATACCTATCTACCTATTTATCGAAATAAAATCAGTGCGATATTTACCATTTGAATTTTTTAATTCCATTCGATCTATTTAAATTTTCTTAAGGCCTGCCCTGACATTTTAAAATAGTGACGAAATTTAATGGTTCACTGGAATGAACTACGAGTAGATCAAACGTATCTGGTTATTTGGTCATTTGATAAAACGAGAACGAGTACGTTCGCTAGCTCCTTGATCTCGACAGCTAGACAGATTACATATTCTTCCATTGCCTAAGCTCATAGGTCTTAACCGTTAGCGTCTATTGGCGCTTGCAGATCTAAGAACTGATATTTGACGGAAAAACCAATAGGAGTTTCAGTTTCGGTTTACGTTTTTCCTAAATGATGAACGAGGTTAGCGGGACATTTGTTGAGTGTGGAAAGTTCAGTGGCATAGAAAATTTAATACTGTTCAGTAGTCTGTGGTCCACCAAATGTTAAGCACGTTTTTCAAATTTTAAAACGTGACGTGAACCACTTGTTGAATTAACCTCACTTTTTAAATTGTTTGTTTTTGGTATTAATTAATAAGATTTTTAGACTTATCAGATTTATTCAAGACGATTGTACAACACATCAAAGAAAAATGGTGACCTTTAACGATAAATTAAAAGCGTTTTCAGTAGAATTATTTAAGGTAAACGCAATAAAATTCGGCGAATTCAAAACCAAAGTCGGCCTGATGACACCGGTTTATTGTGATTTAAGAGTAATTGTGAGCTATCCTAAATTAATGGTAAGTGCAAATAAATTACACTTGTTATGTAACTATTGCATCGCAATAAATTGAATAATTCCCCATATCCTTATAACGGCATGTAAACTACAAAATTATTTCACATAACGTAGCATCCCAACGATGTTGAGATTTCTTATAATATTTAATATAAACCTTCTGTATTTTATATTTGTAAATACATACATAAAAATAATATGAATAAATTATGATTCTTATTTATTTTTAGGAAACATTGGCAGATTTGTTGGTCGATTATCTAGCTAAGATTAAAAATTTTGATATCATTTGTGGAGTGCCTTATACAGCACTTCCAATTGCTACTACCGTTTCCATAAAAACTTCCGTACCGATGGTAATGAGGAGGAAAGAAGCGAAGGACTACGGGACAAAGAAATTGATAGAAGGTGTATATAAGGAAGGAGACAAGTGTTTAATTGTGGAAGATGTAGTGACTTCTGGAAGTAGCGTTTTAGAAACGGTGAAAGATTTAAAAGATGTTGGAATTGAATGCCAAGATGCCTTGGTACTTTTGAATAGAGAACAAGGTGGTGCGGATATTTTAAAAGACAACGGAATTACGATGCACGCTTTATTAAGTTTGACGGAATTGATGGGATTTTTGAGGGAAGCTGACTGCATTGACGATAGTACCGTCGAGAAAGTAAAAAATTACTTGGCTAATACCCAAGTGAATCCAAGCGTTATACAGAAAATCCCATCAAAAAGTAAGTACTGTCTTCTATTCATGCAGAAATACACTTATAAATTTTTTTAGGTAGACTGGAATTATCGTTTCACGCAAGAGCAAAACTGGCAAAAAATCCAATAGCAGAGGAACTATTTCAAATAATGGCGACTAAACAAACCACTCTTTGTGTAGCCGCAGACCTTACCAATTCCACAGATATTTTAAACCTTGCCGAACAAGTGGGGCCCCATATCTGCCTGCTAAAGACCCATATCGACATCGTCGATGATTTCCATCCAAATCTAATAAAACCGCTCAAGGAAATCGCTGCGAGGCACAACTTTATTTTATTTGAGGACAGAAAGTTTGCCGATATCGGAAAAACAGTAGAATTGCAGTACAGTAAAGGAGTGTACCAGATCTCTTCTTGGGCGAAAGTGGTAACGGCGCATTCCATAACGGGAAAAGGAGTCCTGGATGCAATTAAGGGAAGCGAAGGATCTGATAAACGAGGAGTGTTACTTCTGGCGGAGGTCAGCGCATCCGGAAATTTAATCAACGAAAGTTATACTAAAGCTACCCTGAAGTTAGCCGAAGAATATCCGGATTTGATAACGGGTCTTTAAAAACATAATATAATGTATTTTTTATACAAATTCATTTTTCTAGGTATCGTTTGCCAAAGTCCTTTATTTTTGGACAATCCGGGACTCGTTCAGCTAACCCCCGGGGTTCAATTGGACGTGAAACATGATAACTTGGGGCAGCAATACAACTCCCCGACCAGTGTGGTACTTGACAGGGGTGCGGATGTAGCTGTCGTGGGTAGGGGAATAACTAAGGCTGCCGATCCAGGGGTCGCGGCAGAAAAATATAAAAAGATTTTGTGGGATGCCTACAGCAAAAGGGTGCAGCATTGAATTTTAAAAATTTTATTAAATGTTAAAATATTTCATATATTATTTTTAGTTATGATGAATAAAATATTCAGGTATGAAACAGTTATTGTTTTTTTTTTATAATTTAAAACTCACATGCACATCTAGAATGCAAAGAATTTTGAATTTCCCTCCGTAATACAAACCGAATAGTGCACCGCTGTTTTGTTTCCGTGCCATGCGAATACGCCTTTATTTCTTTCAAATAGCATGTTTTTGAAATACCGTTATGTGATTGGTACACTTTCTTATACTTAAAGCTGATTGGTCAGTTTGATAATAAAAAGTAACAACCGTTTTTCTTTCTTTCGTGTTTCAGTCTGTGGTTCTTGTTTAATGCATTTTGTGTTTGGTGGTCGTTTTAATTTATTTTTTATTAATAGATTTTGCAGTAATAAGTCAAATTGATAAATTCATATTAAATCAGTCTGTGATTTTGTGTTCCTGCCGCTGCCACAAATTTCTACGTAGTATCAAGGTAAGGATTTTTTTTAGTTCAGTAAAAAAGCTAGGTTATGCTAACGGTTAAATAATTTATTTGCAAAATATTTACAATAAGGCATGAGAAGCGAGCAAAAACAAGCGTCTGTATAACGGTACCAAATATTTAACAGTATATGAATATATGCAGGCTTTCTGAAGGCAATTTGCGCGTATATTTGGGGGTAGGAAAACCTAACCTCATTTGTATTGCTCCCCTTTTTTGTATGCCGATTCGATAAATACAAAATATTAGAAATTTTTATAGTAAATATATAAACTATTTGGATATAAATGATAGGTCAGTCCTTAAAAATACCATTTGTGAATCACATATGATTACAGTAAAGCATGATTTTATTAGACATGGACGGTCTTGCATTAAGTAGCTTGGCTCATTTAAACATTGATTACTTCTAAATTATTTGCTGCGAATTTAGCTTGTTTATTTACGTTTTTCAATTTAAGTTTGAGCACGTGGCTAATTTTATGCAAGCTGTTGAATGGAATGTAGTGTTTAAGTTCGATACTGGTGAAGTTTACCTTCCACACTAGTCTTATTATTAGCTTTAAATTTTATTTTACAAATAGTAATCTAGTACAATGACTTAACGCTTAAAGTTACGCCGTAAGTATTATTTTTCCAGTTCTACAACTGTTACAGACATTTATATTCGTTGAGAGGCAAATTGTTTGCTATTAAAATAAAATTTCGATGCTTCGAAATAAATGAAAAAGGAAGATCAGCCTTATGTGTCCGATACAAACAAGTAACAAATGTACTACTTAACAAACCTCATAAACTATATGTGTACATTATGATTAAAATGTCAACAATGGTAATAAAAATATTAAGCGCTTCAAACTATTAAGTCGGATTGTTTATTTCATACAAAAATGTAACCGTAACAGCTACTTAGGTTGTAGTTTCATATAAGTATGTTTTTGCTTAATATTGTTAAAGAAATTCCTTATAAATGACTGTTATTATCGGTCTATTAATTTAAAATAAAAATTTATTAAACGCATACGATTACTTATTGGTAAAAATGGTATGTGAAACAATATAATGTTCTGCAATTCTCCTATTTGGCATAGATTTTTAGTATTTTGTGAGTTTAATGATGTGACATTGATTTATCCACATTCTCTTATCAAGAGTTATAAATACAGATTGCCAAAAAAGTTATTATCTTCAGGGGATACTACGAAATTTAAATAATGATAATTTTTTTTTCAAAATTGTAAATAACTTCCAAATCCAAATATTTGCATACATTTTAGAGATCAAGGTTTTTTGAGGGCGAGAAATTTAAATGAGTGTCCAATTTTGACATCACTTGAAATGGCGACTTAGCGTATCCATCTGACTGTTGAAACAATCAATTCTCTTATACTTTTTATCTGGAACAGAAATACCTTGTTGAAATTGTTAGGAGTAACCGTCATCTAAAAATGGTAGGAGAATATATTGGGTCAATAGTTAGATGTACAGTAAATCTCAAAAAAGTTCTGCCATTTAAAAGAAGCATGATTATTTGCTATACCTAAGTGGCGCCCTCTACTAGTGACATCAAAATTAGAAACAAATTTGAATTTCTTGGCTCAAAATACACCGATCTCCAAAATGTATATAAATACATATTTGTATTTTTTTAAAAGTTATGTTAAAAATAAAGTTGCAACTTTGACACCCATTATCTTTTTAACCATGAATTTTTAAACAAAGGTATGGCTACATTGCATTGTTTTGTCGTCAAAACTCTACTCTTGCTCTGTATCCCATTCATTCGTAACACCTTGTTTGTGTATGTTTTTTACATTTTATTGTGTCTCTGAAGATATAAATAAGTTTTATGAGACGTTAAGTATTTTACGATTTGTATTGTTATTCAAGAATGTTTTAAAAATATTTTTTTATGGAGATGGGTGTAATCTTTTGAACACTCTCATATTTTGTAAAAAAAATTTCGAGCATGAATATTTCCTTATAATTATATTGGTCATTGAAAAAAGTAATACCTATTTTAAAATTTTGAGCAGTAAAACCACACCTCTAAATGTCTCGTATTCGGTGAAACGTTAAAAAAAATTGTATAGAATTTTAACAACTGAAAATCGGCGTGGTTTTGATTAAAAAAGGTTTGAAATCACTTGTTGAAAATTGAAAACTATATTTTTTAATAATAAAAATAATAAGTTATAAAAATGTTCATCATGAAATCATTTCAAAAGAAATTTGCGAAATAAGAAGGTGAACTAAGGTTGCACGTATAAGGGAGAATACAGGGTGTCCCAAAATTAGCCTGCCAAAAAGTAACTGTGGATTCCACTGTTAATTTTTGGGACACTGTATATTTTTTTCATAATTAACATAGATCTCAGCAGGTTTTTTTTAGTGTTTTAGAAATCATCGAAGAAATGATTACCTTACAGAATGGTTCAAATTGGTATGTTTTTTTAGTGGGATTACGGGTGGTTCTGTCATAGAATGAGCAAATATGATGGATGAATTTTGAGCTCTTTCTTCGAGAAGACAACAATGATTAAAACCGTATCGCTCTATCTCTCACCTTTTTCAAGCTACAGCTACATTTGCATACTAAGTAAAACGGTTTTGCCATTGTTATTTTCTCAAAAAAAGAGCCCAGGACTCGTCCATCGGATTTGCTCTAACCGTAAAACCAAAACCTCAAAAACAAAAATGAAAGTTAAGGATTTTCCGAGGGATTTTCTTTCGAAGTATTGATTGCTATCTTTGTCTGAAAGATGGACAAAGATAGCAATCAATACTTATATGTATGAACATGTTTATTTATTAGTTTTTGTAGACAAAAAATTTCATCTGATAAGTGTTTGTAAACTTCCGAAACTAAAAGTATTTAACATTTTTTTTTTACTATTCGTCATTATTTGTCATCAGCTATAATTTCCAAAGAATCACACTGTATATCAAATTAAAGCTCTTTTATAACAATACATAGTTTGTTTTTCTTTAATTTGGTTTATAAGGCCATGACAGACCTACAAGACAATACCTGGATTGCTAAAATATCTTAAAGAATAACGGAGATACAGACAAGTGGCGGACCCTGTATATACAACTCCTTTCGAGATCTCTGGGCAAATCAATTTTATTTGAAATGTTTTCATCACGAAACTCGTGATCATAGAAATTATACTCAAAATACTTAATGCTTCATTGATAAAAAGAATCGCACTATAACATTTTTTGAAAATTAAATTTGTTTCGAGCAAATTTGCGATATATTTTTTTAAAAAACGTCTTTGACATCTGAAATCATTGTAAATGAACCAAAAACTGAGGATGTTCCCAAGATCATACCCCCTCGACTTGGCTATTTTGCCTTGAAGGTATTGCTCCACCGTGTGCGTTAGTAGTTGATCATGCTGGAGATGGGGTTGAACCGCATTATCTTCGACAGCAGTATCCACAGGACGGACGTCATGACGCAGAGCATGACCCCGCCCCAGCCTAGGTCCAGCGACCAGGACGTGGTGAACACCCTGGCCGGGAGCAGATCCTTGAAGCCGCGGCTACCCGTGGGGCTGACCACCCCGTCGACGGTGCCGTCGGAATCGTGGGGTTTCGTGTGCAGCCTCTTGAAATGGATGATGGTCAACGTGAAGAGTGCGAAGGATGCTGAAAGAACGGAAAATGTTGCGATTTTGTGAATAATATTGAGCGTATATTAGCACGTACCTGCTAGCAAGTACATGACCCCCGTGACCAAGACGGCGCTGATCTGGTGTTGGAAGACGCCGAAAGCCCCCACAAGGGCTGCGCTTCCTAGGACGATGAGGCACACCAAGGCGCAGGAGATGGACAGGTTCTGCATTCCTGCAAATATTAGTTACCTTTAATTTGGGTTTATATTATAATACCTTAAGGGCGCCGTATTCTTGAAATAGTGTTTTATACAAGTACATATAATTTTAGACATTTAAGAACGGCTGAAAGCGGTCTAATCAACAAATTTTTAGGTACAGAAATTTTTCAAAATACGTATTTTTTTAAATTCAACTGTAAATGTAAATATTGTTATAACAGAAACGTGCGTAGTTCTGTATATAAGATTTTTCACTTTTGTTTATAAGTAGGTATGTGAAAGTAATTGTTAAAATGTGGGGTTAGAATAGCAAAATAATGTGTGTCTTACAAATGTATTTTAAAAGTTATTATTACTTGAGGAGAATTTAAATAGCAAAAGTGAAAATCATCAAGAATTTTATTTTTGATATTACCTTTGTTCTACGTGTTTTATTCGAGATTTCTGTACCTAAATACACCACAAATTTGATCATTTTACGTCGACAAATGCGGTGACCTTAATTGTAGGCCTCACTTATAAGTTTGTTAATACTAAGAACTGAAAAAAAAAACACAAAATAAACATAGACTTTCAATGATGACAACGATTTCTTCACTGATGAATACCTCACAACCGTTCAATCTTCCGTCCGCTGAGAACGCCGAAAAGCCAACGTTATTATAAACATGCTAATTCTGACCAACTATACGCGTCCTCGTTGTCATAGCAATCGCCGTAAATTAAAATATTTTTTTCGTGTATTATGTTGATTTTGATATTTAATAAAGACGAAATTCTAAATAGGCATATAGAAATTAATTTTACAAGAGGGCAAAGAATCTAATTTGTATTCATAGCAAAACTATTACCCTCGAATTCGGATACAGACTAAAATCAATTCGGAGCGAACATAAAGCCTGATACTATATTTGTTCCATCGCTTCAAACGTTCTTTTATGATTTTGTTGTTTTATCCTTACGTAAACGTGTGTCGAGACGTCTATAAGTTCCTGTTTTCTTCTTTGGAATCCCTGAGGGGTAGAATGCAGAGATTTGCATATAAATTATGAAATATGGCTTGTTTTCCCGAAGCTGACTTTCAAATTCGCTGCGCGATATTGAAAAATCTATACTTAAGGGAAAGGTGCAATAACTCTGCTTTTAAGTTTCTATAACTTATAAATCTTATAAATTAAAGTACACTTACAATTTACAAAAAAAGGGTGTCCTAGTATTGTTTCCTAAGTAATATAACAAATATACGTCAACTGCCTTGACTATAACTAGTTAATTTTTATACATGGTGATAAACTGATACAGTAGAGAAGGAAAATATCAAGTGAAATGTTTCTTTTGAGCATGGGCCCGATTTTAAGTAGGATGCGATGTTAATTTAAATACTACATTATCTCACAAACGAAAACTTAGCGATGAGTGAAATAAAATTGGTTTTATAGTAGAAGGAAATTCTAAAGATCCCTCTCTATTTACCCTAATTACGTTACTTCGTTCTCCCTTTTGCCAGCTTATTTATGTGCCAGATCGAGTTTCGGCCGAATTCGACCTAACAAGGCTACCCATATAGTTTCAGAAGAGGGATATTATACATCGCCCCTTGTTATAGGCACTCGGTGTGGTGTGTGAAATAAAATGTTTATCAGTAAAATTGATTTTACGGCGTCTACGGCAGTTATGCCGTCCTCGTCCTTCGGGGGTCCTTAAAATAATTCTTAAACGACGTCTGTTCGACGTTACGGATCGTACAACGTAACCGAAAGAGATCCACACGCGATTTGAATTTGATTCATGCCATTTTATTCTAACCCCAAATTTTAACAACCATTTTCACATATTTATAAACAAAAGTGGACAATCTTATATACAGAACTATGTAAGTTTATGTTATAACAATAGTTACATCTACAGTTAAATTTAAAATATACATATTTTGAAAGAGATCCGTACCTAAAAATTTGTTGGTTAGAGTTGGTGGAATTAAATTATAAATGTCTAAAATTATTTGTATTTGTAAAGGGCACCTTGAGAAAAAATTTTTTAAAAAAAACACAAAATTGAGATTGCGATAAAAGTTTTATTTCATTTTAAAGTGTGGGTAATGCCATTATGTCTGAAATATAATATCATTTAAATGTCCTCCACGGGACTCAATCCTTTTGAGGTAATTTTGTATCACTTTTTGGCACATTTCAGGCAATATTTCGGTCATAACTTGACGAATATTGTCTTTCAATGCGTCAATCGTTAGAGGATTGTTGGCATAAACGCGATCTTTTGCATAGCCCCATAAGAAGAAGTCCAACGGTGTCAGGTCACAGGACCTTGGTGGCCAATGCACATCAGCCAATCTCGAAATTACTTGTTCTGGAAACTTTTCTTGTAACAAAGCCCGATTAGCTCGTGTTGTCTGACTTGTGGCTCCGTCTTGTTGGAACCATTTATCGGCCATATCGTTCGGAGTTGATGGTAACGGGTGTTCCTTGATCGTCCTCAAAAAAATAAGGGCCAATGACACCACCAGACCATAGTGCACACCAGACCGTCACTTTTTGCGGATGTAACGGCACTTCAACAATTGAATGTGGATTTTCGGAGCCCCAGATACGACAGTTTTGTTTATTAACATAACCACCGAGCGAGAAATGGGCCTCATCGCTGAAGAAAATGTTGTTTGAAAAATCCTCATTTAAAGCTTGTTGTTCCAGCACCCAATTGGCATATGTTCGACGCTGTCCATGGTCTGCAGGCTTCAGTTCTTGTGTGACTTGGATTTTGTACGGATGGAGATGCAAATTCCAATGCAAAATACGCCATGCCGAGCCGTAAGATAAACCCAATTGCTGGAATTGACAAATTTGGGTCTGCAGTCACACTTGCACTAACAGCAGCGATATTTTCGAGAGAGCGTGCATTCCGACGGTGCACTGGCCTTCGAATATCTGTCACCAAACCATTCTGTTCAAATTTATTCACTACATTTAAAATCGTTTGCTGGGAAGGACGATTATGCCGACCATAGTCTGGTTGTAAAGCACGATATGTGGCCACGGCAGAATCACCATTTTTGAAGAACATTTTAACAATTTTTACACGTTGTGCTGTCGTAAAACGATCCATATTCTACAATGGCAACCAGTCAACTAAACAACAACCCGTTTTGACAATGCGTATCCTTGACCACTCTCAATTGTCACGCGTTTATGTTCTCAAGGTGCACTTGGATAACCCTATAGAAAACACTATTTCAAGAATACAACGAACAAGTTTTATTTGAAGTTTGCCAAGTAGGCGACATCTCTCTGATTGATATTTTTATCTAAATTGACAAAATGAAGGTTTACCTACATACCCACACCACATTGTTTTTGTAAGCAAAATTTATGACTTACTGTGCTGCCAGTCGGCTCTGGGTTCGTATCCACGGACCCCATCGATGCCTCCAGAGAGGTAGTTGACACAGGGTTGGACGGAAGGAAACCCTACTCGACCAAGAAGGGATATTTCTTCGTCTGAGAAAAAAATGCGTTACAGTAATATCTCTTGGTATAGTTTTCAAACATCAAAAAGTGTCACTTTAGTTATAATTTGCACAAAAAGAGTTGGTAGCTTGTTTTGTATAAAATTCCTCAAGAATGAGGTTATTCCGAGAGTTATTCGGTTGTTAAATTTGAAAGTGAAATGAATTTCAGCGCGGCTGTCTCGGAGGTATAATAAAATGCAGATTTTAATCAAACTAGCTGTTATTAAGTCTCATTTTATGGCATTCTCTCCCTTCAGCATGACGTCGTATCGTACCTACTTAATTTAATCACAGGCTTCATTGTATATTCATGTGTTACTGAGGCTTTTCTACCTACTACGTCTTGTCGAGTAACACAGAACGTGAAATGGACGCATTGCTGCTGGTTTTAAAGTTTCAAAAAATCAATAATACCTGTCAGGCTGACGCAGAGGGTCCATATACCACCGTGCATGGGTACCAAGAACGCCAAGGGCCTGTCCTTCATATCGTTGGTCGACACTCTGGCTACGGTTCTGTCCAGCAGCCACCTCATCCGTACCGTTCCGTTCGCCAGGATGTCTAGATTTTCCTTGTCCCAGGTCACTTCTTCCCAATGGTCGGTCATGATGGCCGCGCAAAGCATCCCCGTTGCACAGGTGGTCAATACAAGAGTACCTGCAAAGGTGTTGTATTAGTCTGGTGAATGAGAACAGTGTCCATTTAGTTTTGGTGCATGTATGTTATCAGAAAGTTGTGAGTGTCAGTGTTTGCTGTTCTTGGATCTAGAGGGTCAACTACACATGGGGGGTCAATACAAGAGTAAGGTTTTGTTTTAGTCTGGTGAAGAATGGTGCTGTCCTTTTAGTTGTAATACATGCATGTCAACAACTAAGTTGTGAGTGTCAGTTGTTGGACCTAAGGGGTCAACAACTCACAGGTGGTCAATTCAAGAGTACGTGTTAAGGTTTTATATTAGTCTGATAAAGAATAATGCTGTTTTTTTAATTCTAATCATGCATGTCATCAACAACTAAGTTGTGAGTGTCAGTTTTTGCTGTTCTTGGACCTAGAGAGTTAATTACGCATGGGTAATAGAAGAGTAACTGTAAAGGTTCTGATGGCATCAGTAACTAAGTTGTGAGTGTAACTTTTTGCTGTTCTTAGACCTACGCATGGATGGTCAATACAAGAGTACCTGTTAAGGTTTTATATAAACACGGAATTCCAGGAAACAACTACTCTGCGGGCTAATGCCCCGACCAGCATTGAATTACACCTGGAAAACCTATAGCAACAGCTAGAGTCATTCGTCAGACGCCCACCAGACATATACCGGTTTCGAGCTTATTAGCTCTCATCAGTATGCCATAGGTGAGGTATCCGACGAATAATCCTAGCTGCTTTCGTCTGTCTAACCCGACAGAAGGGACCATGAGTACGCGGTGTAGAACTAACTACATCTATCGGCCGTTCGCTACTCCATGCCGGACTGAAAATGTCCGGGCACGAAGCGTTCTACATGCAGTAGACACCATTGAAAGCTGTCGACCTTTATCGCGATCGGCGAGAAACGATATTTTGCAAACACGGAATTCCAGGAAACAACTACTCTGCGGGCTAATGCCCCGACCAGCATTGAATTACACCTGGAAAACCCATAGCAAACATATACCAGTTTCGAGCTTATTAGCTCTCATCGGTATGCCATAGGTGAGGTATCCGACGAATAATCCTAGCTGCTTTCGTCTGTCTAACCCGACAGAAGGGACCATGAGTACGCGGTGTAGAACTACATCTATCGGCCGTTCGCTACTCCATGCCGGACTGAAAATGTCCGGGCACGAAGCGTTCTACATGCAGTAGACACCATTGAAAGCTGTCGACCTTTATCGCGATCGGCGAGAAACGATATTTTGCAAACACGGACAACACACAACACAGCTAGGATTATTCGTCGGATACCTCACCTATGGCATACTGATGAGAGCTAATAAGCTCGAAACCGGTATATGTCTGGTGGGCGTCTGACGAATGACTCTAGCTGTTGCTATAGGTGTAATTCAATGCTGGTCGGGGCATTAGCCCGCAGAGTAGTTGTTTCCTGGAATTCCGTGTTTGCAAAATATCGTTTCTCGCCGATCGCGATAAAGGTCGACAGCTTTCAATGGTGTCTACTGCATGTAGAACGCTTCGTGCCCGGACATTTTCAGTCCGGCATGGAGTAGCGAACGGCCGATAGATGTAGTTAGTTCTACACCGCGTACTCATGGTCCCTTCTGTCGGGTTAGACAGACGAAAGCAGCTAGGATTATTCGTCGGATACCTCACCTATGGCATACTGATGAGAGCTAATAAGCTCGAAACCGGTATATGTCTGGTGGGCGTCTGACGAATGACTCTAGCTGTTGCTATAGGTTTTCCAGGTGTAATTCAATGCTGGTCGGGGCATTAGCCCGCAGAGTAGTTGTTTCCTGGAATTCCGTGTTTGCAAAATATCGTTTCTCGCCGATCGCGATAAAGGTCGACAGCTTTCAATGGTGTCTACTGCATGTAGAACGCTTCGTGCCCGGACATTTTCAGTCCGGCATGGAGTAGCGAACGGCCGATAGATGTAGTTAGTTCTACACCGCGTACTCATGGTCCCTTCTGTCGGGTTAGACAGACGAAAGCAGCTAGGATTATTCGTCGGATACCTCACCTATGGCATACTGATGAGAGCTAATAAGCTCGAAACCGGTATATGTCTGGTGGGCGTCTGACGAATGACTCTAGCTGTTGCTATAGGTTTTCCAGGTGTAATTCAATGCTGGTCGGGGCATTAGCCCGCAGAGTAGTTGTTTCCTGGAATTCCGTGTTTGCAAAATATCGTTTCTCGCCGATCGCGATAAAGGTCGACAGCTTTCAATGGTGTCTACTGCATGTAGAACGCTTCGTGCCCGGACATTTTCAGTCCGGCATGGAGTAGCGAACGGCCGATAGATGTAGTTAGTTCTACACCGCGTACTCAGGTTTTATATTAGTTTGGTTAGGATTAATATTGTCCTTTTAGTTCTAATGTATGTATGTTATCAGATAAGTTTTTGCCGTTTTTGGACCTAGAGGGTCCACTACTCGTAGGCAAAGGTGGTTATTTCAATTATCTAGGTGGTTTTCATGGTTGATGTACTTACCCAAGAGGAAGAATACGCTGGGGTGGACGCTACAGTTCCAACCCGTCTCGTCCTCCGTCTCGGTGTTCTCCATCAGGGGGTCGTAGTCCACAATCAGGAGATCGTACTCGTCGTGCTTCAGCTTGATGGCCTCGCCCACAAAGCGACAAAAGTAGCCTAGGGACTGAATTTTGACTAGTAGCTGCTTACCAGAAGAGGACGTGGTGGAAAGGTGTGCGTCACTCGAAACTTGAACCTTTATGTTGACTGTAGCCTGTGATAAGACGGGATCTTTCAAATTGAGCGGTTTTTTAATTCGCCAATAACCTATAGCAGGCAACCACGGTTAGTCATCAGCGGTGTCACCAGACATGTACCGGTTTCAAAATTGTTAGCTCTCATCAGTATGCTAACAGTGGTTGTTTGCTATAGGTTTTTCAGGTGTAATTCAATGCTAATCGGGGCATAGCATTTTTGAAAATTGTCGTGAAGTTTAATTTACTCAATTACAGAAGAGAAATATTGAACTTGAAAAGTCGTCATTGGAAATTGCAAAAATTAGTATTTTATCATCGATATTAAGTAGATAAAGCTTCAAATATTTTTTCAGTTCACCGCGTGCTCTCCAGATTTATGTTCCGAATTTATCATACAACGTTGTACGTTACTTACCTCTTCAACGGCGATATATTTCTGTCTAGTATTGGAGTTATTCAACTTCTCAGTTCCTTATTTGTCCTCAGTTTCTCATCTCGTAACGGTTGCGCCTGGGGTTTCCGCTAAAGTCCCATCTATCTCGGACAACTTTCCCAACTCCTTTTAACCCGGCAGAGGGAATTGATGTCTCAGTTAATTCTCGGGGTCCTTTAAAAATGTATCCTTTAATCGGTGCCTCTAAACGGCTCTGAGACTGGGATTAGAAAAGCTTTGGTGTAGTACAAGGGAAAGTGGTTTGCAAGTTTTTTTTCGTTTACGTTAAGGGTAACAAAGGATGTTCACAGAAACACTTTTTCTTATACATAATTTCAGTTTACACCCATTGATAAATATTTAAAATTAAATTAATTTGTTTTATTTAATTTGAGCGACTCGTAATAATCAAAAAGACAATTTTTTATAGTCTACAAAATGTAATAAATTAAGTATCCCCACAAGAAATAATCTAGGGATGTCAAATCAGGCGATATGGCTGGCGACTCAATCGGCCCCCTTCTCCCTATCCAACGATTTGCGAACAGCTCATCTAAATAAGCACGGACAGGTGTAGCATAATGGGGAGGTGCACAGTATTGTTCCATGGGTATTTTTCTTCAATTAATTTTTGAAAACCTCATTTGTTATTTATCATTTTGTTTTTTGGGTTTGGTTTCAATTTGTGCATGGTATTTTAATTTTCCCACGCGAATTTGGTCCTATTAAACCCTTATATATCGGAATCGATCGATCGGTCCCGTATTCAGACGAAAGAGGTCAGGGCCAGGTCCTTTGTCAAAGGTATTTGCCCTTAGGTAGTTGGGTCGCTTTTCCACGTGGACCGCATTTTTTTTCTCGGATGATTTAAATCTGTGTTTAGAGACGCAGATGGTTATCTAGCAGTTTGAGAACGGTCAGCATTGGGTTTCTGCCCGTTCTTATTCTTGGGGAGGAATTCTTGCTGCATGCTCTGTTCTTCCGTTGTTACTATTTATAGAAATGTCTTTACATATAGTTACATAATTAATATGACTTATTTGACCCGTATTTTTTGTTTCTGCCGATTTGAATTTGATGGAATTTTTATGGTGTGATTAAAATGATTAAAAAGAATCGGTAACAAATTTGATATTAGAACAGTTTTTCAAGTAATACTTCACGATCCTTTTTATCAAAAACACGTCCAAAAATGATATACATAAAAATTATACAGGGTGTCCAGAAACTCTCCTGACAAACGAAGACCGGAGATTCCTCAGATAATTTTAAGACAATTTAACTTAATTCACCTAGTCCGAAATTGCTTCCTAAGGGAACTAGAGCTCTTTGAAGATGGCGCCTTGTAAATAGTTTTGTTTAAATACCTCCAGAATGCTTCTACTTAGAAAACAAAAACTGGTACGCTTGTTTAGCGTTCAGAGATGAATCGATTCCATCAATTGCGAATTTCTAGTACTGGTCATAGGTGTCCGTTTTGGGTAGGTCAACGGTTATTTTAACGCATAACTTCTTTGTATTTAACTTTTAAGCATTTGTGACACTAGATTATTAAATTTTCAGTTATACTAGTACTAAAAGGTACTCTTACTTTAAGTCATTAGGATACACCGTTTTCTAGAAAAATGGATTTGAAAATTTTTCGTTCTTTCGTCATTAAAGTTCAATTTATATTTTTGCACTAGTTGGCTCTGAACTACCAACAAAAGTAAAACATACGTTGTTCATTGTCAAATTGTTGTCAGTTCGCAAAGTTTATCGTTTAATTTTTACTTTGTGGAATTCAAACACAACGATTTCAATTGCTTAAAAGTTAGACAAAAGTTATGCGTTAAAATAATACTTACATAATTAATATGACTTATTTGACCCGTATTTTTTGTTTCTGCCAATTTGAATTTGATGGAATTTTTATGGTGTGATTAAAATGATTAAAAAGAATCGGTAACAAATTTGATATTAGAACAGTTTTTCAAGTAATACTTCACGATCCTTTTTATCAAAAACACGTCCAAAAATGATATACATAAAAATTATATAAAAAGGCGGGAATTTGAAAAATAAAAAAATTGCGAACACGCTTGGGAAAACGGTCATTGGATTCAATGGGGTTCGGAAACAATTCTAGAAGAGGGAGATATGCAACAAAAATAAAATTAAAAGAGACTGCGAATATTTTGTTGAAGCGTGTTCAATAAACATTGATCATTTAACATCTCTATGGAAGCACATAAACAAGTTTTAAACTGTCAAACTTGACTTAATACATTTACAATTTTTGAAAATGAAACATCAAAAACACGGAAGGGCGCGATAGTGATGTAATTTTTGTGTTATCTGCTTTTTCAGTGTTTTTTTGGTTAGGCAAACTTAGTTTAAAAAATAACCCTTGACTGATCCTTTTGGCGCAAGGGCTTATTCAATTAATCTAAAGTGTGGCGTGATTGATTTGGCGTGCAACATTTAATTATTAAGGAAAATGTTGAGAAACACATTAAATTTTTGTTGACTGTTTTTATTTTAATGCTTCAAATTTTCAAACCACTGACAACCTTGAAAACGTCGATGACCCAAGTTGTGACAAACTTTCTCTAAACATTTCTGATTGTTTCAAGTCTTCAATATTGTCCGCTTATATCGATACACCTTGCTTTTAAAGTATTCCCATAAGAAAAAGTGAACTGGGGTTAAATCAGGAGACCTTGTAGACCACTGAATTTCCCCTCTTCTGCCAATCGAACGATGTGAAAATTAATGGTTCAAATAGTTAGCACTGGAGATTCCAGTTAGATTCGATTTTTCTCCAAAATTTTCCCTACCTACCCAACATATGCACGCCAAATTAATGAGAAAGATCTAAGTTTTGAGACTGTGCAATAAAAAAGGTGGTTGCCATTAAAAAAAACTTTATACTCATGTTACATGTTTGAGAATTAACGCTATCGCTATCCGAGCGATTTTTCCAAAAATTGCCAATATCCGAAATACTCATTGCTATTTAGTTTTTTCAAAAGCATAGAAATTTATGACAAATACAGTCCTTACTTGAGATAACTAAAAAGTGTTGACCCATGTTTGGATTTAAATGTTCCATGGGGTAATTTCTAGTTTGTATATAGCAAGGAGGCTTGTTTTTCCCTCCATAAATAGTTGGAGGAGATAGGAGCAGGACATTAACATACGTGAACGGCTAATGACCAGTTAATCTTAAGCCGATAAGAACTAAAAGGCTTCCGCGCCAAGTTGACGCCTGGATGAAATATCATGCAATAAGTTTAAGGGTGCTTTCATCGATGTAACTTTTTTTCTTGGCTGGATCTGAGTTAGTTTTCCCGGGAAATGTTTTATATTGGGTGTCATGCGTCGCAGTGTGTTTGAAAAGGGCAATAAATGGAACATCTAACTGCAATGACACTCCTAAAACATTTCCTTAAAGTTACCTGCATATCCAGATATTCGCATTGTTAAGCGTAAATTATATCTGGCAATTTTTTTCGGTCACGAATAATTACAATTTTCAAAATACCTCAAAAAAGTTTCCGGAGATAATTTAAGCTCTTGTGATATTATAAGTTTTACCAGCTTTTTAGAATTTCCTGAACTATTTCCAGTGAAGATAGTTAAATTTAATAATGGTGAATTATGACCTTTAAGCCTGAGGCCACCTGCTGTCATTCTGAATCTACAGGGTGAGTCAGTCATAATGTCATTAATTTTAAGAGGAGATAGAATAATGAGTATAATGCGAATACGTGATTAAAAAAATCTAAATGCATATTTACGCCGAAAAAATATTTTCAAATCATTATTTAAACCCCTTTTCAGACTGTCACTGACCGGTCACAGCTTTGGTCGGTTACAGCTGACAGTTCAACTCGATATCGACCTGATGCAATGTTGTCAAGGTGTAATATTTTTCTATATAGTACCTACCCACCTAGGTTTTAGACATCACAAATAAACGGTTGTACTGACTATTTTAGAATATCATTTTTTCTTGCTCAGTTCAACTTCAGCCAATAATAATTTAAAATGTTAATACCCAATAAAATCAAATAATAATCAAATAATTCTATTAAAAATTGCAAGTAACGCGGTCCACTCAGGTTTTCCCGTAGAAAATACGGCCCAATCAAACGATACCCGTACACTCGCGTGTCGATTTTTCTCTGAGCAAATGTAGCCGTTATGACTGCAACAAAACTCCAACGTGTCTAATAATAAACTGAGTAATAAACCATTTACGTACATTACATAAAAAACCTATACCCAATGGGTAAATTATTGAGAAGCTGAAAAGTGTTTCGTGTTTAAATACTAAGTACTTAATAAAAAACCATCGTGTTGTCGACAGAAAACTGTCCAAGACCGAAATGGCACGCCGCTAATCGAGAGTTAATCTTGACCTTGACCTTATTAGGTCAATAACCTAGTTACCTAGTTTTTTTGTTATTTAACGACAAGGAGTAAAACTATTTTTTAATCTAGATACATGAATGAATTTTCCTTAAATATTGATTTATTTGTTAATAAAAACAAATGTAGATAATAAATAAATGTTTTCGAATGCTAGGCTATTACAGTTTAATAATTTTGATATTACGTTTTCACTACGTTTTACAAATAAATATGAATTTTTAGTATTACTCGTAAGTACAATTAACCGCACACATAACCAAATGTACAATTTGTAGTTACGTACATCTAGCCTAGAAATGTATTGTTTTTAAGTAGTATGATACTAACCTGTTTACAGCCCACATAAGTATAACTGCATTTATCCGTCCATAGCACTTTATTAATAAAATTCAGTCGCATTTCGTAAACATTCTCCGTATAACACTACCATTTCCACATAATCGGAATTTGTAAAATTATGCGTTGTGAATTTACGCCAAATACGTGAGGTTAGACCGAAATAAACAAACTACTGCTTGTATTCTCTAAATCCCCCCTCCAATGTGTGGCATGATCTACAAATTTGAGTTGGAAGAAATGCGGGAAATGCAGAGTGCTAAATGGAGGTAAATTTGAATAACACGCTGATGTGTTAGATGATATTATGTATGTAAATGTGGCATCCATGGTTAATACGGCAAGTCTGTGACATTAGAATTTCGTCGGGTGCGCCATCGTAGCGTACCAGGAGCGTCGTGTTACTGATTTTTATAGGGTGATTTGTTTATTTTTTTAAAGGTCGAGTAAACATTGTTTTTTCGATTTTCTGCCTTTATTAGGCCTCCCGAATACGTGGTTAAAATTAATGACATTATGACTGACTCACCCTGTATGTAAAAATAATTAATCTTCTTCAGCGTTTACCACTACCGACTTTGTAGAAGGTTAGTGCGGTTATTTAAAGTTGAAGTTCGTTGTATAATATACAGTTTTCCTCCCTATGAAGAAAACTGGGAAATGTTGACCCGAGTTTTATTAATGGATTGTTAGAAGGGAGCCAAACGTTCCGTGACATCCAGAGGCTAGCAGCCCCTATTTATGTTCAAATATTTTCCAAGTCTCGGATTTGTGACGACATCTCTGACGATGTCTCGTGTGTCCCGTGCTCGAGCGAAGTTTACAAAATAAAATAATTCTGGAAACTTCACATTGAGTCATCCAAGGGCGAATTTTTCCGCGATATTTTAAGCCTTAAAGCGTCCGTACACGATCGGGCATAAGGCGAACATACACGTTGAGAGGAACATTGGAAAGTTTCAAAATTTGTAGAACCGGCAAAACAACACAATTGTGAAGGCAATTTAGCACGGCATAACTAACTGATATCTATTAAATCATATCAAATTTGTTATTAGTAAATTCTTTTTATTCATATGATGAATATTTGAATGACTGCAGCTCTGAATTTTCCCCATTATTTATTTATTTCACTTGTTCATTGTTACTCTCTACTTATTAATTATTAGAATATATTTCTCAGGCCTTATTAAATGTGATGAAATCAAACCATTTTTGTATTCGTATATGTTTTTCCACTGACTAACAAAATCATACATATTTGAATATATCGATTATGTTCGTTAAAGTTCTCCTTCGCAATATGTTTACATTCTGAGGATGATTGATATATTATTTTGCTTTTTAACCAGTCTTGCGAATTCTAAAGCTCTCAACAACTGCGGTTCAATTGAACTTTATCGACATCCCCACATTTTTTCATTTTAATCAGGATTGAAGTCTCGCCCAACTTCAATATAGACGTCTGCTGTTCAGAGTTTCTGAAAACTTTTGGTCGTGACTCAGTTGCCTTAAAATTGTTCTTGAATCGATGGAGGGACTTGGATATAACTTCTGTTTTAACGTGATGAACAAGAGAATTTTTATAGAAAATCGCATTTAACGTCAGTAAAATCGTTGCTGTGCATGAAAATTACCACCATATTTTGATTTCAAATTGGGAAAAACTATTTAAGCTGTTTATTGTTAAAAATCGATCAAGGACATGTAATGTCGCCTTAAAAATGTCTTGTCAAATCTCATATTAAACGCATGACATTTTGAACTTGCAATTACGCATTTGAAAACGTAACGGGCTCGGGGACGATCGTTGAGGAACACCGAAATATTTTTACTTATTTAATTACCTTTATTGAACTTTTTTTCCAAAAAGCTGTTGCTCGTTTTGTCATTTTCAAAAATTAACAAAAATTGTGCTGTTCCAGTTAAATATGTTTGATGTGTAGTTGACGTTATTTGGATTAATAACTGAGGGATTAGCTATTGTTACGTTTCGAAGCCAATTATCGACATTCACGTGTACGATGTTCTAGATAAAATTTGCTTTGAGAATATGTAATGCCATCTTAAAATTTTGTGTCAAATTTTCCATCAAATGAATGATGTTTCATGTTTGTAAAGGAATTAGTTAACGTTGTATTTTCGATAAATTATGGATTTGAAAACGTACGTTGACTATCCTTGAGGAACACCGAAATATTTGTATGTATTTAATTGCTTTTATTGAGTTTTTTTCTTCAATAATCTGTTGCTCATGTTGTCTTTTTTAATTATTAACTAAAATTGAACTATTCAAGTTTAAGTGAAATATGTTTGATGTGTAGTTGACTATTTGGATTAATAACTTTGAGGAATAAGTTTACGTTTTGAGGCCAAATATCGATGTTTTTGAATGACACACTAATTTGTTGTTTGTTTGTGTATACTCTAGAATATTATACACTCACTTGTATAATATTCTAGATAAAATTTGCTTTGATGTTGAGTTCGTCATTCGACGCACCCGTTTTTACATTTTTATATGTGTTTTTATACTTTCGTGGTACGTACTACAAAATGTAAATTTAAAATCGATTTGTTTGTGTATGTATGCCTTACCTAGGTGTACTTTTCCCCAAGTATTTTAATATTGTCCACGGCAGTCCTCGGCTTCAGGCCTACAAACTACTATCATGCTCGGTAAAAAATTACAAAAAATAAAGCACTGTGTTCTCTAATTGACCGTTGTAGTGTGTGGATCGTCTCCGGCTACTAGGCGGTGGTATCAGCGTGGGTGCGTCGATTTTTTTTATTTTGCTTCTGTCGGACCGGACTGGCGCGTGCATGTGCGTGTTGGCTCACGCTGGCCCGGTGGATATTTCACATTTCACCCCGAGTTCCTGCGGGGGTTCCAGCATCCGCGCGCGACTGCCTGCTGCCTCTCCCAACCGCTGTGCTCTACTGGTTTGACGCGTTGCGTAGCGGCCAGGCGGCGTCGATACCAGCGCCGCGACGTCGACGACGCCGGATCGCGGGGCCTTCCGGCGTAGATGACGGGGCCAATGTCATAATATTCGCGAGGCGGGCCATCGGCGTGGGTACGGTGGGGTCGCGATCCGCGATCGATACGAAGCCAATCATTTTCTGTGCTAATCACAGCTGTGCATACTGTTAAAAAGTTATGTAATAAACATACACATTATTTTCACGGGTCAATGTGGTTTACGTGTCTGTGGGCATAATTGCATTAGTACAAACCTTCAGTGGTATCGATTG
The DNA here is from genome assembly GCA_025584915.1 of Monochamus saltuarius. Taxonomy (NCBI): domain Eukaryota; kingdom Metazoa; phylum Arthropoda; class Insecta; order Coleoptera; family Cerambycidae; genus Monochamus; species Monochamus saltuarius. The sequence goes on from CM046727.1 coordinate 3,590,292, forward strand.
ACAAGGTGTTTTGAAAATAAGTATGAAATTTTGGTCGGTTACTGAACTTTTTGTGTTTAACATGACGTTATTCAACAGGCACCTATTAAATTGTGTCATTGCGTCGAAGTTAAAACATTTGCCACGTCCACACTAAGGAGAAAAATTTTTGTAAATCAGTCGACAGCAAAATGTACGAAGGCAAATACAGTGAATGCTTATGGCACACGCGATAGACTCGGAACCTCCGATATTTACCGTTGTCAACTGAAAATTTAAAGAAAATGTCGACTTTTGATAACAAAAAAAAAGGAATCCCCGCTCCGCTGAGGTACGTGCAACCGAATGCAATAATAGACACTCTAAAAAAAATTTGTCGATTTTGTTACGAACTCCTAATGTATTTGTAATTAAATGTACTGTAAACTTTCAACATTAGTTCTAAATTGTTCCGTTTACCAGTGAAGGAGTGCCATTATTATTGCAATAGATTGTACACGACAGACTTCAGAGTATAACTGACGGGCCCTCTCGATTTGTAGTACAGTCACATATAATTTAGGTTTTTACGAACCGTTATAGGAATATTCTAGATTTAGTTAAAAGTTGAAAAAAGCAGATAACTGGAGTTGATGAAATTATAGAAGTAAAAATAAGTTCGTTATTCGTAACTCTTATCAGCATAAAGCAAAAAAGTTGCCAAAGTAACCTTTTAATGATGAAAATATCCACGGAAAAAGTTCCGAGTCCTTAACGAGTCCTGAACTGTAAAATTATTTCAGGGGATGCCGTATAGAAAAATAATGCTTTTGTTGTTGGAAACAGGCGAAGGCAAACGTCAGATATCCCCACTGAAGAAAATGGAAAGCCGTTTTTTGTGTAGAAAATATAAATATAAATCATCTACACGATTAACTTTTTTCCGTTGGCAATTTACGAGGGAAGGTCGAAATATATATTTTTTTATGGGTTTCGGTACGACGCTGACGTAATATTAATTGCGATGAATACATTTTTCACGCCTCTACTACACTACAAGTCATTAATCAAAACATTAAAAGTGAGTGACAAGGCGCATGAGCAAGGCCAAAGTCGGGAGTAGAGCATAATTTTAGTTGACTTGCTTGTTAATGCTTTTTTTATTTCACTTTTTTTTATGAGTAGTGTGCAAAAACCGCTTTCCAAGTAACAGTAGGTAGGGAATTGTTGAAAGAGAGGTATGTTTTTAATATTTATAGCCCTAGGTTATGCTTATTTTTGATACAGTCTATTCTGGTTATTTTAAATATGTACCAGGCACATCATAATAGAATTTACTTCTTACTGAGCTATAAAAGTTTAGAAATAGCGTAGTGGATGAACTGACTGTAAATTGTTACGTTTTTTTCGTGGTAATAAATAGTTTAATTGTTGTAACAAAATATTTTGTAGCTACTAAAATATGTTAGTACAGTACTAGAAACCGTTAAATATTATTATTCAACTAATTTACTGTAAGCTGAATTGTTGTAACATTTTGATTTGGTTTTCCAGATGGCAGACGTAGTAGTAAGCAGCGACAACACCAATCCAAAGGAACTACTTGGGCAAGGCATCCGGGCTTATGTTTTGCAGGACTATAATTCTGCGGTTACGGCTTTGAGCAAGGCTAGCGAACTCCTGGTGACGGAACACGGGGATGATTTACACGATTCCCTGGCAGACGTCTACCTATATTACGGAAAATCGCTGTTGGGACTGTCCAGGGAGGATAACGAAGCTTTAGGTAACTGTCGGTGGCAGCAGAAGTGATATTTATGTTTTTATTCATAAATATTTGTAAGAACAATAGGAAAGGGTGCCTGTTTGCATTAACGGCTGTTTTTAGGAGATGCCGTTCGAAACAAAGACGAGTCCGACGATGAAGAGGAAGAAGAGGGGGAAAACACAGAGACCGAGGCAGGAGATGGTAAGGAGGAAACGGAAAATGCCGAAGCCAATGGAACTGTCTCTTCTAGCGAAGAGAAAAAGGAAGATAACGCTGAAACGACAGATGGTAACGTCGAATCCAATGGTACTGAGAAAGACTGCGAACCCTCAAGTAAGTCGAGATTATTTAATAATAATACACTTAGGTATTGGATAAGTTAAATAGCCATCGACTGAAATCCTTCCGCTGGAACCATTCGCTTTGTTTCTGAGATACGATACGTTAAATTTTATTATTTATTTTTTAACGACTGACAAAATAGAAAAGTGTGAGGAATATGCTAGCGATATTATTAATTATTCAATATATAAGCGCATTTTTTCAACATAGTGGCATTGGACGATGCTCTTAAAATAGAAATCAAAAATTAATTAATTTTAAAGTTCAGGAAACTCATCAATTTAGTTTCAAAGTTATTTTCAATTTCTTGTTCCAGCATCTACCTCGGTAGACGAGGTGGAGGAGAAGGCCGAGAACGAAGACGAGCCCACCGACCTCCAGGTGGCCTGGGAGGTGCTGGAACTGGCCAAAACTATCTACAAGAAACGGGGGGAGGACGGCAAGAAGAACCTCGCCGAAACCCTGGTGACCCTGGGGGAGGTGTCCTTGGAGAGTGAGAATTTCGAGTCGGCGATAAACGACATCAAAGAAGGCCTCAGAATGCAGAAGGAGCTCTTCCCGGAAGACAGCAGGACCGTCGCGGAAACGTTTTACAAGTTGGGAGTCGCCTATTCGACCAACACCCAGATAGACGAGGCCGTCGAGAGCTTTCAGGGATCGCTGCGCTACCTCCGGAACAGGATCGATAATCTGGAGAAGGTCGAGGACAAGAAGGACGGAGTCGCGGAAGAGATCGAGGAAGTGAAGGGACTCGTGCCGGATATCGAGGAGAAAATCGCGGACATGAAGAGCTACAAGGACGAGGTATGTCAGTGTGATATAAGGACCAGTATTAGGGAGTTTGTTGGCAAGGCAAAGTTCGTTCCGGTCGATCCGAGCAATGTCAATAGAATCGAGGTTAAGAGGAAGCCCACGTTAGAGGGCGCTTTGAATAAAATTCACATCTGATCTCGATTTCGGGATTGCCGCTTCACGAGACTGATTTTATACTCATTACTTTTTTTTATAACTGCTTATCGTTTATTTTTTTACTGTTTTTTGTGGTAGGTAGTTTTTTGCTTTTTTGTTTTTGTAATCGCATTCCAAATTTTTTTAATAAAATTATGTAGTTTATGTGACATTTTATTATTCCTCTTATCCCGTACACCCTTTTTATGTTTCAGCATGACCTCTTTTACAAAACTGTATTTCAAAGGAGATTTGTACATTTTTAAATAGTTGGTAGGAAATTTTTATGAAGTACTTATAATTTTTTTTATCCTTTCAGCATGTTTTGCCAACAAATTCTCTTTTTCTTAAATGTTTTTATTGCGACAAATAATATTAACTACTTCTTTATTTTTTTTTAAATTTTCAAAATAAGAGGATATTTCTACAGTTTTTAGTGTCGCAACTATTTTTAATAGTATTATAAAAAATTCTTTAATATTTCATTATTTACATTAATTTGTGTTACTTAACACGTTGAGCGCCACATGCCCACCGGTGGACATTCTAATTTTTCAACAAAGGACCAAGTGACCACCGGTGGTCATTATTGCATCCCATTGCCTGGACAACGTGACCACCCGTGGTCACACTACGTGTTTCATTTCGAGACCAAACTACCCAAGTCCAAGTAAAATAATAAAATAAGTTTACGTCCTGGGACCAAACTTAATATTTCTCAATGCTAAATATATGTAAAACGTCGAGCACACAGTCTCGAAATGAAACACGTAGTGTGGTCACGTCCAGGCAACGGGATTCAATAATGACCACCGGTGGTCACTTGGTCCTTTGTTGAAAAATTAAAATGTTCACAGGTGGGCATGTGGCGCTCAACGTGTTAAGAGTAAGTCACACCGTTGTCCCATCATATTTGTTTTCTTCTCTTTGGTTTTCCAATTAGGCACTTTATTTTCAAGTATCGTCATTTGTAAAGTCCCCAGAGTACCGCAGCCAAACGTTGTCATTTGCTCTAAAATTTTTTGGCAGACGTCATTCTCTATTCGAAGCTTGCATTTTCAGTACCGAATGGCATTCTTTATTATTCATACGAGTTCTTGTGTGTATTGTCGCAATACTGTCGAGACTTGAAATAGAGCGAGGAACAAACGTAGAATTTCTTATTAAATCGTAAAAGTTGAAGTGAAATTAGAAACGAGCAAGTCCAAGCTTATGGACGTGAACTGGAGAAGACGACAGTGTAGGAATGGATTAAACGATTTTCGGAGAAAAGAGACAGTATCCTTGATGACAATAGACGAGGATGTCCAATAACAAGCACAACTAGTAAAAATATTAAAAAATTGTACACAATTTGCCATGACACTGTCTCTCCCTTCTGAAAATCGTTTAATTCTCTTGAAAACTGCCATTTTCCTTATAACACTGACTTTGTTTCCATTCTTGTTAAGTTTAACGAGAAATTTACTGTTTATTTGCTGCTCTCTTTCAACTTTTGACATTTTTTACGACGGCACACTAAACAAGCAATAACAGCACTGAATACGACTTTGTAACTAAATCTACCTCGGCCAAAATGTAACTGCACCACAGACACAATGTAAAAAAAGATAACCAGCTCTGTTCAGTGCTGCCAGCATAATCATATAATTTTTTTTTGCACTGAGTTCAGAATTGTATTAAATATTCAAGAGATTTTTCTCAAAAAATGACAGTTGATTGCAGTACTTTGTCTATACCCGAATTCTAAAATTGTAGAGCTTCTCACCATTTAAAGTTGTCACCACACAGATAAGTACATGCAGTTCTTACATTTATTGTATCGGATTCATTTGTTCCCTCTGCAGGGTGACCATGGGTGTGCGCGTAGGTAAAGTTTGCGGTTAAATATGTAATTTATTATTGTGTAGAGTGCAATAAAGAGTAACAAAGAACATAGAGCCGCGAAACAGAAAGAGTGGAAACTCGCGGAAAGAAGAGATAGAGGTTGATGATACAAAATACACAAATCGTTCATGGATGGTATTTTAAAATGAGCTTCCGACAATACAAAAATTCAGATCTTTATCTCGCAAAATGAAACTTTGCCTAGAATATCTAGATGGGTGCTTTTGTAAATCATGCGAGACATGAACTGGTAGTGTACAGTGTATTATGTGTCAGTGTGATATCCGTGGAGTGCGCATCAGGTAGATATCAGTGGTATTATATGGGTTACTACTTTTTAAAGAACACTATTAAAGTACTCAACATCAACATATTTTTGGTAATTTTGTGTGAAACCCTCACCTCCCATGCTTATCTGTGAATCTATTACTTCGGGCCTCGACTATATATGAGTACGGGAGGTGATGGGTGCTAGGGATAAGATTGCATAAATGTGCCACTTGAGAAGGGTTCAAAGAACACAAAATAAGTTGATGTTAACAGTTTACTTTAAAAACTTATAATCTCACAAATATTGTCCTTTTGGACGACGATGCCTCATCACTTACTTGATGCGCACTCTGCAGATATCTGAGATAACACTGTACTGTACATACACAGTATAATGTTCACCTATGTGTTATATACTACACTTATTATACACTGTGCACCGCTCTCTGTAAGACTGTCATTTATTTGTGTTTCATCAGTATAATATTTCTCATCTTGCAAGATGGCAAATACTATCCACAAATTGTTCTACAAAGAACGTATTTTGTGTTATACTCGCGTCTTACGTCACGGCTGACGTTACACATTTGTTTTCATTGTCAACGTAATTTTCGATATTTGGTCGCGTTAAAAACAATGATTTCTTGCAGTTCAGTGCAGTATGTAATGCAAACTTTTAGTGTAGTATACAGTTTTATTACTATCAGCTGCAGTTCCTTCAATATTTTGATGAAATTATAATGAATTATTCATTTGTTCGTATGACGTAAGTCGTCTGAATTCTTGTCGCGAGTATATCAGTTTTTCTTCTTTCTTCCGCAAACTTCCACCCTTTTTCGTTCCGCAACATTTTTATTGCTTGATATACACTTCTCACGTACACTATTGTTAATAAACAACATATTTCAACCGTGTCATTTATATTCATGGTATCGTGCCCTATTCCTTTTCATACACATCATTATTCGATATTCCTCACTTGTTAGAAGAGGGCGTATACGGTTTTGAGAACAAAGTGTAGAGCTTCATTCTTAACACAAACACAAAATTACTAATAAATAAATTACATTCACATTCAAATTAGTGGAAAGATATATCCACGCACACACCCATGGTCGCGCTGCAGATGAAACTGTATGGAATTACCATACCATTTTCCACTAGTTTGGAACTCGACTATAAAAATTTTTGTCATACTTACGCCATCTCTGTAGTAGGCTCAGAACTTTTCTAGAAATTACACTAGAAAATGTCTTACGCCATAATAATTATGTAAGTTATGCCTTGTTTCCTCTCTATTAAACATTTATGGACTTCACAAACTTTGTTTTCTAAAATAAAATTTGCTATCCCAGGTTCAGTTTCACACTGAACCAAATGCGTAACAGTGTGAAAGTGTAAATTTAAAACTCTTGCAGACCATGAAGCAGATAATGTCGGCCGTGGCGGAATCCAAGCCGACCTCAGCGACTGGCGCCTCATCTTCGACGTCGGCAGACAGCAGCTCCTCCAAACCGGCCTCGGACATTTCACATCTCGTGAAGCGCAAACGGAAACTGGACGAAATAGCAGAGGAATCGGAGGAGGCGGAAGCCAGTCCGGCCAAGAAAGTACCTTCTTAGGAATTTTTTATTTTTATCTCTTGTACATAAAAATTATTTAACGTCTGTCGCGGTCGTCTCGGTGGCGGATTTCTTAAGTTTTAACGGAAGACTGAACGTATTTGATATTTTTTGAGAACGGGACAGCAGTCGGTACTTAGACGTCGCTTTAGAAGCAGTGGTCTTTGTTTTTGCCGTTTTTAAAGTAATCTGAGGAATTTTGTTAGACGCCGATTGTGCCACCGAAATCGACCGTGAAAATCCTCGTTTCTGTACTCGTATAATGCGAGTACACGGGAATTATTTGAAATGTAACTCCACAAAGACATGTTTATATTTTTTATAGGTAATGTTTAAGAGGATTTGTATCATATGTGTGAATTCAAATGTTCGGAGTTAACTGAGCGTTATTCCTATCCTCTATATTGTCGAAGGTCCAAAATTCAATTTTTTTTTTTGCCGATTTGTATGCTCTAAATGAAAAAACAATAATTGTATATTATATTTTGTGTCTCCGACAGTAACGGAGCTAACAGTAGCATGTAAATAATTTTCAACACCCTGTATATGTTACAAGTTCAAAGTTTTGTGAAATTAAGGACTCGCAACGTCCTATGTCATTCAGGGTATGCGTTAAGACGTCCCGAATATGTAAATGTCTCCCTTTTAGTTTTTAGTTAGTGTTTTGTTACCTTTTTTTATAACTAAAAAAAATAAACCAATTTCTACTTCCACATATCGTTTTATTTATAACATATTTGCACCGAAATTCACGTTACACAATTCCTAATTTATCGTCTCGTACAGTTCTTTCTCCAGCTTTTTCCTGTACCAAAGGTTTGCCGATAGTTGCAGGATCCTCAGGGTAAGTAACACTCGTAACACTGGAAGACGAGAAAAGAGATCTCGGATTAGCAAAAGAAAGTGATGTGTAAAAAAATGTACGCCTACCCTGCGTCTGCATTATGCTCGTAATAAGTGAGAATTTAGACAGAAATTTTGGGAACATGATGCTTCAATATCGGAAATTTTGTGGACGTAGTGCGGACGTACATTTTTTATAACATCTTGTAAATGCTCAAATATCAGAGATTTTGTGGACGTAGTGCGGACGTACATTTTTTATGACATCTTGAGAATTTATAATGAAGACATTTTTGTGGACATAATGCGGACGTACATTTTTTTAACATCTTGTAAATGCATAAATATCAGAAATTTTGTGGACGTAGTGTGGACGTACATTTTTTATGACATCTTGTAAATGCTTAAATATTGGAGATTTTGTGGACGTTGTGCGGACGTACATTTTTTATGACACCTTGGAAATTTATAATGAAGACATTTTTGTGGACATAATGCGGACGTACATTTTTTTAACATCTTGTAAATGCATAAATATCAGAAATTTTGTGGACGTAGTGTGGACGTACATTTTTTATGACATCTTGTAAATGCTTAAATATTGGAGATTTTGTGGACGTTGTGCGGACGTACATTTTTTATGACACCTTGGAAATTTATAATGAAGACATTTTTGTGGACATAATGCGGACGTACATTTTTTATAACATCTTGTAAATGCATAAATATCAGAAATTTTGTGGACGTAGTGCGGACGTACATTTTTTATGACATCTTGTAAATGCTTAAATATTGGAGATTTTGTGGACGTTGTGCGGACGTACATTTTTTATGACACCTTGGAAATTTATAATGAAGACATTTTTGTGGACATAATGCGGACGTACATTTTTTTAACATCTTGTAAATGCATAAATATCAGAAATTTTGTGGACGTAGTGTGGACGTTTACATTTTATGACATCTTGTAAATGCTTAAATATTGAGATTTTTGGACGTTGTGGACGTACATTTTTTATGACATCTTGTAAATTAATAAATATTAGAAATTTTGTGGACGTAGTGCGGACGTACATTTTTTATGAAATCTTGTAAATGCTCAAATATCACAGATTTTGTGGACATAGTGCGGACGTACATTTTTTATGAAATCTTGTAAATGCTCAAATATCACAGATTTTGTGGACATAGTGCGGACGTACATTTTTTATGACATTACATTGTGTCAATATCTAACGAAACTTCGATACTTTCAAGATTCAGAAATGCGTGTATCCACACTATATCCAAATACTTATTACATAATATATAACGTACCCAGTCCAATGGCAGTGACAAAAAGTGCTATCCATGGCAGCGCAGTGGCGTGCCTCACGTGCCTTAACACTGTCATCATCTTCGATAGGCTCCTGTAGTGGTTGAAGTATAGACCGTACAGCGTTATTATCACCCAGGGGAATATCAAGGCTGCACTTCTCTAAAACAAAAATGCCGTATTGGCTACGGAGACCCTTACTATGCTGTAAATTACCGTAGACAAACCCCTGTGTAACATCCATGCGGAGAAAGCTATGAGCACCACGTCTTGCATGTTGAAAGCGATGGTTATACCTGAAATATTCACTCAAGATAAATCCTATAGACATTAATTGATCACAAACAAAAAATAAAAATAAGTTGTTTTCTTATGATACAGCTAAAGTTCTCAAAAATTAAATTGTGATTTAAAGGCATACCCGTCCTTATTTAGGGTCACTTATAACACAGAAATAGTTAGTTTTTGTGTTGGTGACTTGGTTATCGAAAAAAAATTAATTTCTCGTAAACCATGAGGGCTAGAGAGGAACGGAGTTTAGATTTGGATCCGCAATGGGCTATATAGTCTACAGAAATTATTTCAGAATATTCTGAGCCCTTGAAATTTTTGGCAAAATTGAAAGACCTTTGAAAATTTCGCGATATTTTCAAAAAATAAAATCGCGATTTAAGGGCGGCTCTGTATGCATTAGCGGGTGCTCAACACGCTGGTGTAATCCGTTTTTGTGTACGAGGCTCTGTTGACCAAAAAAGTGCAATTTCTCGAAAACCATGAGGGCTAGAGAGGAACGGAGTTTAGATTTGGATCCGCAATGGGCTATATAGCCTACAGGAATTATTTCAGAATATTCTGAGCCCTTGAAATTTTTGGCAAAATTGAAAGACTAACCCCTTTGAAAATTTCGCGATATTTTCAAAAAATAAAATCGCGATTTAAGGGCGGCTCTGTATGCATCTGGGGGTGCTCAACACGCTGATGTGGTCCGTTTTTGTGTAAGTGGCTCCGTTGATGAAGGAATAAGAATTTCTCGAAAACCATGAGGGGTAGAAAGGAACCGAGTTTAGTTTTGGATTCGCCATGGGCGATATAGTCTACAGGAATTATTTCAGAATATTCTGAGCCCTTGAAATTTTCGACAAAATCGAAAGACTAACCCCTTTGAAAATTTGGCGATATTTTCAAAAAATAAAATCGCGATTTAAGGGCGGCTCTGTATGCATTAGGGGGTGTTCAACACGCTAGTGTGGTCCGTTTTTGTGTACGAGGCTTCGTTGTCGAAAAAAAGTTAATTTCTCGAAAACCACGAGGGCTAGAGAGGAACTGAGTTTAGATTTGAATTCGCCATGGCGGATATAGTCTACAGGAATTATTTAAAAATATTCTGAGCCCTTGAAATTTTCGACAAAATCGAAAGACTAACCCCTTTGAAAATTTCACGATATTTTCAATAAATAAAATAGCGATTTAAGGGCGGCTCTGTATGCATTAGGGGGTGCACAACACGCTGGTGTGGTCGATTTTTGTGTAAATGCATCCGTTGACAAAAAAATAATAATTTCTCAAAAACCACGAGGGTTAGAGAAGAATTGAGTTTAGATTTGGATTCGCTATGGGCGATATAGTCTATAGGAATTATTTCAAAATATTCTGAGCCTTTGAAATTTTTGACAAAATCGATGGACTAGGTATATACACACACACACAGTCTTTGAAATTTTCACGATATTTTCCAAAAATAAACTCCCGATTTAAGAACGGCTTTGTATGCATTTGGGGGTGTTAAACACGCTGGTGGTTGTCCGTTTTTGTGTAAGTGGCTCCGTTAGAGAGAAACGGAGGTGGAATCGTTGTATGCACTAGTAGTTCAGTAACCTGTGGTATGCACGTTGTATTTTACAGCTGTTGAGACAGACATTCGTAATTATTTAAATTTACAAATTCGTAGATAGCGCCATCTTTTCGTTGAAAGTCCGATTAGTCATTTACAAATTCGCAGATAGCGCCATCTTTTCGTCGAAAGTCCAATTAGTGAGAAGCAAAAGCGAAATTGCAGATATGTATAAATTGTTGAAATGCGTCACTTTCTTATAGCTCTTCAGCAGTAGATGGCGCGTAAAGTAAAATTAGAACTGCAATGCAATTTCATTGGTCAACGAACGTTCCATTTCATTGAGTCAAAATATGTTTGGAATGAAGCATATAATTATTTTCAAATTATCTGCAACACACTATACAGCATGCTTGCATGAAGTGTTGCCTGCATTAAAATTTTAATTTTATTTCATGGCAACTTGGAAATAAATGCGGTACCATTCTATCTAATCTGTGGCCATACACACTAAATGTACACGAACTGTTGTCATAAACCATTTTATTTTTACAAAGTTTTTGTAAATTTGTTTAAAATGAACAATTAATTTGAATATTTCACAAAATTTTCAAAAAATAAAATTTTGATTTAAGGGCGGCTCTGTATGCATTTAGAGGTGCTAAACCCGTTGGTGTAATAGTCCGTTTTTGTACAAGGGGCTCCGCTGACGGAAAAAACTAAATTTCTCGAAAACCACGAGAGCTAGAGAGGAACTGAGTTTAGATTTGGATTTGCCATGGGTGGTATAATCTACAGGAATTATTTCAGAACATTCTGAGCCCTTGAAATTTTCGACAAAATCGATGGACTATAGTCTTTGATAATTTCCCGATATTTAAAAAAATTAAAATCGGGATTTAAGGGCGGCTCTGCATGAGCATGACAAAATCGATGGACTAGTCTTTGAAAATATCACGATATATTCAAATAATAACAGCGTTATAAAGGAGGCTCAATCGTGTCTGTTTTTGTGTACGTGGCTAGGTTAATGAAAAAAAGTTTAATTTCTCGAAAACCACAAGGGCTCGATAAGAACTGAGTTCAATTTTGGATTCACCATGAGTGATATAGTCTAGGGGAATTACTTTAGAATATTCTGAACCCTTCAAATTTTCAACAAAATGAAAGGATATAGTCTGAAAATTTCATGATAATCCATAGGGAAATTAGTTCAGAATATCCTGAGTCGTCCAATGTCTTGGAAAAATCTGTGGATTTCAGTCTTGATCATATAGACGCGTGGATTATACTGGATAACTGTAGTATTTTTTTCATAACACTCTCAATAATTGTCACGATGCTAAAAACATATTTTTCTGCCACTAAACAATTTAAATCTAAAAACTATGAAATTCGCGTAAAATTTCGCGAGTTTCGTGTCCACGGGGACAAAACTTTATAGCGCAAAGCGCTTAACACGCTAATATAGTAGTATTTGTGTAAGTATAAGTTTCTACTTTCTCGAATACATGTATATTATGTTGCATAACTTCTTCAAGAACCTTACTACACATACGAACATAGGCCACCAGTCATACAGATAGTCATATAATTGGTTGCTGGCCGCTGAGCACATGGTATAGTCTACTTCTTGTAACTGCGTTCGTTGACAAAAATAAATGAAAATTAATGGAGTTCAGACACAGAATACTATACTTCTGTGTTCAGATTTGGATTTGTCCGAGTTGCTATAGCATAAGGAAACTATTTCAGAATTTTATGAGCCACTGAACACGCAGGGACTGCGTTTTTATGTAGTGATTTTGTTGAAGAATAAAAATAAAATCTAAAAAACTACAAGGACTAGAAAGGAACTGAATCATCATCGTCGATATAGTCTACAGGGACTTCAAAATTAAATTGTATTAACAAATAACAAATAATCATAATAATGAATGACATTTCAAAATGTTTGGGTTGTGCCTGACACAAGAAAAGTTCTAACACCTGTTCCTGTTTATGTGAACACATGTACAAGCTTTTGCAATAATAATGTCACTTGCTCAAAACAGTTTTTCAACTTCTGAGTAGAAATTAGTTAAAAGTTGAAAGTACTATTTCATTAAAAATAAGTCAGCATTTCACAAGAAATTGCTAAAATCTTTTTAAAGAGTGCCATTATTATTACAATAGATTGTACACATAACAATGCATATTTTAGTATTTTATGTCTAAAGAGTTGTTTCAAATTAAATTTTTATAGATAGTTTTATATTACTAGCCAACAAAATATCGTTATGCAAAAATTTGGTCACAGAGAATCACATGAAGTGTACAGGGTGTTACTGCTGTCTCCACCTACAAATATTATTTGTATTACTTAAATTTTGCAGTTCAGATTGTAATTTGCCATTAAGAATGAGTCTATAGAGGCAAATACTTTACAATTAATTTCGCATTTGTTTGGAAGTAATATACTTAAATAAATATAGTTAGAAACGTTAAATAAACATAATCTCTGAATTTACCTGTTGTATTGGAGTTGAAATTTGTCTTCGCTGCCGAGAAAATGGAGGAGAACAACCACAAAGAGACGATGAGCAACGCAGGCGATTTGTATTCATTGAGAGACTTCAGAGCGGCATCAGGAAAATTGGGAGCGGGGTTTTTGATAACTATTGTACTACTTGAACTCATTCTCAACTCTAATTTGGAAAGACCCATCAAATCACTGTCACAGATTCATTTTGAAAACGTCACTCAGTGCTCCCGCGTCATAGCAACCTAGATCGGACCGCTCCGTTCAAGTCCTGTCAGTGTCAAAAACGTTTAATTCGGAATGGTCACGTTCTGAAGATCATTACTACTTCACATGGCTAATGGTTTTCGAAATATGAGAATAGCCAGCCAAATTCATGATGAAACTTCCATTTCACACCATCCTGGGTCCCATATTTAGGAAAAATCAGAAGAATATCAAGACACTTTGCGGTTACCCGGCGCTCCAATTCGCCCCTGTTTACGTCGCGATTCTGGGGGTGCTAGGAGTGGTAAATTTAAACGCGGTAGGGGCGAGTGTAGCATAGCGAACCGAAACTGTACAATGAAATAATTAAGTTCTGATGATAGTTATTGCACACACAGACCACCTGGTCTGTGATTGCACACCCAAATCGTTTTGACAGCTACACTAACCCCTTTGGCTTTTCGTTTGCTTCATTTTTCCAGTAGTAGCTTATACTAGACAGCTTTAAAACAGTAGTAACTTGTATGTAGGATGAGAGGTAGTGCGTCTGTATATAAATTTAGAAGTAATACGTAACAAACAACAATTAATAAATGCTTATGTTAATCAGTTAACCTATTATTACATTCAGTAATATTAGAATATACGAGGTGTGATCAGAAAGTAACGAGAATTTTGTAATATCTCGAGTTGTATTAGTCCGATCCGCCTGATATTTTCGTTGTGTTGTAAAAAATGTCTGAAAAGTATCTATACAGGATGTCCCACAATTAGCCTGTCAAAAATTAACTGTGGATTCTACGATAAAAAATAAGAAAAAAGTTATGTAATCATAGGTCCGCAAACCCCCCTAACGGAGCTATTGCTCTTTAAAGGGGGACCCCAAAATTTGATTTTCTCCAAATATTTTCAAAACGGGTCGAGATAAAGTAATCAAATTTTAAATTCAATATCACAATTAGATTGCGAATCTAATGTTCTGAAAATAATTCCTCATAATTGGTCATAGGCGTGCCAAACTGGGAGGTCGGTGGGTAAATATTGGTCTAACTCTCTTGTATCTCAAGATTTTCGTCGTCAGATCAAAAAATTAAAAATTTTGGTTTATTTTACATGAAAAAGGTAATCCTATTTCAATCCGATACACTGCTCTGTTTTCGAGTAATCTTAATTTAAAAATTTTGTGACATACCACCAAAGTTTAAGATGGAAACTATAAATAGGCAAAATATCCCGACTAGGCTCTGAGAAAATACTGCCGACTTATTTAACACAAATTAAAGGTGTAATTCAAGAGCTTTAACATATTAAAACACTTTTAAAATGCATATAAGTAATGTAATTATTTGTAAAGTTTTAAAATAGCCTATTAATACTTCAAACAATTTTAAAAACATAATGTAATATGTGTCAAATAAACGGACAAATAACTTTTCAAAGCCTACTAGAGACAATTTGACCGCTTGCACATCATATCTAATATTTTTGTGGCATGTCACGACATTTTTAAATTAATATCACTCGTAAACGGAATAATTTATCGAAGTAAAACAAGAGTACCTTTTTTTTGTAAAATTGTTCAACATTTTTAATTTTTTGATCTGAGGGCGAAAATCTCGAAACATGAAAAAATTAAAGCAATATTTATCCAATAAACCCCCCAGTTTGGTACGCCTATGATTAATTAAGGTATTATTATTAGAACATTAGATTCTCAATCTAATTCCCCAACAAACCATAGTTTTTTTGCGGACCAGTGTATAATTATTTATTAATCAGGGCATCATCTTTAAAGATGTCTAAGTACCAGTAGTTCAATTGTTCAACGCTTAACGCCCTCTATCAGTATGAAAACCTACTCTTACCGCAATCACCAGCATCATCTATCGGTGAATTTTGAATTTAATTTCCTAATCCTACAATTTTAAAAGCTACATCAAAGTGTGTACTTGTCCTGTATATTTAATATAAAAAAGTTTTGAAGGAAATCTCATTGTAGGTCCTCAGTTTATTCGACATTGTCCGAATCATAAGATGCGGCCCGGTTCTACCCGGATACCTCTGGCGGGAACGATTGAAACAAGGAAAACTGGTCACTCCCGAAGCTGAAAGAGATTGTAAACTCATCTGCCTGGTATTATCCTCCGAATATTACCTGTTCCTGTTAGTTGGGCTATCAACGGTAGGTCTCAACTCATCATACGATAGTTTAGAGCTAATTTTTTTGTTTCAGAACAACCCTATATTCTTCCTTCCGTTTCTGATGCTGTACGCGGCGATCATTTTCCTGGAGTCGCTGATATTCTTCATTAGGGCCTTCGTAGAAGGCATAGATTTTAAAAAGTGCGGGCTTATCATGTCCTTGTTTATGGTATATAACTGGCTGTCTGTTTTCTGTACGTTCGCGCGAGCCATGACGGCTTGTGATATATAACGAATACTTTAGAATCTTTGTGCAAAGAAAATAAACGCCTTGTGACAAAAAAAGTGTTTTCGTTTGAAATTTCTTGCTAGTCCAGGTGTAATATGCAATTAATGGTATACATATTTTTTAAAGTATGTAATAGGCAATTTGCATGAAATTTTAAATACTTAAAATATTGTTATTTTATTATATATTAAGTACTTAACAAGAATATCTAGTTAATTCTGTAAAATTGTTCTTATATTTTCCATAATTAATTATTTTATATAGCAATTTCTTCAAATATAGTCACGGGTTCGGAAACAACATTCTGATTGGTCCACGTCACAGTATATGGAAACGTCCATGGTGACACATGTCAAATTGTCAAATCGACGTAGTTTAGTTAAGTCGGTTAGCAAATTTGTTGCGTAACTGGTTAGCGTCTAACCTTGACGAACTTTATGGTGTTTGTGTGGTGCTCAGCATTGATTATAACATAAGTTTTGGATTGCCAAAGGATGGAACTGATAAAATACAAATTTTGAAGTATTCTGTGGTACCAAAGTGCAAAACACTACGGTAACCAACCCGGAAAAATAATCTCCTCGGTTCCTAAACATTAGAAAATGCGTAAGAAATGGTGCATTTTAATAAACAGAGACGAAAAATGCAACACTATCGAACACAACGGCGTTATATTGTTGCGAGGTTCATTTTTCACTTTATTAGGAGATTATAAAGATGATGTGTGTTTTAAAATTAATAGTTGGAAAAAGATATGGAGAGTTATTGGCAGCACAAATTAAATGGGAATGTACAAAGACTGCAACTAAGAAAAAGTGTAATACCCCATCATTTTAACTGTCAGAGGAAAATGGTACCTGAGCAACAAAGTGATGCAAAACGCAGACGTCTTGAAATTTTTCACCATAAAATTTGGATTTTCTCCCAGAAACGAAAACATTGACAATGAGTCAATTTTGAGCAGGTTATCTGTTTGTCCATTAACAAATCCACTCTCTGTTGCCATTATTTACTATAATTATATGGATATTATACACAATGCACAGTGCACACCAACAAAACAAGTAATAATTTGACTTTGACAGTTCGATTTTGACATTCATGTCACGCATATAAAACAACATGACATATTCATATACTGTGACGTCACATAACCGCCATTTGTATTTCTCGCGTTTTTGTGGTTGGGAAAGACATAATAAATCTATTAATTCATTACCGCTTTATTTTTGCAGAGAATGACATAAAACTAACACAGTACAGATAAAATGAACTGAATAATATTTTGGAAATAAAATAAAAAAATATGCAAATTGCCTATTCACATATTAAGTTCCAACATAAAAAATATTTAATATTGAAATTACAAAACTCGAACGGATCAAAAGCATTCATGTTTGATTACATAAATAGTAAATAAAATCCAATACCAACTAGGTTAAATTATTAGGAGAGACGTTTTTGTATTTATATACAGACAGTAATAAAAAAACCCTCGTGCTGTCAACAAAAAACAGTCAGGGACATACGTACTCAGTGATCAACAATCCGGCAATCCGAGTCTTGACCTACCGTATTTAGAAGACAACAAAACAAATAATAATTGAATTTACATTTTTATAAACATCCGATGTAATCAATAGGAAATGATGAGAATTTTATAATAAATGCCAATCGCAGTAATCAGCGCCGACATCAGATAGGTTGTAATCGGAACACCCGACACAACTAAACAGTTGGCAGTTCAAATTCCCGTTTAATACGTTACTGGCGGAATAAGTCGAACATTGTTCGGGTTTGTTTTTGAGACATTTACGAAAAACGCAAAAACCCTCCTCTTATTTTTTAAACAATATCATAATTTAGTGTCTTAAAATTATGCTCTTCTCATAGGTATGTGTATTCAACCTCTGACGCCCGGAAAGCGAACAATTTTCAAGAATCATCGAATGATGATACTGAACTTGTTAAATTTTCGTAGTATTTCTATTTATTTACAATACAATATTACATTACAAATATAACACAATAATTTTTTCTATAAATACCTGACGCCTCACTAAGCTTTAGTGATCAGATCGCAGTACTTCTTGTTAGCAGCCGAGTGCTTGCAGAACACCTTCAAGGACTCCTGCAGGATATCCCTGACGGTGGTGTCCTCCTGAGCCCTTCTGAGATTCATCAAGATTTCCCCGAAGAACGCATGACAGGGAATCTTACTTTCCATATGGAGAGCTTCATCGTCGGCTGTCACGACGCCGCTGGGTAGCTTCTCGTAGTTTTTCTTCTCGCTGATGATGAAATTCAACAGTTTCTTGTTGAAGATGGCGTCCACTGCCTTCTCCTCGCTGGTTTTATTCTCCAGATCGTCGGTGGTGGCGTTACTTTCAATTTGTTTGATTGTAGGATTCAGATCGAAGCTGATTCCACCGTACTGCCAAAGTTGGAGCACCCTAACAGCGAATACTCGTAGGTCTTCGTTCAGGTAAGGCCAGTAAGCGTACAATGGTGACATGTAGAAGATGTGGCTGTACGTTGTATTGTCCAAGATTATGTTGGGATGTATTTTGAGCAGATCATCCACTGATCTCACATGCTTCGTAGTCTTCGCCACAGATCTAAAAGTTGGTTTCAGCTTATCAACATCGTTTAATGAAGATTTCCCATGCAGCAAAATATCGAGTAACCTCTTAGCACTCATGTTGATGCTCAGCCTGAAATCGTCGATCTTCCTCTTCGTCCTTTTCGATTCAGTCTTCTTAGTCGTCTTAGTTTTCTTTTCTTCGATCAACTCTGACGTAGCTTTCTCAGTTGTCGTTCTTGATGAACTTAAATGGCTGCTCTCTTCCAAAATGTGCCTCCGGTGCCTGGATCTGCTGCTAGGCGTATTCTGCTGGATGAGGATCAAGTGGATTTTGTATTTGGGATAATTTTCGGCGATCCTTTGGAATAAGTTGACCTCGAGTGGATGCCAGTCGTCAGCGTGACGGGTGTGAACCAGGTGGATGGTATCGTTGTTGATTTCGTCTTTGGGCACGCACCTGGGGACCCTGATGCCTCCGGTGGTGACGGTGGACATGATGAGGAGGACCATCATGAAGAAGAGCAGGCCGCAAAAGGCTGTTGTCAACCAACACGCGCCTACGTAGTCTAGAACGAAAATATGTTATGTTATTTTATTGAGTAAAGGTACATATAATCGTACAACGGATTTTGAGGAATTTTTAAAGGAAAAGTATATTTATAAACAGCTGTATAATAATTATGATAATTGGGCCTATATTTATTGTTAAATGTTGACCAAAGCAAATACCCTGTAGAAGTTTGTTACTTGAATTAAGGAACATCTATTTATGTAACAATAACAGGAAATTTCATTAGATACATAAAGATCTACATTATGCAAATGTTTTTAGACCTTTTCGACAACAGTGATAACCTCTACTATAAATTACATGCAACCTCTTAACGTATTTTTCCATAATACTTGGTGACCCTATGTAGTTATGTTTTACTTTTTGGTGTCTTAGGACGTTTTGGAAATATTCTGCAGGTATTTATACATATTTATTATTTATTTTTTTCTATTAAAATACTGTATATTTAAGTTTTGGAAAATTCTTTAATAATAATAGTAAATGAGGAAATTTTTGGCCCAGAGAAGTATAATATAGTTTAGAAAGAAAAATGTTTCTGCTTAATAAATTACTTCGGAAACTTTTTGAAGGACGATTCCTGTTAAAATATTTGTGCTTAATCACAGTTAATCCTGTATACAGGGCGATTTAGAACTTATCTAAACAAATTTGGGAATAGATGCAACGATGTCCTGACTTTATAATCATTTGGACTTATTTTTGTGGGAATATTTAAAAAATGAAGTATATTTCGCTGCTGACAATAGCTTACAAGTTCAAAACGGGCAAGAAGCAGAAACATTTGTGTTAGTTTGTAGAAACTGGGTAAGACGGGTCCAAAATTTTGTTGTAACATATTAATACTATTAATGATTAATAACGATAACGGCAAAAGCAGTTGAATTTGCTACATTAAATATTTAAAATCATTTCTCTTTGTAGAAAACGTTATTCAAATATAGGAATATATTCATTTTAGAAATATGTTGAATGGTTATAGCATTAACGACGTTTTTTGTTTCTAATTTGCAGCCATGTCACCAAAAACAAAACACTTCCTACTAACTCTTCTACTATGTTTCCTCTTCAAAAAGTGCCAGCCTCTATGCCAAGTTCAAGTAGAACCGAACCTCCCAAACAGAACCATGTGCACGCTGTCTAAAATCTCCGATGGAGAACCATTTGATTTCGAACTCAAGGAACCGCCATATTTATACCTGACAGTAGACGAAGGCGAAATACCAGCAAACACGTTCGAACTTGTCCGACCAACCCAAGAACTCTGGTTTATAGGCGCTAACATAACCTACATCCAACCTGGCGCCTTTAAACACCTAGCCACACTTAACAGCCTGGCTGTCAGCAACACAAGCATCCAAACCTTGTCGAAAAACACGTTCGAAGGACTCCAAACCTTGAAAACTTTGGCACTGGGCAACAACAAGATAAAAACCATAGAAGACGGCGCGTTCTTAGGTCTAGAGAACTTAGATCAGCTCATCCTGGACGACAATAAGATCACCAGGCTAGACGAGAAGACTTTCGATGGACTTAAATTCTTGAAAGGACTGTTCCTCAACAACAATCCTATAGAATACATCCACGATTCTGCCTTACAGAACGTAAAGCAGTTGACACACCTCACCGTAAGCATTGTGCAAGGGAAGAACGTCAGCGAAAGGGCTTTGCAGTTGCCCCGAGTTTTCCAGTTGAGGATATTCTATTTAGTAGAGTAATTTTGCGAAATGGTGCATCGATAAAATAAATAAAATACGTACCATATCTTAGTTTGTTTAGGAACGGTATAATTTTGTCGGACTCTAACACGTTTAACTTCATAATGTGTGATCGAAGTGTGACATTTTAATAGTGGAAATGGTTAATTTATGGTTTTTGTAAAGCGTTCCATACACGATCAAGTTTTAGAAAAAAAAATCAGCTTGTACTTGAATCCTGAATGAAATATTATACTTGAATCCTGAATACAATCAAGGATAAATATTTAAATCTAATTAAGTACGTGTTTGGGCTTTGTTTAGTCTACCCGTGCCCGTAATCAAGGAGTAGATTGTGTGTGTAAACAATAAATCTCAGTTTTTTTACCTTATTCAACGCATTTGTCTGTTTGTGGTGTAAAATTTTGTGACCCATGTTGTTTGGGTTCTGTTTAGTTCTGCCTGTGTCCATAATCAAAGAGTAGGTTGTGTGTATACAAAAAAATCTCAGCTTTTTTATATTATTCGTATTTGTTTACTTGTGACGTAAGATTTGGTATGTTTTAAGACTGTACAAGTTTGAGTTAGATAATAATACTCTAGATTCATCTATCACTACTCATGACATCAATGGCGATATACAAATTATTATAACTATTCGGATATTCTAGAAAAAGTTTGGGAGTAATTCTATGATCACCTTTACCATAGTTGTTAGGTAGCTGCAATTTTGTGTATTGTTGTTATTATAATATTAATTCAAGTGCCAAGGTCGAATGTTATCAACAGTTATTCAATAAATCTAATTTGTATATGTTTCTCTTTCATGGTTATTTAAATAATCCTTGGTTTATATTTTGTAAATAAAAATTATGCCACAGACCTTAGATAATATACAAAAATCATGAAGCGATATGGGTCATTCCATTTGAAATCGTCTAATTGGCAAAGCCAACCCATTTTAGATTTTGGTGTAACTTTGAAAATATCTTCTCTAGGGTCCCAAACAACAAAATTTACACGAGTTTGATTTTTACAAGCGCTTGTTTCCGCCTATTTAAATAAAGACTCTTAAAAATTGCTATTAATTTTTGCTGTCAAATTTTTCTGTTTGATATTTGAATGATTAAGACGGAATTCAGAGTGGGAAAGATAATAGTTTCAGTGTTAATTATGATAATTGGCTCGGACGATCCCTTTGACTAATAGCAGCGTGCTGAAAATGAGTGTTTTTTAGTCATTTTTTGTGAATTTCAATCGACTCTAGCGTCTTAACTGTTGAGAGTCAAAAATTCATGCTCCGCGGGAATTAAGTATACATATCATAGACAAAATTCAGCCACAAGTTGACCTGAGTAGCCCACTCTTTATAGAAGAAAACTTTGCTTGAAATTTAAAAAAATCCCAATATTCAGGCTATGAAACGAGCGTGTTGACTATGAGATAAAAATCTGATACAGAATCTACTGTTCTTACCTTCAACTTTAAATGACTACATCACTTGTTTTGTTATTTTCATGTTTAGTGCATGTACATAATTTTCTCGTTGAAAAATTGTTTACAGTTACTATTTTCGATGATAATTACTTCCAGAAACAATTTTACACCCTAAATATCCATAACTTTATTAAAACTTGAAATATTTTTCATATTTATAATTATTTTTGATGGTAAGTAATTTTAATTCGTTAGTAAAAACGTCCATATTTTTGCCGTAAAAAAACGGCTTGTACATGCACTAAACATCTAAATAACAAAACAAGTGATATAGTCATTTAAAGTTGAAGGTAAGAACAGTAGATTCTGTGAGTCAGATTTTTATCTCGCAGTCAACACGCTCGTTTCATAGCCTGAATATTGGGATTTTTAAAAATTTCAAAACTTTAAGCAAAGTTTTCTTCTATAAAGAGTAGGCTACTCAGGTCAACTAGTGGCTGAATTTTGTCTATGATATGTATACTTAGTTCCCGCGGAGCATGAATTTTTAACTCTCAACAGTTAAGACGCTAGAGTCGATTGAAATTCACGAAAAATGACTAAAAAACACTCATTTTCAGCACGCTGCTATTATTCAAAGGGATTGTCCGAGCCAATTATCATCATTAACACTGAAACTATTATCTTTCCCACTCTGAATTCCGTCTTAATCATTCAAATATCTTCAAACAGAAAAATTTGACAGCAAAAAATAATAAAGCTTAAAAATAGCAAATTTTAAGAGTCTTTATTTAAATAGGCGGAAATAAGCGGTTGTAAAAATCAAACTCGTGTAAATTTTGTTGTTTGGGACCCTAGAGTAAAGTTACACCAAAATCTAAAATAAGTCGGCAACAATTTTTATCATTTTCAGACGATTTCAAATGGAATGACCCATATGTAAAATTTTGATAGAATCTGTTGTAAATTTTGGTAATTTATTTTTATTCCTACAGATCAACATGCACAGAACAAGATAATAATTTTTTTCAAGCAACATTTCTGCTTTGGATATACCAATTTAACCAAATTCTACTCACTTGGGAACTGCCTGAAAACGGCCGTGGCCCCTGATGCGATACCATGTAATCTGTTCTTGTCGAAATACTTCTTGTTGGTCTTGGACAGGTCCTCGTTGCTCTCCACAATGTACAGAAGAAGCGGATGCTTCTCCTCTGTCTCAGTCTTCAACATTATTTATCGGGAAACATGCTGAAGAAAATGTTTTCAATTTGACACTGGTCTAAACTAATAAGAGAGGATACTCACGAGTTTTTGTTTATGTTATAGAGATTGTTTTGAAAATAGTATAAATGTAATAAGTATAATGTATAATTGGTGCTGTCAAAGTGACAGTAAAGCAATTTTGACACCGGAAAATTACTTCGTTTACTAAAGGAAGCTTTGGAACCATTAAGAAGACTAGAATGCGACATATATTTTTATAGATACGTAAATTGTTTGTTTACAAAATCTGCGATATGATCTTCGCTCTATATCAGATACAATCTTGTAAGTACCATAGTTGGTACATACAAGAATATATGTAATCTCTTTCTGAAAGTACAGTTACTCTTAAACTGACAAAATGCGAAGAGGTTATCAACACTCTATGCGTGAGAGAATGTGCGCAAAATTAACAGAGTATTCTATAAAAATATCCATATCTACCTATAGAGTGGTTTCGAAAAGTAACGAATAAATTCATTATTTTTGAAATTGAGAAGTTTTCGAAAAAATCCCCTGGCACGTCGATTTTGTTTTTAAAAAGGCACTTTTTGACATACAACCCACATTTGTGACGTCATCGTTGTTCGAGATATGACGTCATCGACAATTTTTTTAAATAGCAACCCCCAATTTTGACCATGCCATTTGAAAGAGCGTGCCATTCTACATACATACATCATGAAAAATTATGGTGTTACATAACAAAAATTTCAAGAAAATAATGTTTGAAGATTTTAAAATTTAATTTTCACAATACTGAAAATGATAATGATTATGTAAAAAATCGACTAAATTAAATGTTCAAATTGTGCACCGTTGGCTGCCTGACAGTAGCCAAGACGATTAATAAATCCTTTTTGGACATTATCAATAACTTGAGGAGGTATACGATGTATCTCGTGACGAATTCTTGCTTTTAAATCTTCTAAATTAACCGGTCTAGTAACGTATACTTTTTTTTAAATATCCCCACAAGAAATAATCTAGGAGTGTCAAATCAGGCGATCTGGCTGACCACTCAATCGGCTCCCTTCTCCCTATTCAACGATTCGGGAACAGCTCATCTAAATAAGCAGGGACAGGTGTTGCATAATGGGGAGGTGCACAGTATTGTGAAAATTAAATTTTAAAATCTTCAAACATTTTCTTGAAATTTTTGTTATGTAACACCATAAATTTTCATGATGTATGTATGTAGAATGACACGCTCTTTCAAATGACATGGTCAAAATTTGGAGTTGCCATTTAAAAAAATTGTCGATGACGTCGTCATATCTCGAACAACGATGACGTCACAAATATGGGTCGTATTACAAAAGGTGCCTTTTTTAAAAACAAAATCAACGTGTCAGGGGATTTTTTCGAAAACTTCTCAATTTAAAAAATAATGAATTTATTCGATACTTTTCGAAAGCACTGTATTTTTAAGATGATTTCTCTGACAATATGTAATTTCGACATAATATCTTTGTACCATTAGAAGATGTACATTATTTTAAAAATTAAATGTGAACTGAGATGAAAAAAATCACAAAACACAAAGTAAAAAGGCCACAAACAGTACTTACAAAAAATACTTTTCAGTTTTGCTTTTATCTTCATCACTGGTTACAGTAAATTGAGAATAATATCGAGAACACGATTCACTGTCATTTCTATTCTTTGCGTGACCTAATCGTAAACAATTACAGCAGAAATTAATAATATTTATGCAGTTTAATATCAAACATTGGCTAGAACCGGAGGTAAGTAATAGCAATTGCGTTGCCGCACAGAATTTAACGTAGATGAGAGTATTATACCTACGTGATGGTGTACAATGTAAACTAAAGTATGATGAACTCTAATTTGATTTAATTTTTGTATTTACTGACAGGTACGTAGAGGATTGGAAAATACAAGTTCTTTGTATGGCAACTCAATCACTACAGGCATATTTTTCAAGTTATACTTCTTTGCGCCCGTTAGACACATTGGGATGGGATGTTGGTCGAGAAACCGCGTCACGCTCAAAAGGAAGAACAAATTTGGAAGAACAAATTTTTAAGAACTTTTTTTTAAGAACTTTTAATATATTAATATATAATAATAATAATAATAATAATAATAATAATAATAATAATAATAATAATAATATATATTTTTTTGTTTTTTTTATTTTTTTTGTACGTTCAGGCTTTGAAAGGAAGTTTTTTTTTTCTTTTTTTTTTTAAAGAAGTATAACTTCCACCGTCTGGTCCGACGCAGACCCGGTTTTTTTTCTGTACTGCATTATTTTATAAAAAAATCCTCATTCAAAACAAATTATGGGAAAATGACAATGATAGCTCGCCAGGTGACACACTAATCACTAAAGTTGCTTGTTACTTAAAATTATTTTTAAACTAATTTAAAATGCATGTTTATTGCATAATTTATCAAAATCAGTAGATACAAATATATATATATATATATATATTATAAAAGGTAAGGGCAGTGAGCAGTGACTGTAAAAACTTATAGTCACTACTTATTTAAGTATTATACCCTGTATACGTTTATTAAATTTTAATCCTTAGTGCGCCACTGGCCAATGGCACGGCACTGATCTCACAAATTCGCACTTTATGTTTTGTTTGGAACTATAGAGAAGAGAAACAGATAAAAGACATAGAGAGCAACCTTAATATTTTCACTTAACAGTAGTTATGTGGCAAAGGAGTGGTCTATTAATATGATTACTTACCTTACGAAGTGGACACTTCTTGAGAACATCATATTCGTGAACGAAATAAAATAACAACAATACAATTTCATTAGTTTTTAGAATAATAAAAACACAAAATTATTCTTTAAATTTATTATTTGACAATTACATCGGCAATCGTGTCATTCGAGAACTAACCTAAGTACATAAAAACTAGGGTTGGTAAAATAAATTAACACAATTTTTAAGGCACAATTTTGTTAGTCTTTTTCAATAAATATAAAAATAAATAATCCCAAAACCAGAACCCGTCTGCCGGCCACCTCTACGTCGAGCGTGACCGCCAATGTTATTTCACTATGAACTAAAGGCAAGTTAGTTCAAAGAAAATCAGTCGAAT
Organism: Monochamus saltuarius; assembly: GCA_025584915.1. Lineage (NCBI taxonomy): Eukaryota > Metazoa > Arthropoda > Insecta > Coleoptera > Cerambycidae > Monochamus > Monochamus saltuarius. Next base: position 3,616,879 of record CM046727.1, read on the forward strand.
TTACAATAATTTAAGTTATTGGTCAATTTGGGACGAAACCGTAAAATACTGGCAAATCTGGGGCTTCAAAACACCCTTACGCGGCTTTATTGGGGGTGAATTGCACCGGCCAAATTCGAGAGCATTTTGAATAGTTAATCTATCTCTTAAAAGTCTATATTGGCACTTTTCCTACGCCTCAGAGAGACGTTGTTGCTTTCGGTGGGAATTTCCCACCTGGTGTAGAAGATGTCGCTTCCTTTACAAGTCAGAAGCCTGGACATCCTCTCGCACCTTCTGCTGATCTTCCAGAAGGCGAAGTCTTGGGGACACTGGTACATGTACCCTTCCAACCTACCCGTTCGTTGGCTCTGGCACCTTATGAAGGTGGTGCTGCATTCTGTTTCCTCAGCCTCGTGGAAACCTTCCAGAGGACAAAGAGGCCTTCTGCTGGTTACTTGAACCTAATAAAATACAAGAAAGTTACAAAATCATCAACATCTCACACTTGGTACTTACTGGTGGCAACGAGTTGTCATCCAACCACCTGTAGAGCCTGCTACTCGCTATTTGCCCTGTGCAAGCTTGCGTCTCGTTCTGAGGTAGACATTGTATCTTGTCATTGTCGTAAATGGTACCTTCTGGACAGCTGAGCACTAAGATTTTATAATCGTGATTGTTCTGGCCTTTAGTACATTGGTAAAACAAGTTGCAGTACTTTGGATGCCTTCTGAAACCAGTTGGGCAAATCAGAGCTACCTGATCTCCTTCTAGTTGACCTATGGGACAAGGTTCCATGGTGGTAGGTGGTTCCGTGGTGCCAGTACTATCTCCTTGCGTTGTAGATGAATAACTTACTTCTGTAGTAGTAGATAGAAGTGTGGTGCTTTCCGCGGTACTACTAATAGTAGATGATTCTGTGATTCCAGTTGATGACCACCCGGTGGTAGTAGTTTCACCACTTAACGTGGAAGTACTACCAACTGTTGATGTGGCAGGAGGTGTCGAACTTTCCGTGAAACCACCTGTAGAAGTAGTACTTGTGTAGTACGGAGTAGACGTCCATCCAGCAGTTGAAATTGGTGGAGGGGTAGAACTTTCTGTCAAACCGCTTGACGAGGTAGTGGTAGTGTAGTACTGCGTAGAAGACCATCCTCCTTCAGTGGAAGTGGGAGGGTTGGTTGTACTGTCCGTAGCAGGCGTGCTTCCCCCTCCAGTAGTTGTTGAACCCGGTTCAGTGGTAACGTCTATTGATGTAGTGGATCCAGTACCACCTGGCTATAAATTGAGAATTAGTTAGAAGAGAACAACAGCTAGAAATTTGAGTGCTTACTGTTGAGGTTGAAGGCTCTGGAGGCTCGACAACTTGGGAACATTTTCCCCTTACGGCGTAGGGATAATTGCAAGTGATAGATTCTGGATCCCATACGGTTCCTCTTCCACAAGTGAATTCGTATCTTGTATAAGAGTTGTTACCACCGCTCACACATCTGCAAAGTACAAATTCATAAGTAATCGTATAGGCAGCAACTTTTTATTTGATAATTAGGCACATCATATTAGATGTCATTATATTCATAAAAAAATGTATAAGTATGTAATTTGATTTTGGAACGAACCTGTAAAACTTTTTGCAGTCATTTGGATCTCCTAAATAACCTTCTGTTGTGCAGCTGGTTCCAATCTCACTATTTACATTTGTAGCGTTCCAAGAGGAACCCTTAAAATATTGTGATCAATATACTAAATTGTAAAACATATAATACTGAATTAATACCTGGTTAGTTCCACCTTGTTGACTACAGTTTTGGTTATTTGAACCTTGTTGTCCTCCTTGCTGGTTTCCACCTTGTTGGTTACTACCCTGTTGGTTACCCCCCTGTTGGTTGGAACCTCCCTGATTTCCTCCTTGTTGGTTAGAACCTTGTTGGTTACCGCCCTGTTGATTGCTACCACTCTGCTGATTAGAACCCTGCTGATTTGATCCTTGTTGATCTCCTCCTTGTTGATTAGAACCCTGTTGGTTACCACCCTGTTGGTTGGAGCCTTGCTGATTTCCTCCTTGTTGATTAGAACCTTGTTGATTATTGCCCTGTTGATTGCTACCACCTTGCTGATTAGAACCCTGCTGATTTCCTCCTTGTTGATTAGAACCCTGTTGGTTACCACCCTGCTGGTTGCCACCACCCTGTTGATTGGAGCCCTGCTGATTTGATCCTTGTTGATTTCCCTGTTCACTTGCTCCTTGCTGGCTTCCGCCTTGCTGATTGGTTCCTTGTTGATTTGAATCTTGCTGGTTTTGTTGATTATTTCCTTGCTGACCATCACCTTGTTGATTTGTTCCCTGAGATGTGGAGCATTTACCTGACACTGCCCATGCATAATTACAAGATAGCTGAGTTTGGTCCCAGACGGTACCAGGTCCACAACTATATTCGTATTTCTGGTAGTTTCCTCTACCAATATCGACACATCTATAAAACTTGGTACAGTTCCGTTCATCGCCAACAAATCCTTCACTAGCGCACTGTGTTCCGCTTAAAGATCCCTGTTGATTTGAACTTTGCTGATTACCTCCTTGTTGATTACCACCTTGTTGGTTAGAACCTTGTTGGTTTCCTGCTTGTTGATTACCACCTTGTTGGTTTGAGCCTTGTTGATTGCCACCTTGTTGGTTTGAGCCTTGTTGATTACCACCTTGTTGATGCGAACCTTGTTGATTTCCTCCTTGCTGATTACCACCTTGTTGGTTTGATCCTTGTTGATTGCCACCTTGTTGGTTTGAGCCTTGTTGATTGCCACCTTGTTGGTTTGAGCCTTGTTGATTGCCACCTTGTTGGTTCGAACCTTGTTGATTTCCTCCTTGCTGATTACCACCTTGTTGATTTCCACCTTGCTGGTTCGAACCCTGTTCATTCCCTCCTTGTTGACTTCCTCCTTGTTGATTAGATCCTTGCTGGTTCGAACCTTGGTTATTTCCTCCTTGTTGGTTCGAACCTTGTTGACTTCCTCCTTGTTGATTAGATCCTTGCTGATTACCACCTTGTTGGTTTGATCCCTGTTGGTTCGAACCCTGCTGACTTTCTCCTTGTTGATTAGATCCTTGCTGGTTCGAACCTTGGTTATTTCCTCCCTGTTGACTTCCTCCTTGTTGATTAGATTCTTGCTGATTACCACCTTGTTGGTTTGACCCCTGTTGGTTCGAACCCTGTTGACTTCCTGCTTGTTGATTAGATCCTTGCTGGTTCGAACCTTGGTTATTTCCTCCTTGTTGGTTTCCTCCCTGTTGACTTCCTCCTTGTTGGTTTGAACTTTGGGCATTGTAACATTTTCCACTAACAGCATAAGGATAATTACAGGACTCTTTAGATTCGTCCCAAACAGTTCCTTCGGCGCATGAGAATTCATATTTAATAAATCCGTTTTTACCGTCATTTACGCATCTGTAGAACTTTTTGCATTCATTATCATCTTTGACAAATCCTTCCTTCACGCACTGATTATTCACAATTTGTCCGGGGTTGACTGTTTGATTTGTTGTTCCTCCACCTTGTTGATTTTGCTGACCGCTTCCTCCCTGTTGGTTTTGTTGATCACTTCCTCCTTGTTGATTTTGTTGATTCTGTCCACCAGAACCACCTTGTTGATTCTGTTGGTTGTTTGCTCCCTGTTGGTTTTGTTGATTTTGCCCATTTGAACCACCTTGTTGATTTTGTTGATTCTGTTGGTTGCTTCCTCCCTGTTGGTTTTGTTGATTTTGTCCCCCAGAACCACCTTGTTGATTCTGCTGGTTGTTTCCTCCCTGTTGATTTTGTTGATTCTGTCCACCAGAACCACCTTGTTGATTTTGTTGGTTGCTTCCTCCCTGTTGATTTTGTTGATTCTGTCCACCAGAACCACCTTGTTGATTTTGCTGGCTCCCACCTCCTTGTTGATTTTCTTGACCGCTAGTTCCCTGTTGGTTTTGCTCATTTTGTGCACTGCCGCAGCTACCTCTCACAGCAGACGGATAGTTACAAGTTAAGGTATCCTGGTCCCAAACCGTTCCACTTGTACAATTGAATTCGTATCTTGTATAGCCGCCTCTTCCATTGCTTACACATCGATAGAATTTGCTACAGTTTTTATTATCTCCAATAAAACCTTCTACAGTACATTGTTGGCTTGAACCTTGTTGGGTTGACCCTCCTTGTTGAGTACTGTCTTGCTGGCTGGATCCCTGTTGATTATTATTTTGTTGGTTGGAACCTTGTTGATTTGATCCTTGCTGATTGGATCCTTGTTGATTACTACCTTGCTGACTTCCTTGTTGGTTTTGTTGATTTTGACCAGACGTTCCTTGCTGATTCTGTTGGTTTTGACCAGAACCTTGCTGATTACCCCCTTGTTGATTTCCACCTTGCTGATTTGAACCTTGTTGGTTGCCTCCTTGTTGATTAGATCCTTGTTGATTACCTCCTTGTTGATTAGAACCTTGCTGACTAGAACCTTGCTGATTGGATCCTTGTTGATTACTACCTTGCTGACTTCCTTGTTGGTTTTGTTGATTTTGACCAGACGTTCCTTGCTGATTCTGTTGGTTTTGTCCAGAACCTTGCTGATTACCCCCTTGTTGATTTCCACCTTGCTGATTTGAACCTTGTTGGTTGCCACCTTGTTGATTTCCGCCTTGTTGAGTGCCTCCCTGTTGATCTGAACCTTGCTGACTATTTTCTCCTTGGTTCGATCCTTGAGCAGTACCGCATTTTCCTCCAACAGCGTATGGATAATTACATGATCCGGTAGTACCATCCCAAACCGTTCCATCGCCACAAGTAAACTCGTATTTTGTAAAGCTATTCTTTCCATCACTGACACATCTATGGAACTTTTTGCAGTCTTTATCATCTGCTACAAAACCTTCTTTCACACACACATTGTTAATTATTTGACCAGTCTGAATTTGCTGATTAGATCCCTGTTGGCTTGAACCTTGCTGGTTAGATTCTTGTTGATTTGAACCTTGTTGATTAGATCCCTGTTGGTTTGAACCTTGTTGGTTGGAGCCTTGCTGATTAGATCCTTGTTGATTTGAACCTTGTTGATTTGACCCTTGTTGATTAGATCCCTGTTGGTTTGAACCTTGCTGGTTGGACCCTTGTTGATTAGATCCTTGTTGATTAGTTCCTTGTTGATTAGATCCCTGTTGGTTTGAACCTTGCTGGTTGGATCCTTGTTGATTAGATCCTTGTTGATTTGATCCTTGTTGATTTGACCCTTGTTGATTAGACCCCTGTTGGTTTGAGCCTTGCTGATTGGACCCTTGTTGATTAGATCCTTGGTTGGACCCTTGTTGATTTGACTCTTGTTGATTCGATCCTTGTTGATTTGAACCTTGTTGATTAGACCCCTGTTGATTAGATCCCTGTTGGTTTGAACCTTGTTGGTTGGACCCTTGTTGATTAGATCCTTGTTGGTTGGACCCTTGTTGATTAGATCCCTGTTGGTTTGAGCCTTGTTGATTTGACCCTTGCTGATTCGATCCTTGTTGATTTGAACCTTGTTGATTAGACCCCTGTTGATTAGACCCCTGTTGGTTTGAACCTTGTTGGTTGGACCCTTGTTGATTAGATCCTTGTTGGTTGGACCCTTGTTGATTTGATCCTTGCTGGTTTGATCCCTGTTGGTTAGAACTTTGTTGACCATCACCGCATTTTCCTCTTACAGCGTATGGGTAATTACAAGATTCAATTGTCTCATCCCAAACAGTTCCATCGGCACAAGAAAATTCGTATTTGGTAAAGCCATTTTTGCCGTCACTAACACATCTATAGAACTTTTTGCAGTCGTTGTCGTCTTTGACAAATCCTGCTGATACGCACTGATTGTTTACAATTTGACCAGGTGTTATCGTTTGATTGGTAGTTCCCTGGGTTTGATTGCTACCTTGTTGTTGATTCTGAGATTCACCATTACCTTGTTGATTTTGATTCGATGTTCCCTGTTGGTTTTGTCCTGAAGAACCCTGTTGATTCTGCTGGTTTTGACCAGAGGTTCCTTGTTGATTCTGCTGGTTTTGACCAGAGGTTCCTTGTTGATTCTGCTGGTTTTGATCAGAGGTTCCTTGTTGATTCTGCTGGTTTTGACTAGAAGTTCCTTGTTGATTCTGTTGGTTTTGACCAGATGTTCCTTGTTGATTCTGCTGGTTTTGATCAGAGGTTCCTTGTTGATTCTGACCAGAACCTCCTTGCTGATTTTGACTAGATGATTCTTGCTGATTTGATACATTAACATTATTACAAGGTCCTCTGACGACAGACGGGTAATTGCAGGTTAATGCGTCTTGATCCCAAACTGTTCCTTCAGTACAGTTAAATTCGTATCTTGTATAACCACCCCTTCCGTTGCTTACACATCTGTAGAATTTGCTGCAGTTTCTATCGTCACCTATAAATCCTTCTACAGTACACTGGATTCCTCCAGCTTGACCTGAACCTCCTGTTTGTGAGCTTGAACCCGATGATTCTTGAGAATCACTAGACTGGGAACCCTGTTGATTCTGATTTGAGGAAGAACCGGACTGAGAACCGGATGACTGCGAAGAACCTTGTTGGTTTTGTTGACTAGAACTCTGATTTTGATTTGAAGAACTAGAAGACTGAGAGTTTTGTTGATTTGAGCCGCTAGTTTGTTGGTTTTGATTTGAAGATGAAGAATTGGAAGACTGAGAGTTTTGCTGATTCGAGCCGCCACTCTGTTGATTTTGATTTGAAGAAGAAGAACCAGAAGACTGATTCTGTCCACTTGAACTACCACTTTGCTGATTTTGATTAGTAGAATTGGAAGATTGGGAGCCTTGCTGGTTTTGTTGATTTGAACCGCCACTTTGTTGGTTTTGATTCGATGAACTAGAGGATTGAGAACCCTGAGAAGAACCTCCAGAAGAACTAGATGATTGATTACTTGAATCAGATGAACCGCCTTGACCCGAGGAGGATCCCTGTTGGCCTGTGGAAGATTGTTGGCTTGATGACGAAGAATTTTGAGAAGATGAGCCCTGTGAAGAGCCTTGAGAGGAAGAGTTTTGAGAGCCTTGTGAAGCAGAAGAGGAATTTTGAGAAGAAGAACCTTGAGAAGAAGAGCTTTGAGACGTGCCTTGTTGTGCGTTTGTGCCTTGAGAAGAAGTGCTTTGTGATGATTGTGAGGAAGAACTACTGCTACTACTATTAGAGCTACTGGAGCTGCTAGAGCTACTAGAATTTTGAGAAGAACTACTTTGCTGGGAAGAGGAAGAGGAGTTTGACCAGGATGAATTCGAAAACGAGGAACTACTGTCAGAGCCTCTTAAGAGGTGAGGGTTACCTGAAGTTTGTGATTCTTCAGCACATCCTATTCTGTTTGCAGCCCATGGGTAGTTGCAAGATAACGAAGTGGGATCCCATACTGTTCCAGTACCGCAGGAAAATTCGTACTGTAAGAAACCACCTTGTCCATTACTTATACACCTAAAGAACTTCTTGCAGTCGACCGGGTCACCCAAGAACCCTTCTTGGCTACACCTTGCTCCAATTTGACTAGATATTGTCGTAGATGGCAGTGAAGAAACAGTCGTAGTACTTGGCGCAGGTGAACTGGTAGAAATAGGTGCGTTATTGTTATTATCCACTTGTCCGTAATTCCCATCGATCCCGTTACCACCGCATTCTGTCCTGCTGCTCGCGTAGGGGTAGTTACATGCGCTGATGGCAGGATCAAAGACCGTGCCCTCCGCGCATTCAAATCTTATCGCCATGAGTGCATTCTTCCCATCGGACACGCACCTATAGAAACCCCTACAGTTCTGAGGGTCGGAATGGTAACCTTCATTCGGGCAGCGAAAATTCGAACTGTATTCGATGATTTGGCGTGAGCTTCTCGTTAGTTCGATTGGTGTCAGTTCTGGAAGAATCATTGAATTAATTTACTAGTAGGTACTTTCTTATAAGGCTATAGTGGGGGGTAAATGAGTGTTCTTACTTCTAAAAATTACGGGACTGGTAGCTTCAGAGAGGGTCTTAGTTAATTCGGTACTTCAAACTATAATCTGACTTCCAAAGTGTCAACATCTATTGATTTTTTTATGGAATAGTTTTATTTTTAACACTGCACAATAAGAAAAATCAGCAAAATTTATTAGTCAATTTTCTTGGCAAAAACTGAACATAGGACTTTTTGATATAAAACTTCTTTATTCCAAATATTCGCAGGAATGTGTATTTTTTACTACATTAAAGACATCACAATGTATATAAGACAAACGCAGCTTCGTCATGAATAAAACCTGAGACCTCAAACGGAGTTTTTGACCTAGTATGAACTTTTCTGGGTTCAAAAAATAGCTTCGTGATTAAAAGCCGTCAGTGGTTTCACTATCAAACGATTTATTAACGAAGTGGTGACGCCGACAAGTATTTTAATTAGCAGAGCGTATCTTCCAGTTGGTATACCTCTTTCAGCAACTGCGTTTGACCTTGGAAGGCCACCGAGACAAAGTGGATCGAATGCCGTTTAGGTTGAAGTCGAGTTTAAGGAAATAACGTCTTCATAGTATTAAAAAGGTGGTAAGATAAATCACATAGAAAGGGAATTAACAAATAAAACAACAAAACTAAGTTTTAGTTATTTAAAAATCAATTTGCTGTCAAAATAATCTATCGGGTGAAGAATATGATCTAGATACGATGTTATTTTTTCTGAAGGAAAACACATGCTATGCTGGTACGACACAATCTGGCGCTTTACCATGCTAGAAGTAGCATGGTAAAAGTGCAAATATCGTAAAGCATGACCATATACGCTGGTTGTAAAGGTAGACGACTGATATAACATGACAAGGTATGTGACAAATTCTTGATACTACTATATTGCTACATTGCTTCAACCCAGCATTAGATATGCGAATCTAAACGTTGCGAATGATATCCAGCAATTTTATTGAGAGGTTTATCTAGTTATGCACATCTTGAAGGTAGGTATATCGGGAGTACATAAACAAGTACAGTAAATAAAATGAGAAGCATTTGCGCAAAAGATAGAAGAAAAAAAAAGTAGGAAAGTCCATTTTTAACCATTTTGTGTTCAGTACAGTATTTTTGATTGAAAAATTCCAGCTGGAACGATAACAACACTTTTCCATTTAAAGAGAAGGGGTTCATCAGTAAATAGGTTACAAATTATTACAAAATCAAGCATATATATTCGAATACACACTCAGGATAGGATCTAGTCAATTAAATTTTAAAGTTCAATGGTTCATTATATGAGAGCCAATAAGAATGAAAAAAACTTAACAAGCTTATTTCATATATCACGCAAAAATCGACAAACTCAACCAAATTGTGCAAAAGTACATATAAGATAATACAAACTGTAGGGATATTTCCTATGACATTCTTTTCAAAAAATACTTTTTGTGATACATGTGTTCAAATTTTGAGTAATAATTTTAATATTTTTAGGCAAAATATCTGGAAAACTCTCAGCTCACTTAACGAATTTGACTAAAAATACCATCAGATAATATATCAATATTTTATTATCTGTAGAGTAAATATAGTTTTCATTATTAGCGTAGAATAGAGGGTTTAAGTGCCAATAAATTCCCATAATAGGTGTGTCACGGTCTTTAGTAGAAAAATATTTTGCATGGGAAAATATTAGTATTTTATCATCATTAATGTGTATTAAGTTACAATAATAAAATTACTTATTTACTAGATAATAAAAAAATGTATCATGAAAAATACATGTTTTAGAGGGAAACAGGAAAAACACCTATTATACAGAATATTCCGTATTTAATTAGACATAAAGATATAGGGTGTCAAAATTTAAACTACGATATTTGCCAATAACTTTTAAAAAAATTTAAATATTTGGAGTTTTTTGGGGGATTATGTTAAACCTTTAACACACTGCTATATACAGAGAAATATGTAAAAATGTACACAATCCCGACGTCAAAGTTAGCAACAGATTTGAATTTCTCGCCTTCAAAAACCCCGATCATCAAAATATATGCAAACATTTGGCTTTTTTAAAAAGTTATTAACAAATATCAAAAATAAAATTTTAACTTTGACATATTTTTAACCATTACCCTTTGACTAAAGTAAGTACATCGTATTTAGTATTATTTTGTGGCCAGATATCTACTCTATACCCTAAATCTTCCTGCATCCTTTACCAAAGTTATGAACAAAAAACGAGATACGCTCTGTATAAATCGCAAAAATATGTGTATTGGAGTCAGGATTCATAATAGTTGTTTATGAAAATAAACTAACCTCTTATCGAAGTGCAAATGAGTAGGTACCTATTAAAATATGTGTGAATATAATTGTAATAAACTTAACTTATCCATATTTTCGTTAATGTTCTTTAAATCCTTTCTTCTAATTTAGGCCTATTTTTGTTGAGAATAATACTTCACTTTATCTTCACATTGGTTTTTTTTAGTCCTTTTGACTCAGTTCTCCGGTTACCCGGTTTGACCGTACACGGAGACAAAGGTAGACGAAAAATGACACCCAGAAAAAGATACGCCTGCCTTATTACAGATCGGTCTTCATCTAGATAGCGAAATCTGAATGGGGCTCGAGAGTGTGGTCGCGTGAGCTATCTGAATCATCGCGTCGCGAATAATATGTTATTGTGGTACATGCCTAGGCTGTCAGACGTGGAAAATAATAAACACGTATTATTAATTACGAGGCAGGCTATCATTTGCGTGCCGGAACGCCACCCATAAATTGGACAAGCTCCGGCGTAAATCACGGCCTGCTCGGACTGGAAGATAATAATTCGACGTTGTTGATAATGGGAGGACGGACGGTATAATGAAGACGGTAAGAAGTTGGGAATTTTCGTATCTTTACCAGGCCAAATCCAAATCTGTGACATTTAATTTACTGAGGCTGAGGCATCGAAAATTTATTGTCTAAAGCTATTTATTTGTGGAATAATTTTAATTTTTCTTTGGCTTTTGCCACACTTGAATAAAAATTCTATACATTCCTATATTATCAAAAAAGTAAAGAAGAATCGGTAATAAATTTAATATTCGAACAGTTTTTCAGACAACTAACACTTTACGATCATTTTTGTCTAAAACGCGTCCAAAAAATGATATACAAAATTCAAAAAATTGCATCTACAGTATACCTTGTGAATGCAATAAACATTATGTTGGAGAAACGTCTCGGCCTATGAATGTTAGAGTTGAGGAACATAAAGATTATATAAAAAGACGGGAATTTGAAAAATCCAAAATTTGCGAACACGCTTGGGAAAACGGTCATTTGATTCAATGGGGTTCAACAAAAATTTTAGAGAAGGAAGATAACGCAACAAAAAGGAAATTGAAAGAGACCGCGATTATTTTGTTGAACGGAGATAAGTGTGTGTCAAACTGTTTAGTAACCATCGATCATTGTTGGCTACAGTTGTATCAATAGAAGAAGTAAGTAACAATAAAATAAAAATCATTTAACATCTCTATGGAAGCAGATAAACAAATTTTAAACTGTCAAACTTGACATACGTTTAATATTTTTACTACTATTTTGAGAACGAAAACAGAGAGTGTTTCAAAACGTCAATAATACGGAAGTGCGCGATAGTAATGTGATTTTTGTTATTTTTACTTATCTGCTTTTTTCACTGAGATTTTTAGGTTAGGTAAACTTAGTTTTAAAAAATAACCCTTGACTGATCCGTTCGGCGCAAGGGCTTATTTAATTAATCTTTATTTTTTTCAGAAATGTGGGAAAAACCCAATAAAGCTAAAGAAAAACATCGAAAATTAATTTAGCACTCCATATTTTATACAGGGCGTTCAGAAATACTAGAAAAAAATTAAGTACAGATCCTACGTGAGAAATTATTTGATCTGTTTGCTTTCCCGATTTCTCATTTTTGTCCCCTACGGTCTCGTAATGTTGACCCTAAAATTTTATTTTTTGCAAATACCTTTAAAACCTCAAAGCCGATTTTAATGGAATCTGGCATGCGGTTGTAGGTAGTCTATCTGAACATTATTAAGAAAGTAGTTTGGTAACTCTTCACTTTTTTTGATTTGAGGTTGAATTTTCCAGAAAAAGTTGCTAAAGCTGTAGTGCGACCATTGACAAGTGCAACTGAAAAATTCTTTAACAAGATGTAGAGTCTATAATTAAAAAGGATATCACAAGACGAATATTTTTCTAAATGCTAGAACAAATGTTTTCTTCATTTAAGGCTCAGGTTTATGGTACTATTTTTAGCAAAGAAACGGATAATTGAAAATTTTTAAAAATTAAGTAGTTTTTTGAATGAATTGAAAAAAAAAATAAAGAGACAGCGTAATCACAAATCGACGCTGTCAGTCAATCGGTTTGAATTAATTTCTCAACCACTCTTTTCATTTTATGCATTCATAACTTCTCAACTTTGTCAATGGTAGTACCACAGCTTTCTCTGAAAAATTCAGTTTTAAATGAAAATGTAGAGTATTTTTTTGTGCTTCTAATGCACTGGCAAATAATGTTCAGATAGAATATCTACAACCCCATACCAAATTGCATTAAAATCGGCTTAGGGATTCCGACGATATTTGCAAAAAACAAAATTTAAGGTCCAGTTTCAAAATTCCCCAGGGATCCCAAAAATTAGAATTCGTGAAAACACAAAAATACGGTTAAAGAATTTCTCATGAAGATTATATACCCAATTTCTTCCTAGCATTTCTGATTCACCTTGTATATTATGTTCATTTTACAAAGAATATAAAGATATAAATCATAGAAAAAAATTAATTTTTTAGGTAATAACTATATAGAGATATTTATTGAGAGAAATTTTGAAAATTAGAAAATAAAAATACATAAAAACAGCGAAAATAACAGCAACAACAACAACATCAAAGTGTACAGGAAAAATATAATATATTCAGGTTTATCTGACAGGTTAAAAAGAACTGGTAAAAGGTTTAATATTAGGACAGTATGTCGACCTTATAATGTTAAAATTAGGGAATATCTGAAATGCATTACAAACAGAAAATTTAATAATTCTTAAATTTGCCAAGTCGCGTGGCAAAAACCTGTTTTTCAGTAAAATAATAGAAACAGGGCAGAAAAGAAATTCAATAAAGAGGGAACTAAAAGAATTTGAGTTTATTTTGCTAAATGGTGATAGTAGAACTTTCGACAATCGTATTTTAGATATTGTCACTGACAAGACAGAATAAATATTATACAGCGTGTTAATTAAATAACGGGCTATAATTTAACGCTATGTTCCTTGGACAAAAATAATGTGGTTTAAACTACAACTAGTGCACTGATAAAACATATTAACGATATTACATGGTGGATTGTTGGTTATTTAGTCCATAGGTAAATAATGTGAAATAACAGCAGAATATAATATTACAACTGTAATGGAAAATTACTACTTATTTTTTTAGAGTAAAACTGTGTTTTTCTACATATGCAATGTAATTTTACAAAGTTATTATAATATATTTTACGGTATTCAGATGGAGATTCTTATAGTAAAATATTGATTTGAAAAACCTTGCATAATACCCAGTCTTAGTGTTAGATACCTGTAAAGCAACAATTATAAAATGAACCCCTTGATAAATGTAAATGTAATCTGAAAAATATTGAAATTAATAATTTCTGTTCAAGTACAAGATTTCATGTATTTACAAAACTGTAACTTTTTCAATTTTTATTTATCCTACCTATTCCCTATGTTTTTAAAGACTTCAGATAATACTGAATTTTTAAATTTATGGTTTGAACCTTGACATATATTTTGTAGGTACTGTAACCGGCGCATCCACCAAAATGTCGAAATAATTTATATTCAAAAATATCATTTCTGTTAATACTCATTCTACAAGTGTTTATTGTTGACCTTGTAGAGAGTTAGATCCAATCGTTTATAGGAGGGAAATCTTGTCAATTGACCCACAAAATCACAAAACAAATTTCGAAGAGTATACAAAAGATATTTATATATTTTTTGTGGCAAAAATGTATGAATTTAAACTCTTCGAGACTGTATAGAAATAATTCAATGAGGTATGGTTGCTTTTCGTACATTGTGAAATCATCAATTTCGAAGTACCGCGGGATTCGATATACTTATGCGCCATTCTATGTATGGAAATCTATAATGGCACTGGTTGCTCGTATGTGTAGGACTCATGGGGGTAATATTTCTGAGATAACAGAAGCAGTGGACCAGTGGCGTAACAAAGAGGTTTCCAAAAATAATTAATCACTGTTTTAATAACATATAATTGTTAAACAATATAAATTTCTATTAGCTTTCTGATATCTGCTGTTATATGTTCTATTTTACAAATAAAAAATCTACGTCTGCAGACAGCAAAAACAAACACATTATTAAGACAAACATGTATTATGGCCTTTTTCATTAATTCAAGTGAAGATTAAAAAACTGCTTAGGCACTGAGACTAAAGTTTTTATACAAATCGTTTTTGACAACTTTCTTAGCGACTTTTTTTAATTTCGGTTCTATTAGTAAATGTTTAAGTTTTCTTTCAACTGACAATTTCTGAGAATTTTCGCATGACAAACCTGTACTATTGGCAAGTAAATATTTTTCTATGTACGCCACTGGTTCATGTATAATGCAAGAACTACGACTTTACCACACAGACCATCTCACAGCCTTGCTTCGAGATGACTTTAACTCGTTATGTTCTCGAGCATGTTCGATCACAATGTTATAACTCGTACGATTTTTATACATAAATCTATGGATCTGTCTACCGCTTTATACCTAACGACTGCCTTTTATAATACCCCAGCAAATATATCCCCAATTATACACGGAATATATACACTGGAATCAAGTGGCGATGGCATCGTAAATACTGTCATTTGTCACAGTATCAACACAGGTTGCTTCGATAATAAAAATAAAACAGCGTAAGTTTTAATAGAGATTAAAAATTCGAAAATTTGGACATCTACAGTGTGTTACGTCATTGTGGGGACATTTTAGAAACAAAAACAAGGAAAACAGTTTTTTTAGTATACGTACTGTATTTCAGCTGCAGCCAGTGTCGTAGATGCAGGGTATCTTTGCGATCTTAGTCACAAAATGTGATGCTACTGAAATTTTACATTTTATTCTTAACAAAAATGGCTTAAAATCCCTTGTAATTTCAGTGAAAACTTACACATTTACATCGGCCGAAATTCAATTGTAGCCGCTATTAAACACCAATCTTATAATTCAAAATAATAAAACCAGAAATGTATATAAAAGATAGATATAGCAGTTACATGACAGCAATTTCATCATATTATTGACTTTTAAAACTTTGTTTTGTCGCTATTTTGCTGTTTAAAGTACCTGTGAGAATAATGTAATCCCAACAAGAAAAGCGTTTTATAGAAATTATTTAAACTATGTATTTTCAAAACATTCTTGTGTTTGCACATACAGATTCGGAAATTGCGGATCTTTACTGAGAAAGTAGAAATTGCCGCTTCATTCCAGGGAAGGTACGAACTTTAAGAGGGGCGGCGACGTGCATTGGTTCCGTATCGCCAACGCCAATTCGCCATTGCAAATCTAACTGTCCAGTCAACTGATGCCAGTGTTGTCAGATCTCATGCATTCCGAGGAAATCTCATGCTCTCATATTTTGATTACAAAATCTCATGCTTTTTAATAGACACAAAAAGAAATAATAAAATTATTAAAATTACTCTTTGAAATCTACCAAAACAAAGACCTAACGAGAAATAAAGGCAAAATCGAGGGCAAAATTGAATAGATAGAGGTAGGTATCTACAATATTTGGGTACTTGAAATGTCCTTTATTGTAGACTGCTCTCTTAATAATTAGCAATGAATACAGTCTACGGATATGCGGTGTGTGTGCTGTATTCACGCTGTATTGCAGTGATTCTTAACTCTATTCCGTAAGGGTACCTACATTTTCTGGAAACAACAGATTTTACGACCCGTGAGTCGCCCTGCGTCACGTCAACTGCGCCTCAACGTTCGCCCGGCCTAACAATAAAATAAATTAGAAAGGTTACGTGGTTAATAACTTTTAAGTAAGTACCCTTAAGTACCTACTTACAATGTAATATTATGATAAAATAGCAGAACATAATGCTTTTTAATGAAATAAAAATGGCATTACAAAAGTAATTAAAAATTTAACTGTGTCAAGAGGTGTTTCTTGATAAATTAAGCCACCTCATGCTTCTTTGAAATTATTCTCATGCACTGAATTTTTCCCACCTGGCAACACTGCTCGATGCAAACACGCTGTGGTCGAAGTATGCGTGTAGCATGACACAAATACACGCAAGCGGCAAAATACAATTCACCATCAAGATCCTCACTTTCCAAATCTGTATACAGTATTTTTGCTTCAGGAGGTTAATTTATTGTATAATGTCTATAGTAGCAATTTACACAACTGACTATAAAGCGTTATAAATAAATTTTGTAGTGATCGCAAGAGAAATATTTGAGAAGATTCTTACAGCAAAAATAAAAATATTTTATAGAAGTTATTTAAATTACTTACTTCTTACGCCATTTATGCAACACTTTCGTTTCAGAAAGTTGTTTAGCTGTATAATTACAGCATTTGTTTCATAAATGTAGTATTAAAATATTTTTGTGCGACAATAAAGCAAAACTGTTTCTTAAAAGTAGTTAACATGAGCAAACGATTTTCTACAAAATATAAAGCATTCATAACCACTGCTATAAAATATCTTGTGTTACTTGGGATAAGTATAAGTTTAGTGATTCTGCTAGCCAAGCTGTGTGACAAACTGAGTCAAAAGTTTAAAATGGTATACAATGGTGTAACATCCTGTATATTACAGTAATGTTTTTCTACAGCTTAAAGTAATTCTTGTATTTATTATTTATTCAATATAGTGGGCGATTTAATAATAGGCAGCACACATCAACCCTATATACCTACGTTTTATTAAAAAAAATCTTGTAGAGCCCACAATGAAAACACGATGACGCCCCTATTCTGCTAAGCTATTATTACCGTAAGATACGTATTTATTATCTACCTGTGTAACATCTGACCCGTCCATCTGTACGTTTGACATCTTAAATTTACTCTCAGGAAGCCGTTCAAAGGCCAACGACCAATTTTGCCTGTTACTTTTTCTTGTATACGTCATAAAATATATTAATTTAACCACATTGTGATCTCTGCGACGTACGAATAATGCCATTTTATCACCACACTGTCACAATTCGCATACCTTCATTTTTATTACAACCTCGGCGACATCAATTCACAAAATGATCGGCTCGTAAAAAGTTTAACCGTCCCAAAAAAAGTCAATGAACTTGGACGGCAAAAATTCGTTTCCGAATTTTTAAAGATAAATGTGAAATGTTAGATATGGTATAGAGTGTGATTTCAACAAATAAATTCATTAAGGATTCCAGACACGTTCAGTTTTGTTTTATTTTATAATATCCAATCCCCAATAAAGAAAAACGTGTGAGCTAATAATATAGATATACACATCAATCTCATCTTACCGTTCGCAATTGCTGCTGAAACGCAGCATACTGTTGTCAGTAACAATACTGTGACTCTGTCTAAATCCATCTTAGTTACGTCTCATTTGAACCATCTGAAAAAGAAAATACTATAATTAATCAAAAGGTCAATACATTACATATATAATTAAAAATAAAGTGCAGTTTAACTTGACGATACGAAAACTATAAAATAGCTGTGTAAAAATTATGACTGTGTACATACTATGCACCAACTGTGTTCAGACCGTTTAGAAAATCATTTAGGCAAAGTAAACAGGAATTTATTTGCGGTACAGTTTAAAAAAATATCTGCATGACTACATATCATAAATTAATAAACTGTTAATATACAGTGTGGAAGAAAAGTATGGAATAAATTCATTATTTCTAAAACAACAAAGTTTCATGAAATTTCCTCGGACCCGTCGATTTTGCTTTTTAAAAAGACTCTTTTTTCTAAACCAACGCATTTCCGACGTTCATTTGTTTTCGCGTGATGACGTCATCCAATATTTTTTTAAATAGAACCCCTACATTTTTTCATTGAATTCTTGTAGGGCTTAACTTGCTGAATACAAAAATATGTAATTTCAACACTTTATTCCTTCAACTTTCCGAAAAAAAAAAATAAAATAACCGATCCAATAAACGCTGCAGTTGACAGATGTCAATTCTGGTTAGATTTTGTTTAGCTGTCAGAAACAGTTTCTGAGGTGACTTGATTTAATTTGTTGTTTTTGCTATCAAAAGATGTAATATTCTAACATGCAATCTAATAAAACAAAATAATAAATTAGGGGGTCAAATACGATTGAGACAACCAGAATTTAATTATTAATTAATTAATTAATTAGTCCTTATTTTGTGATACTGCTGATGAATTCACTATATCCATTTACTCTCAACCAGCCCATCACAGACACAAATGGGAATATTCACATCTTTTTCAAGCCGATTTTATTGGATCGGTTATTTTTTTTTTTCGGAAATTGGAAGAATAAAATGTTGAAATTATACATTTTTGAATTCAGCAAGTTAAGCTCTACAAGAATCCCATGAAAAAATATACTGGTTCTATTTAAAAAAATATCCCATGACGTCATCACGCGAAAACAAATGAACGTCGGAAATGCGTATGGAAAAAAGAGTCTTTTTAAAAAGCAACATCGACGGGTCCGAGGAAATTTCATGAAACTTTGTTGTTTTAGAAATAATGAATTTATTCCATACTTTTCTTCCACACTGTATAGGCTACAACTTCGTAAAAATTTCTTACGATATCTTTACAAAATTGTGCACAGACCGTATAGCTATATGCCTGTGCTCAAAGAAAATAAGATAATAACGGTAGGCTTATTTAAAATTTGTGTAAAGAATGCTTTACATAACAAAGCACTCTGTATTTATTCGAATCTTGTGACAAACAAAACGATCCTTGCACAGTCTCAATACGATATCGACACAGTCAATGACTAGTATGAGTTTTGTTTTCTCCTGGCCCAAGGTAACAAGGTTGATTCATCGAGAATAAAATGCAGCATGACATTCTAACAAGACTGTGCACATACCGGATAAATACTGTCTCAATCGTATATAAATTTACTTAAAGAAAATAAAAGAATAACAGTAGGCTTATTTAAAAACGCATATATTACAGAACAAAACGTCCTGACTTGATTCAAATCTTCCGACATATGATTTTTTCATAGTCCCAGTATGGTTTCAACACTGTAAATATAATGGTTTAGTTTTACTTTGTCTCAAGGTAGCAAAATTCATCAAGTACCGAATTGAATAAAACAGTAGAAGACTAAACAAACTCTTAAGTTGTCAATATTACCATAATTAAAATGTTTGCCGTCAATCATTAGACTCCATGAAGAATTACCTGTCAGAATCCGCATTTCAGCGGTGCAGACTTCGCGTAGGTAAATCATTCAAGCGGCGTACTAGGCTATTAATTAATAACCTACGTACCTGATGCATTCGTCTGCATAAGCCGACATAATTAAAATTCAATTGTAAATACAGGCGTACGAACTACGCGCTAATGAATCGGCCAGTTTGGTGCGTGTGATAAACCGCAGACGGTCAAAGAAGTAGGAACGCGGAGGAATGATGACGCGCTACAAATACAAAAATGCAAAGAAAATTTATTAGGGTAATCGGTAATCTTTGTAATTCTTAAATATCTTTCTCCTTGTGAACATTAATAATCTTAAACTTAATATAAGAACGCTTGGATGCACATAATAAATATGTCTTGGCAGAAGAGAAGACCATCGATCACCTCGCAGGGAAAAAATGCAAATTTCGGGCTTGTTTGTAAGACAAATCTGGACCCGCTGACGAAAAATAAAAATCAACGGGAGACCTAGCGGCTGGTCCTTATCGATCATCTTCGGAGACCCGACAGAAATTTTAGACCGCAAAAATAAATTGAAATTCTATATTTAACTTCTATCGTATCTCAGGGTCCCACCCACGTGACGTATTTCTTGGCGAACATCCTACACACGTATACCTGAATAGGTACCATATTTAATAAGTTCATAACACAGATAATATTTTCCTGATGTAATCGTATTTTTTTTTGAAACACCAATCTTATTTTAAAGTTTTTATTAAAAATTGTTTAGACAAAAATTATACAGGGTGTTTCCCAGGGGCGCATTTTATGGTTAAAATTAAGGAATTTCGTTAAATAAACTAAATGCTAAAATGTTATGCCAAAGCCAACAATATCTGAATAAAAACTCGATATTATTTTAATACAGTTAAAACAAAAAGTGATGATAACAATAACTAAACATAAAAAAATCAGGTAAACACCCTCATACTAATACATGGTGATTTTCCGGGTTGTTGTGCTGTGGCTTCGGTAACTAGTAGCTGCCAGAAACAGAGTTAAACTGCACAGCCCTAGCATTAGCCGGGATACTTTTACCTGCTCTGGTTGTTCTCGGGCTAGGCTCTGTGGGGACAGACCCGCTATCGGTGTTTCTGAGTCCGTCCATACATCGATTTCGGTTCCTATTGCTGGTATTACGACTGCTACGGTCGGAACCGTTCCTCGGATAATGGTGGTTCTCCGAGGCGTTCCGTAGCCGCCGCTGTAACTGGTCGCATCCCATGCTTCCAAACGTTTTGCCGCTCTTCACTGTCGGCTCTAGATCCATTTCTCGAAAGATTCTCGTCGATTCTCAATATTCTAGTCGCGCCTCGATACACGGCATTACTTTGTTTGTTTACCAGACTCGCGTAGGGGCGATCGGGGCAATCTAGCGTTTTGCAATCCCACAGTCGTCGAATTGGGTCCGTTGTCTGACACTCCCTTCTCATTCCTACTTCTTTGGTGACTCGCGGCCCGCGAATAGATAATGAATTTAAACGCTACGTGAGGCATTTTTCAGTGTCCTTCCCGACGATTACCGGCGCGTTACAAAATTGGCGTAATGGATCGTCGCGAATGATTTATCCCAGTCATCGCCATTATGCCGCGTTTTTATTCGGGCCGCAGAAAAACCGATTTGTATTCGTTATTTTGACGGGCGGACTAATGGACTTTTATTAGCGAGGCCGACTTATCTAGTTGTTAATGCTTGTTGTGGCGTCGGCGAATTTATTAAGCCGATGGACCTGTAATTGAGTCGTTAGTGGCCGTTTTGTCGAGACGTGTTAAAAAATGCGCCCGATACGATTCCGTAAATTGTTTCGAACATACTTTATACTTCACGGACATAATTAAACAATTGGTTCACTTTTTTTGGCACGATAAAAGATTTTTCGTACGTCACGGATTACAGTGCTAGATTAATTTTTGATTCCAGAATAAAGTGTCATTCTTCATATCAAATTTATATCATAATATAAGAAACTAAGGTGCACTATAAATATGAATTTGAAGACTATACTTTAGTTTTTTACATTTGCACTGAGGATTCTACGATATGCTTTACTTCTTAAGTATAATACCCTATTCTACTTCCATAGACTATGACACTTTTAATTTGAAGAATACACTTTAGTTCTATTTTATAAAATTTAGTTCACTTTAGACATTAAACGATTCATTTTAGCTCCTTAGTGTACAATGTACTTTAGCCCATTGGTATAAACTCCACTGTTTTGTATAATATGGATTAAAATCCAATATTATATAATTTGAACACACTTTAGTGTCATTTGTAAAAGCCACAATGTATTGCATAACAATTTTAATCTGATAGATGCACTTTAATCTTTTTTATATTACACACTTTACCTTTCGTATGGGGGTTGCACGTTAGCCTCTCTGTATAAAACACGTTTTTTTATGTTCGATAACTAAAAGTACAGTGCCACATTGACTGTTGAATGCTCGTTTTTACCTTCACTTTAATGTTCTATAACATGTTTTACCTTTAGGATTAAAAAATGTTATTTAGACCGTTATTATAAATACAGTAGGACTAGCAAAAACTGCCACTTTTAATTTGAAGAATGCACTTTAGTTCCTTTTTATATAATATATACTTTAGCCTCCGAATTAAAGACCGCACTTTGTCCCAATTGTATAAATTACACTGTTTTGCACAATGTAGATTAAAAGTACGAAGCTTTTAATCTGATCATGCACTTTAGTTTCTTTTTGTATCACACATTTCACCATTTGGATTGAAAACGCACTTTAGCATCTCTGTATAACAGGTAGTATTTCACGTTTCAGTAACTAAAAGTACAGTGCTGATTTAAAACTGGAGAATGCATTTTAGTCCTCTCTGAGATAAAATAATACACTTTAGTTTCCTTTATAGTCCCCGGATTAAAGAATGCAATTTCGTTCTCTATTATAAAATACAATATGAGCTAAAGTACAGTGCTAAATTTAATTTGAAGAATGCACTTTAGTCCCTTTTTACATAACATAGCTCTACCTCAGCATTTTAGTCCCATTTGTGTAAATTGCGCTGTCTTACACAATGTGAATTAAAACTACGAGACTCCTTTCAATCTGATTTATGCACTTTAGTTTCATTTATATCGCAGACTTCACCCCTGAAATTGATAACGCTTTTTAGTTCTCTTAGTAGCATTTTAGTCCTTTTATAACATACCTTCGATATTAAATCAATTTAGTCCCTTACTGTAAAGTATAATGTCAACTAAAGTAGCTACAATGCCACTTTTAATTTGAAGAATGAATTTTAGTTCCTTTCTATATAAAAACTTATAATGTAAGGGTACACTTTACTCCTTTTTACAGTGTTTTACATTCTGATGACTAAAAATAGGGTGCGCCTTTCTTGTATACCTACACATTGTACAATTTTGCATGAATACCCATTTCAATATTCAAGGATCCTCAGTATCTACTATTTTATCTTAATCCTCATGGAAAAAACAGCCAATTTATGAGACACATGCTACGTTATTTCACGCATCTATAGATCAACAGATGTAGCATATTCGTGTCCTGCTGAGATTGTATTAAGAGTCTCCGCGATATTTATAATATCTGTTAGTTCCATGAATCGATAATGGGACTTGGGACTTGGAAGCCATAGTTTATGTCTAGCTAACAAATTGGAAGAATGCCCATTGGGGTACATCAGTTCTGGTATTCAAATTCAAATAAAGGTTATAAACAGTTCACTGGAATGCCACAAATGAATTTAAAAAGGACGCCACTTATCTTTGATCCCGACATTAGCTTTTTTGTTTAATACATAATCATACCTATACGAAAGAGAATAGTGAGGATATCACAAAATAGTTCTTTGGAGAAATGATGATCTAGGATCATAAAATTGATTGGTCAGCTCGTTTGCCTGATCTTAGTCCTAGGGAATGTTTTTAAACAAGTATTATTTCTCTGCTGAATTAGTTTGTTTTAGAAACAGTATCTATGTGACTGACTAGTTTTAAAAAAATGTAACAATAAACAACGCGTGTACGTATGTTTGCTGTTATAATAAATGAATTCGATGTTAGCGTGGGTTTATTGAGAAGTGGTTGATACAAAGTATAAATTTGGATACTGTAGTGGACCTGTTTGGGCAAAAACGGAAAAAAAACCAGTCGCCTAATCTGCATTTCTTACTGTTAGACACCTGTTTTCAATCCGTTGTTTATGTAACATAATTGGCTAATTATCTTATATAATTTACATAAAATTTGCCGGTTGTTAACACGGGAAAAGGTAAGATATTTTTAGATTTTACATTTGTACATTGCACATCACAAATATAAACCGAAAAAGTCTTTCGCATAAAATTGCAACGATTACTTTAAAAAATTATGAAAATTTGCATATTTTAATTTTAATTCTGAACACTTTG
Source organism: Monochamus saltuarius (assembly GCA_025584915.1). Taxonomy (NCBI): domain Eukaryota; kingdom Metazoa; phylum Arthropoda; class Insecta; order Coleoptera; family Cerambycidae; genus Monochamus; species Monochamus saltuarius. The sequence goes on from CM046727.1 coordinate 3,640,765, forward strand.
GGTTTCTATTACGTCACCACGAATTGGCAATATCTAACTTTTTATTAACGACAGTAATACTTTACAAAAGCGTCAATTTATAAAAAATGTTTTTTATAATTATGATGAAGTACATAGAAATATCAAAGCTGTTTTAAGTAAAATAACGCCCTGAGGCAGATAGCGTACTATCGTTTGCAATAATAATGACACTACCTTAATTAGTTTTTAAACAACTGGAAGAAATTTCATTGAATCTCTATTGATAAATGAAACAACTAAGTACTAATGTTGAATGTTGAAAGTAGATTTCATTATCAATACGTCAACAGTTCGAAATAAATAGCAAAATTCGTTTTAAACTGTGTCATTAATATTGAAAACAATTCTACTTACTTCCTAATGGTCTTTGCGCTATTTTTATCATTTATGTAGGCTATTATATTCAGGAAGATTTGATTTAAAACGATTTGTTTTTTAATTGATTTATTTCCAGACCAATGCAGTTGTAATATGCCTCAAAATTAAGTAATTGTTGCAAAATAAGAGACTGGTTATATTAATATAGCTACGCCTCGCCATAACTGAATGAATTAGTCCCAAAGCAAAACGTTTGTGAGGGAGAGGGGGCATTATATTATTATTTAGAATAATAAGAAGAATCGTGACGAATGGCATTAATCGCAGCGAATCGCCATTGGCACGCCTTCCAACGGGAGGCAAGAAAATTTTCTTCAACTATGATGAAGTACATAGAAATAATATCAAAGCTGTTATAAGTACCTTAACGCCCTGAGGCCGATAGTGTACTTCCTAATGGTCTCTGCGCTATTTTCAGCATTTAGGCAGACTATTATATTCAAGAAGATTTAATTTAAAACGTATTTGTCTATCAATGCAGTTGTAATTTCGAATGCCCTCATGCGTAGTTAAAATAAATAACGCCTTCGGGCACTATTTCTCACTTAATATACTTCAAAATTAAGTAATTATTGCAAAATAAGAGACTGGTTATATTAATATCGCTACGCCTCGCCATAACTGAATGGATTAGTCTCAAAGTAAGAACGTTTGTGAGGGAGAGGGGGCAGTCTATTACTATTTAGAATACCGCGTGTGCGATTGCAAGAAGGATCGTGGCGAATGCATTAATCGCAGCGAATTACCATTGGCACGCCGTCCAACAGGAGGCGAGCCATTTTTCTCCACCTAACCTACAAAACGCCCCCTGAATCTTTAAGCAGATAACGATCGACATTGGCCTTCTTCTGCGCTGACCGCTAGTCGCACACCTGACTTTAAATATTCATCCGCGCGGATTTTTTATAGAAATCGTACCGATTTCGAGGCACTCCCCTGTCCGTAACAGTTCTTACGATTGTCTCGATGGAAAACAATTTTTGCTCAATATGAATAAAGCCGGAAGATACCGTAGTCGATTGTTGTCGCCTTATCTGATGCGCATTCCGCGTGGGGTCGACACAGATACCGAGTTCCATATATATATATATATATATATATATTTTTTAATACAAGAGGTACCAACACATTAGCAAGATAAGTATATGTGTGTGCCGCCCCCTGATGGATTTACGTCAAATTTTCCAGAAGATTAAGTTATTATTCAATTGTTATGTATCAAAAAGATTTTTTATGGATGTAATGTACCGGAAAAAATGGTGCCTGTAAAAAAATTTAGTTTCATGGAAAAAAAATATTTATTTGTACAGGACCAAACAAATATTTATTTCCTGATACTAATTCAATTTTTCGAAAAAGCCAAAATTACAGTTATTTTGTGTATAGAAAGCAGTGTAAAGGGCCTCTAAAAATGGTATTTATTGTCCGATTCATTTCGTTTTTTTTTTTAAGAGTGGAGCAGTAAAAAATATTAATATTTGTTGTCTATTTTCAAGGCCTACTTCTAATTTTTTCACTGTCAAATTTCACAAAAACTATTAAACGATTATTTTTCTTCAAATCTAACTACGGCACTGGATTAATCCCTTAAAAAGGTTTTATACCAAATTTCGAAATAAGTTGGATAATAAGTGCCAATTTTAAAGGCTTGTTTCCATTTGAACTGTAGATGAAGCATTTGTAACTTTTTTCTTTTCTCTATTGTATTTTTTTATTTGTAATTTTTCGTGCAATTAGTTACTAGCAACATTTGTATCCTTGACAAAAATCTGATTTTAATGTAATGTAAAAACTAACTTATTTGATAATAAAAACAAGATTATGCTTGAGTTCAAACTTGTAATGTTTTTTTATGAAAATTATTGTTTTTTCTTTCTTGAATTATGTTACTGAAAATGGTGAGTAGCTCAAAGTCCGCCGACAATTTACGTCCCCTACGACCCAAACCCCCCTGCCACCCCCTCTAAATTCGTCTCCATTGGGCTGTCAAATAATTTAGCTGAGGAAGACCCAGCCATGTAGTTTACTGCTAATAGCCATTCTTTACAAACAGTACAATATATATTTCAGGAGAGAACAAAGCGCTATAAATCTGATCTAAAACCCTAACTCTGGTATTTATAAATCACACGCGAAACTAATCAGATTACCTTTCTCAATGTGGGATGTAAAAAAAGAAGAAAAAAAGTTAAATGAAATTTACAAGACTACAAGCATTGTTATTTTTTCAATAATTCGATAAATTAACTGGAACTAAAAAGGACAATAGGAATCGCTTGATTTGATACACCTAGTTGATAATAGCAAGGCTATTAGGCCATAATGAGACATGTACCTATATTGTTTAAAGATTTTTTACTATTTTTATGCTAATTACATTTAACGGTCGGTTTCTTCTTAATTAAAATTAGGTTAGCGCTCTATCTTGATAACCTTGATATTTGGACATATTTCAATATTGATTAAAAAAACTAGATTTTACGACAGACGATAGACGACAGTTCTTGAGGTATTTATAAAATTATGCCGTCTGATTAGACATTAAACTTGTTTTAATAAATAAGTTAATAAGTAAAAGTAATAAATAATGATATTTTACATCTATTAGTTTTTTAAAATTAATTTAATAAATTTGCTATTTACTACTGAATTAAGATGATTTTCACAAACAAACAATGTTGGAATGCTTCATTTCGTCGCATTTCAACGCCCTACATCACATTTTTCGTTTCATATTTTGACAAATGTACATTCTACTCGGCAAAAAAAATAAATAAATTTGACACTAATCCTTGTAGTTCGACGATGACACAAGGCGTTGTAGTGTACGGACACCTTCAAGCATTCCTAAAAGACAGAATTGTCTGAAACGTTCACCTCTGCGTTTCCACTCGCAAACAAATAATAAAGTCCGACATTAAACCTTTTATGTACGTGGAGTCATTAAACGAGAGTGTTTCTTTTACTCTTTGCGAATAATACGGCACATCACTTGTCCAGGTACATCTAGTGGATGTACACAGTCACCTAGTTAAGAACGGGTAAAAATAGCAAGCGAGTTAATTTGCATTTCAATTCAATCCTGCCTGAACATAAAGGATAAGACGAATAAATTGTGCTAAATATAAATTGAAATTGGATTTGATATACTCACGCAGATTACATGAACGAGCAGAAACTACAGTTTTTTTGGAAATTAATACTGAGATAAAATATCCAATTGGCCAAACTGGAACAACGTTTATAGCATTACAACGCTAATAAAAGTACAAGTTGCGGTTGTTCTACTGTTGGCTATAAATTGATCAAATGTGTGTTGTTTTTAGGTACAGAAATCTCAGACAATAAAACATGCAACGCCTATAATATAGTTCAATTTGTTTCTTTGAATAGATAACTAACTTATAATTCAATTTATACTTTCAAGCAGACAAGCATGTTGGTTATTAAAATATAGACTGGCACAGACCAGTTTTATGACATGAAAAACAAACAAAACATATTTCTGGCACTCTAAATAAAAAAACTAGTGCGTGGAACATCTCTTGATGATATCTAACTCAGCAACAATTACAGGTATCAGATTTATAGCGCCAAAATCAATTATAGAACCAGAAAAATGACGCCGACAAAGACTGGCAATCAGTCAAACCTTAATATATCTAACCCGGCTATTTATAAACGTCTTCTACGTCGATCCTGAGCCAGATACTCGCATCTGATACGCCGTCAGCAGGACAACCGAGCCTAATGCGAGGAACGAGAGTGAACGTGACACAAAAAACCTACTGGCCCTCGACTGGATCGAGTAGCGTTGCGCTGTAATAATTCAGGACTTTTTTTGATCATTCCTTAATTGTAAACGCATTTTTCCAGCAGGACAGGTATAACCGCCGCAGGAATACGCCCAGGGAGTCGAATGTTTGTGCGATTTATCGACTCTCGCTTTTCTGCCGTTGGCTTCACTTGATGAGAGCAAGCTTGTAATACGTTGTGATTACTTAATTGCGAGAATGTTGCGTGCAAATCATATTTAATATCGCTATTGGAGGAGTTGCATGAATTTTATATTTGTTTGAAATGTGTTACAGGTTAATCTTCTAGCAGCAATAATCACATAATAATTAAAATATTAACATTAATTAACACGCCGTTTAGCGCGATTTGTTGCTTCCTTTCGTCGCGCTTCATTGCTCTACACCACATTTTTTTGTCGCAGTCAGAACTTTCATAGGCTCTTTGGGATACAGGGCGAAATTTAAATAAACTACTTTTAAGGGATTCTTAGTATCTCAGGGAATAGCTGAGATACCGGAATGGCGAAAACTGCTTTTGCCTTTTTACGTTCAATGGCGTGCTTTGTAATTTTTCTGCACGGTGTATCTTTTAAAATATGACAATACATATAATCTTCTCTAAAATATGATATACAATTTTTATTATTTGCTACAGTATTTTGCATTTGTTTCTCGTTCTTTCGTTCCAAACTGACAACAAAACACACTTCGCGTACAGCTAAATAATATGCCCATTTATTATAAGAATATCGAGCAAAGGAGTACTAATAGATATTAGAAAACTTCGAATACATCCGCAGCAGTTTTTAATCATAAAGTATTGTTCGATAACCGAGAAAAACAAAACGTTGAATTTGCAAACCCGCGACTTAATTTAGAAAGCTTTACGTTCATTTTATATCATTGAATAAATCAGTAGCCAAGAAAAATACAGACTTAAAAAGATCGCCTAGTATTTCGATGGGAGTGAGAGAAACTAAAAAAAAAATTGTAACTGCCTAATTATAAAATTATACGATACATTTCACATGCCTGTCAACTTTTATATAAAAGATTTTAATATAAACCGGATTCCAAGAACTGTTGCTTCTCCGACAAACAAACCATTCGGTGAATATTTCGCAGTTATAAAATCGTAAAAATCGTAGACCAACCCAAAATCGACCTCAAATGTAAATCGATACCTTCCCGATCCTTCACACAAGAATGGCGGGTTGAACAAACTCGAATGGGAAGTTTTTTTTGCGAATGCGAATCCTCATAACCGCAACGTAACTGCCAAAAGTTCCCCGCAATAACTGCCGGATTCTCGGATTGCACCAAAGGAACCCGTTCAATAAAATAAAGATTATATGATAACTACAGTTATCTAACTTGCCGCTTACGAATGCGTGGTCTCTTGACATGGCCACAGCCGCAGTGAGATATAGCAAGAGATATGTATCTACTTTCCGGAATGGACGTAATTCCATTTTTATAGCCGATTTCATGTTTTTAAATAATTTGTTTAACACGCTGGATCTCCTGTAATTACCCACGAGGCGATTTTATTGTTTTCTGAAAAAATTGTTATTTATTGGATTTTGGACAGCATAAAATAAACGTTTTATGACTGAGGCTATACTGAGTGAGTAATTTAGAAGTTAGGTTTCCTTTTATAGAATTCTTTTTTCAAAAAAACTATGATAAATACGCATTTTTAGCAATGGAAGTGTTGGCAGTGGACTTGATAATAGGTGAGGTAGAAGCTTGTCATTTTATACAGGGTGATCCACAATATATTAACAAAAAAACGTTACACGAGAAATTTGCAACCGAATCGTGGAAAAGATTGAGGTCCAGGGCGTCTACGGCGTATTGCAGCAGCGTGGTGCATTATACACGAAGCTCAAACGGGCCCCCCATTTTTTGATAAACTAAAAAATAAAAGTTGTGCTAAGTTGTGCCCGATTTGTGCTACATTGTGCCGTAAAATAAAAAAAAAATAATAGCCAGTTTCCTAGAAAATGAAAAAATCGTGTTTTTCACGTAGCCCCCCACTGTGCGAAAACCGTATTTTTTTAAATGTGCTATATTGTGCTAGTTGTTCTGCATATTGTGCCGTTTAAAAAAATTTATATCTGCCTTCGTTCTCCGGAAAACCTGGAAAAACTAGAAATTTGGGCGTGAACTTAGCCCCCATTTTTCTAGAAAATTAAAAACCGGAATTGTGCTGAATTGTGCTAGTTGTCGTCAATATTGTGCCGTTTAAAGAAATTCGATATCTATCTCCGTTCTCCGGAAAAAATCGGATTGTGACAAAATGGGGGGCTAGAAAAATCCGGTTTTTCCGGATTTTCCGGAGAACGGAGGCAGATATCAGATTTTTTTTAAACGGCACAATGTTCAGAACAATTAGCACAATATAGCACATTAAAAAAAAATCGGATTGTGATAAAATGGGGAGCTAGAAAATTTCGGTTTTTCCGGATTTTCCGGAGAACGGAGGCAGATATCAATTTTTTTTAAACGGCACAATGTTTAGACAACTAGCACAATTCAGCACATCGAAAAAAATCGAATTGTGATAAAATGGGAGGCTAGAAAATTTCGGTCGAGCTAACATTGTTTAAAAAAAATTATGTAATTGTCTCATTGTTTGGCTTTTTATTGTTAACCTGAATTCACTAAAACATCAAAGTGAACATTAACTCAACTTGCAGATTTTTGAGTAGTACAATTTTTGAGTAAATAAAATAAAGTTTATGACTATGCACGTGCATAGTTTCCTTTCCAATATCTAATTGCAAATCAATATCTAGTAGGTTTCCATCATTTTGCATTTGATGGCAGTTCATGGTTCTTTGATATCATATATTGCTATGTATTAAACGTAGTAACAAAGTAAGAAAAACTCATCAAAAACGTTCTCGCATCATTAACATTAATCCTCTTCCGTCGTTAAGATTATTCACATCGAGATTACGCGAACACCAAAATATCTGGCGATGTCAAGGAACTAACTGTACCAACGCGTAAAATTATACCTACCAAATGCGGCGGAGGTTAACGATTTCATTATTGGTCAACTTTATACCTATCGTAAACATTAATGTCCTTGGTAGTATACTGTGGTCCGCGCTTAAGACAATGTCATTACCATGCTGGGTGGGATGCGAAAAAGGCCATCAATCAATCACTCTTGAAGGGGCAGATCGGATAGTACGCGAAAATGACGGTTATGGCGTAGGCAAGTATATTTTTTTATAGATTTATGTTGTTTAATTTATCAAATACCACACTCATGATCAGGTCGGTTGACATTTGCGGAGTTCCTCAGGAATCTCTTATCCGGCCACTCCTATATTTGTTCCATCCATTAACGATGTTCGCTTTAATTTTACAATTTACAATAGGCCATGTCGAGGTGTCACATTAATATGTAGATCATTTTTTAGACAATAATATTTAGATTAGATGGAAATAGAGTTTAAAAGGATATTTTAATGGAAGTTAATGTATAATGAAAGAGATGGAGCCTGATATAAAAGAAATTGAAGGAAATGAAAAAGCAGATATATCTGAAACATCTTTCCTAGAGCGAGAACTAGCTTTTGATATTCTCTAAAAATAGCACTGTGAATACTAAGGTTCGAAACTAGAACAGCCTCAAGCAAAAGAGGCTTTGAATTTTTCTTTGCAGAAAGAAGCAAATGAAATGCTGAGTAAGTTTATACTTAAAAAAATCGTAAAACGTTTAAAAGGGCACTGTATCATAAAACGACGATTTGTGATCTTTCACTGTAAAAAAAGTTGCCGTGTAAGTAAGATATTCCATATAATTTAGGGTGTGTAAAATTTCCGTGTTAATAGTTTTAAAATTATGTCTTTTTTAGACGTTATATACAAAATGTGTTAAAATTATTAGTATTATAATAAAATTTACTGAATTTGTGTAATATTTACCAGGGACGTGTTAAAAGCACACCATGTTATGTAAACTTAACACACCTGTGTGTTCTATATCCCTACTCTTGACTGGTTGAGCACAACTGCGCAGCTGCAGTATATCAGCTGTTACAACACACGTCACGACGCCATGTTGGTCGTGTAGCGTTGTTGTGTTCGGTTAGCTCTCGTTCGCTGTGTTCGAATGGAGAACATTTAAATTTAGATTGAGGTCTGATCAAAGAAAACGGTAAGTACTTACCGAATTATAACAAATGTTGCTGTTAGGGAAATAAAATGATATGTTCAGATCACTACCAGTTAATTTTTGTAAACTTCTATTATGTAGAGATTAAATACATCTTTGTTGTTTCATTATTTATGATTTACTAGAACGTTATTAGTTTATAAGTCTCTTATTAAAATATGTACTAGTACTATTAATTTTGTTATAAAACTTGATTGTTGTTCATTTGAACTAATTTATATATTTTTAATAAAATCATAAAAAGTAAAATAACTTTTATTTTATTATTACTGCAACACCATAAATCTGAAGATACTATATTGATTGATAGTTTTTTAATTATGTTCCTGTTTGCTTTTGAAATTATTATCATTTCGGCCTTTTCTAGAACATTTCATGTTATATTCGATGCATTCTCAACGGATGGAAAAACGTCCTAATAAAGAAATTACAAAAATTACATTCATTAAAATTATTTCGAAAGCAAACAGAAACATAATTAACAGACTAAGAAGGTATGTCATTGTGAGCTTCCATGTGTGTGAAAGTTACACATAACATTTGATATATTAACACAGTGGACTGTGTTAAACCTTTAACACACTGCTACAGATAGAGAAATGTGTAAACATATACACAATCCTGTGTGAGCCTCGATTAACACAGTATTGTGCTCTTTTATGTTAGAATGTGTAATTATTTTTTTACAATGTAAGAATTAGGGTGGCCAGCTGATACATGCTTTTCAGGGACACCCTGTATATATTTCGTTCGTTACATAACGCACCTATCTCGTCGTTCTTGTACCAAATGACAATATAAATAATGATAAGGCAGGCCGACGACGGTGTTACAACCACGGCAAATGGACGATACAACAAAAATAAGAAGATCAACGAACGGACCACTAAGGCAATTATCGGAGAAGAAATCTCGCAACAATTTCTTGTTAGTACAGTTTAAATTGTAACACGGCAATGGAAGATGCATAAATTTTCAAAGAACCAGGCCTATAGCTCGCCTACGTGGGTCAGAAACTTGAACGAAGTGGATCGATCCTTGCTAGATCGACCAATGCACTTTTAACGATGTTGTCGAGGTTATTTCGTTAGTTACGTAAAAGAGTAGTTATTAAATCATCAACCAAACCTGCGCCTAGTCAAAATTTTATAACAGTAGCCATACAGAGTGTTTAAAGATGACATAGAATTATTACTAGGGCTGATATGAGTGGGTAAGATAATTTAAAAAAATCTAATAATAGATGTAATTTGACACCACCGAAAATGTACCTGTGTCAAATTTGAATCAAATCTTTCGATCTTTAAAAAAATTACATTTACAATTTGATTTTTGTTAAATTATTTTACACGTCCTGTATCCCAAAAATGGGTGTCTGTTTGAAACACCCTACATATTTTGCTAGCATGTATTAACATGGCTAATATACGCAAACGCACGAGTTACATAACCATTTTGAGCTCAATATTACAATAGGAAGGACAAACTGCCCATCTTTCGTATACATTAACATATACACAAGGACTATACTATGTCAGGTAATAATAATTAGCGAGATCTTGTGTATGTATACATTATGTGAAGCAAACAAAAATTAAGTACCTATATATAAAATTATAATAATAAACACATCATGAATGAGAGTGTGTGTAATGCCAGCACCTATAGTGTTCATTAGTTATCAACGTTAACTGCAAATTTTTATTTTATATTCAAAAAGTTAAAAGTAACAAAGAAACCAATCTAAGAGAGCATATTAATGACAAAAAAATCGTTTAATAGTGGTTATAAAGTCACTTATTTGAAACAAAAAGAAATATTTGCTGGTACTGTTATAAAAATATGCACCCTATGAAGAAAGCCTAGCCGGAACCCATTTAACGCAGTTATTTAGCTAGGAGTACTAAATACATACCTACTAGTGCCTAAAAAATATTTTCCTCAGTGTAGATATTTTAATCTTATATCAAACAGTTTATTTGGGAGATTTACACATACATTGCTGCAATAACTAGTTAATTTACTTCGTAAAACATTTTTTAATATTTCCGTAAAATTTGGCACTTTAACAATACGAGAAACAGTTTTAAAATTTCATTATTCCTGTATATAAAAAAATTAACATAACAAACACATTGTTCATTTGGGTTTATTGGAATTTTTCGACACGTATGATTTATTGTGACATTGATATGGACAATAAGACGAAATTATAATTGTAAATTATGCGTGTCTCTAGTGACGCAATTACACATGTTCCTTCACTATCCCGACAGAGGTATATCGTTCACATACTTTTGACTCTTTAACATATAGGAATTTGTTATTCAGGTCATTTTCAGGTAAGGGACTTTTAATAGTGGACTTGAATGGATAAAACCCGGTGATTCAGCGTTTGTCAAATATCTTTGGGCAAAGATAATATTTAATTTGGGATTCCTGATACAAAAATCTTCCTATAGTAATCAATACAAGTTCAATAACACCACCTAACATTACGGTGCAAAGGCATTTCGGGGGCAATATAGATACAATAATATTATCATTGATAAAATGCGAACAAAATTGTGAAAAAGATATTAATAGATGACACATGCAATGTACAGGGTGTTAATTAAGTGTGTGCACAAACTTCAAGGGGTTAATATATGACTGATTTTAAGACAAAAAGTTCATATAAATATGGGCCCGCAACGGCTTTGTTTTCCAGATACAGGGTGTTAAAGTTTGAAAAAACAAAATCAAATTTTTAGATCTATTTTCTGATTAGTAAAAGCTACTTAGTTGAAACTTGGCACACCCTTATAGGTTTTTAGAGACTACTGTTGCGGATATTAAATTATTTTTAATTTAGCCATGAGCGCAGATACGGCTAACCTTCACAGAGTTTTTTAAGAAAAAAATGGCACTCCAACGATTTCTTCAAAATTCGAAAGCTCTGTCGATTGGACCAATTAAAATTACACAAAAAATGTCTGTTGGTAATTTTTGATACGATGAACCGTTTCCGAGAAAATTTCTTAATTTCATTCTTATGCACGCAATTTAATTTAGCGAGTTAAGGAAATATTGTGAAGTTTGGTATCCTTATATTGTTTTCCATAAGCTTTTCAATGGGGGTGGAAACAAATTCTACGCGAACTAGATGGTCAAATATTTATAGTCAACCTTTGATTTTCTTATGACGGTCATATTTGATTTTGATACCACCGAAAAAGACGAATTCGAATTTGGAGTTTTCTTTTCACCAAAACTTGATAAGTTAAAATTTTTTATTGTTTTAGAAGGGTATCCAAAAAATTAAAAAATGTTACAAAAGCTAATAATAAGGAATATATGGGTAGATATTGTGGGTGTAATTCAACGCAGGTTGGGGCTTTTGTCCACTGAGTAGTTAGTTTCACACAATATTATTAATACCTAAAAATATATAAAAAGTTAAAATTTAATGAAAAAATCCAGTTACCTTCTAAAAAAATGTGTACAGTATTCCACATTGTGAACAATAGATAATTTAGTTGTGTATACCTATAGCTTTAAAAAATATATAATTGTCATAAAATAAAATATACCTACGTAGGTATAACTTTAATTTTCAAATATTTTCTTGAAATTTCAGCTATCTGTATTATTTAAAAGAAAAATTTAAACATTTTTTTAAAGGATAAGAAAATACCTACTTGTTTTATGGAAATTGTTGAAAATGTGGACATTTCCAAGTATATACGGTTGACGTTACGAATGTTTGTAATTTTGCCCTTATTTACAGGTATTATTCAGTCACAAATTTATATCAATGTGAATGCCATGTTTTCCTTAAAAACTCGAACTCAAAGACCAATATATATCTAATAATATGAGAAAATTAAAAAAGTTGCAAATGAATAGTAGTAGTAATAGTCTTCTCTTGAAATTACCCCTAAAATAATAAATGGAATTTGGATAACTTCAAAATGTGACTGAGATATATAAAATGCAATGACTGTTTTAAATGAACATTTATGATCATGAAGTATGATTCATACTGTTTTTTTTTAGAGAATGATTTATATTTAATACAATAAGATCACTATCATAATAAAAAATGTAAAACGAAATTTGCAGAATTAGTGAAATAGGGGTAGCTATCTAAATCTCAAAAGGAGGTTGTACATATACCTACATAATATGTGAAAAACATTTTATTTTATATTTAAAAAGAAAAATGCATTTCCTGGATAAATAAAACTCTATATAATATGTGAAAAACATTTTTTTCCATAATTAATTGTTACCTAGATACAAACGTTTTTTTCGGTTTTCTCAAAATTATATTTTATTTTCAAAAGTTTTTTTCCAAATTTTAATTTGATACAAAAATTCCATTTTATAAGCTTCACAATGCAGTAACTTTATAAAAAGAGAAATGTATTTTCGTGATATAAAAACCTCTACATATGTGAAATACATATTTTTCCATAATTAACCTAGATACAGAGAGGTTCCTCACAATTATATATTCTTTTTCAAAAGTTTTTTTCCCAAATTTTAATTTAACTTCAAAATATAGTGGCTTTATAAAAAAATGTGTTTCCTTGATAAATAAAAAACCTCTGATTTATCAGTTGATTGTGAAAAAAAATATTTTACACATAAGTATCTGTAACCCTTTTCAAGATTCCAGGGAAAGCTAAGTACCATTATTTCACTTTTTCATTTCGTAAATTTTGTTATTAGAAAAGTTCTCATTGTGAGTATAAAAATCATTGGCTAGATAATAAAATGGGCTAAAATGATCATTTTAATTGACGACAGTTACTACTGCCCAAAACACTTTTAACATATCGATAAAAAGATTGAAAAGGCATAGCTATGAAGGTAGGTACTTATATTTTGACATGCAATTTGCAAATATTTCTACTTTAGTTGTTCGGATAAAAATTACGATACACAAGACGGTAATGTTTTCACAGCTTCTGCGTCTTTGAAAAAGGGAAGGTTTACCACCATACAAAATAAGTATTTGTAGAAATATATGGATTCAAGCATTTGTTTATAACATCTTTAGCCAACAAAATATCCTTGACGTAAGTAGACGGTTTTGTTAAGCTAATTCTGATGGACAAATTAAAAACAACTACTACTTACATAACAAATTCTAATAGAGAACTTTCGGTTCAAATCGTAACTGTTACGGTGCACTGTCCTATACACTCGTCGAAGTCTCCCAGTGGCAGCCAAAGCTCGCGCGCTCGTCCGCCTCAGCACGACGTCAGGACAATCAGGGGATGCAGTGCCGCCGTCTCCCACTCGTGTGCTCCAGTTTCCGCGAAGTTCCGGAGATGTCACAGCACTTGCAGTACTTGGTCTTGACCGTGAGCCCGGCCGTGTACTTATAGGTGCCCCACCAACGGTGCGGTTTCCGCAAGGAAGATGCGATCGTCAGCCGCAGGGGAGGCGGTAGACGCGCGCCTCGCCCGATGGACCGGTAGGGATGGCAGGACGGGGTGATGATTCTGGGAATCCCGCGCTGGCGGCGGTGCCAGAAGGGTGCGTGGGAGCGGCATTTGTCATCTGTCCCGAAGATTTATTTGCATACATATATAGGGTGTTTAAAAAATCCAGGGGCTTATGCCGTGGTCAAAAATAAGGGTTTTTGTTATATAAATATGCCTTGTCTTAGGACCATTGTCCAGCTATAGCGCGTCAAAAATTAAAAAAAAAAATCAGTTAATTTGTAATTGTGTTGTTTTAATACTGAGTTAAAGGGACAATGATATCCATCGACATTTGGAAAACAAACAGAACTCATTGTTGTTCCCAACAATAGCCGGCAGTGTTTAAGACTAAGAAGACATTCTACATTGTAATTAGGTATATAAAAATGTTGCATGAATACCAGAACAATATTAAAGATACGCATCATGGAATGAACATATTATATTTGAAGCTTTAAAGGAACTTATTACAAAACATTTCCTTGTTAAATACTAATAATGAAGATATTTTAACCAAAACTGATATAGGCATTTAATTTTAAAGTTGAAAATTCAACATTTTCTGAAAGTAGGTGTACTACAGTTAGCGTTAGTATCTTGTCTTGCTTCTTATTGATCTTGTCTTGGTCTGGTAAAATAAGATATTACAAGACAAGACAAGGCAAAACAAAACAAGATAAGACACGACAAGGTAAGACAAAAAGAACAAGCCAAGGCAAGACAAGGCAAGGCAATACAAGACAAGACAGCTCAAATTGCGAGGAAAAATACAAGATTTAAAAAAAACTTGCGAGATAAATAAAAAATATTGTTAAGGCAATAAGTCTTGCAAATATACGAATAGGTAATATTTAAATAAACATGAGCTGAAAAATAAATATTGCATTTTTATTATAGGTGGGTATATATTTTATTTAAAGGACATCCAGTAAATAAAATTATAAAATCGAAGTCTAATTATAAATTCACTGTCATTGCGAGACAAGAAATTTGCAAGACTCTAGCAAGAAAATACCTACAAGATATGATTTTGCAAGAATAAAACTTTACAATTTTTTAAAGTGTGTTGTTTTGCAAGACAAGACAAGACAAGGCAAGGCAAGACACGACAAGAGACACGACAAGGCGAGACACGACAAGGCAAGGCAAAAAAGACAAGGCAAGATAAAGAAAGGCAAGATAAGGCAAGGCAAGGCAAAAAAGACAAGGCAAGGTAAGGCAATACAAGACAAGACAAGACTTGACAGCTCAAGTTGCGAAAACATACAAGATTTAAAAAAAAACTTGCGAGATAAATAAAAAATATTGTTAAGGCAAGAAGTCTTGCAAATATTCGAAAAGGTAATATTTAAATAAACATGAGCTGAAAAATAAATATTGCATTTTTATTATAGGCGGGTATATATTTTATTTAAAGGACAGTAAATAAAATTATAGAATCAGTCTAATTATAAATTCACTGTCATTGCAAGACAAGAAATTTGCAAGACCCTAGCAAGGAAATACCTACAAGATACGATCTTGCAAGGATAAAACTTTAAAATATTTTAAAGTGTGTTGTTTTGCAAGACAAGACAAAACTTTCTCAAATTTTACAAGATCACTTGTCTCAGCCAACACTAACCACAGCATGGTTGCACCTAATTTCTACTACAAGCAAGACCGTTGGAAAGACAGCTAGGAATTAGTTATCTGGTTATTTATCTAGTCATTTGAAAATCAAAGAATTTTTGAGATCTTACTCATGTTGCACCCTTAAACCCAACTTTGCTATCTACTCCAAAGAAACATGTCTGCTGTTTGAAAAAAAAAATAAACCAGTTGAATAAGGACAATCGTAAACCTCTAACTTCATTCACAACATTGACAATAGCCCATTCATAGCCAAAGGTAAATATTGAAACTACTACATCAAATACGGTAGTAAAAATTACAATGTATACGCGGCATTGTTTGACAAATTAACTCCTACGGAGTTAAGTCAGATCAGTGCTCGACGTCGAGGATTACGGACAATACCTAGCGCAATAGTGTCTAACGAGAGTCTCGACTCCAACGGTGTTTAACAAACACTCCAGCGTATTCATCTCGAGTGAGGCTTCAGCGATATTGACCGTTGAAAACTTGTTCTAGTTGCAAGGACGAGATGGTTGAGTTTAAATTGGGAATGTACATTTTGATACGCAGTCGAAGTAATTTAAGAAGCGACAAGGACAATCGCATTGAAAGAAATATAGGCGGCTGGGAAATTTAAGAAAATCAATTAAGGTCAAGTCAGAAGATTCACAAGGCCTTGGCTACGACGATAAAAGGACGTTTACCTCATTCATGTCACTATTCATCATACAGGTGAAGTTCTACACATAGTTAAGCGTAACAAAATAGATTTTCGACACCAAAACAAGAAAACAACTACGCTTTTGGTTATGCGTGGACGAAATTTGAATTCCTTCCAAGATTCGACGCGATAAATGTTCAACTTGTACACTGTAAAAAAGAACTGTTGGATTTGTAAAATTTCCGTGTTAATAGTTTTACATACTGTAGCTTTTTTATACGTGTTACGCAAAATGTGATAAAATTGCTACACTGTAAAAAAGTTGCTTTGCAAATGAGATTTTGCAGTGTGTAATTTAGGATGTGTAGAACTTCCGTGTTAATAGTTTTACACACTATTACTTTTTATACGTTTTACACAAAATGTGTTAAAATTACTAGTTTTGCAATAAAATATACTGAATTTGTGTAATATTTACCAGTGATGTGTTAAAAGTACACCATTTTGTGTAATCTTAACACACTTCTGCGTTCTATATCCTGACTGGTTGATTTATAGGTCTGTTCCAACAGCCATCGAGAACTGGTTCAGAACCGTGAGAAATGTTTGACCAATACCATCTTACATCCCATTCGTCAAGAGTACATTAACAATTGAACTGATTGACTAGTTCTGGACGGTTCAGAATCGATTCTTACTGTGTTGGAACAAACCCTATAACTGCACAGTTGCAGTATATCAATTGTTTTAACACACGTCACTACGCCATGTTGGTCGTGTAGCGTTGTTGCGTTCAGTTACCTCTCGTTCTCTGTGTTCAAATAGAGAACATTTAAATTTAAAGTGATGTTCGATCAAAGAAAATGGTAAGTACTTACATAACTATAACAAATAATGCTGATAATTGTGATAGAGATAAAACTACTAATACAAATTTTGCTAAAAAACTTGGTTATTGATTATTTGAACTGAATTGAATAAAATCATAAAAAGTAAAATATATTGTATTTTATTATTATTGTAACATCATAACCCTGAAAATAATATAAAGGGTTAACTATGACTAAGTACAAATATTTTAAGAGGGGATAGAGAAAATTAAGAATTAACGGAATCACCCTTCAAAAAAATTCCAAACTTATTTATAAAGCAAAAAAAACATTTTTTTCGAAATTATATTAAATCCTTATTTAACGCCGCCTATGCGACTTGTCCGCCACACGTTTACAGAATCAGAGTAGGTAACGTAGGCAACTAGCAACACGACCGTAAAATATCCAGTCAAGTCATAATTTAATATCTGTGTTTACCATGTGTTTACGTTGTAGTTTTGTGTTCTTTTTCAGTTTTTAGTTCCATTTTTAATTTTTAAACGTTTTATAGTTATTAAATAAAGAAATTTGTGTTGGGTGCAGATACTTTCCCACAATATAGTTCGCCGGTTTGGTTTTCTAGGTTATGGGACAAGACTGCCGCGGGTACAGTAAAAGTTTTCTATTATCTATTGCTTTACAGGAAGTGTGTAATATTGGTTATAATGAATGAAAATGTTTAGTTTTGTCAGTTTGTAACGAAATAATGAAAAACGAATGCAAAATAGTGGAGCTAACTGGATTAACTGTTACCTACATCAGGTATTATTACTAATAAGAATGTTAATTATTGTCGTTTCTGCATTTAGAAATGCTGCAAAAAAACCATCGCATGGTAGTACTTATGTATAGCAGTGTAGTAGATACTGCTGACAGATGTAAGTTTTATCCATGGATCTAAGCCATCTCAGTCGATATACTTATCATAGACGCCGACTTTCCGTAGGAAAAGAGGGTTTTGCCTCATTTTTTAAATATCAAGCTAAAATTCTGGAATATTTTTTGGGCCTTCCTGAGCACGAGGTTAAAATTTTTGTACTTAGTCATAGTTAACCCTGTATATTGAACGGAACCTTGCCTGTCTTTTTAGTTGTTAACTATATTCCCGTTTACTTATGAAATACGTTTATTTTGACGTTTTCTAGAACATTTCAGGCTATATTGGATGCATTCTCGACGATTGGAAAAATTTGTAGAAAAAGTCAAAATATATTTATTAAAAATTATTTGGAATGCAAACAGGAACATAATTAACAAACTAAAAATAAGTGAGCTTCCATATCTGTACTATCGTTTGCAATAATAATGACACTACCTCAATCAGTTTCTAAACAACTGGAACTTCTGAGTAGAAATTTCATTGGATCGCTATAAAGGGAACAACTAAGTAATGTTGAATGTTGGAAGTAGATTTCATTATCAATACGTCAGCAGTTCGAAATAAATAGTCAAATTCGTTTTAAAGTGTGTCATTAATATTGACAACGACTGAACCTATTATACAATAAATTAACATGTTGCATCTTTAATGATACAAATAACACTGAAATGTATAAAAGTCACACATAACACAGTGGATTGTGTTAAACCTTTAACACACTGCTACATACAGAGAAACAAGTAAAAACATATACAATCCCATGTACGGTTAACACTTTTGTGTTAAAATTTGCAATTATTTTTTACAGTGTACCAAAAATGATCAAGATAAAAAAAATGAATGTAAACAACAATATACTTACGGTATTTCGGTAGCACAAACCTATGTCGTTGACACCTACTTTTTGCCGCGTTAACATTAAACATGCCCAGAGTACCAATTGCCTTCCGAATTATTTATATGAGAAGTGAAATTCGCATTAGATATTCGCGTATTGCCGAATGTGGAGCCATGAGAATAGCTGCGAGTTCGCCAAGAGGAATTCTAATGACTTTTTTGTCGATATGGTTAAATATAGACAGACGGCTTTGAGATCTCGGCGTGATAAATTTTATTTTATATTAGATATAAAAAGTGAAATTAATGGTTCTGCTTATACAAGTACATATTCTGCCATTTGTCGCCATATGTCGTCGGTTATTGTATTTAAAAAAGTAAAAAGTTAATACAGAAAAAATCGAGTAAGTACAAAACATTTCAATGTAACAGGCGATTTTAAAAGTTCAACTTAAACACCCTGTATTATTCAAGGGAGGCTGTTTTCTATATAGACAAGTAGGGTTAAATCAACATATTTTGCCGCCAAAAATGCTCAATTAACAGGATGACTCTGGGCTTTTTTGTTACACCCTGTACATTAAAAGCTGCAGATTACTCTCTCAAGATGATGAAGATGATGAGAATGGGGATGGAAATGAGGATGATGATGAGGGTAACGATGAGAATGATAAGAAGGATAACAATGAGGAGGATGAGGATGAGAAAGAGGATTATTATAACTAAAGCCTACATTTCATTCCCAGATCTCAGGTCCGGACTTGGTGACGATCTTAATATTTAGATATACTTTATTTATATCAAAATAAATTTAATCTTATTGATGCCAGCTAAGAGACAGAAACATCCCTCTGCAGGGGCTTGATTCTCGAGTTTAGTTCAACACATTCCCTCAGAAAGTGAAGTCATATAGTTATAATGCTGTTAAAATTTATGATAAACTCCCCTCTGACATTAAATCTGCTTCTAGTTTACATAGTTTTAAAAAGCGGGTCAAATCCTATGTTAGTAGTTTAAGTTAAATCTGTGTTGTGACTCATGTATGCTAGTTGATTATGTCTATTTGAAATATTTCATATAGTTTATACTTATATTAATATATCATTTGTAAGGTACTGGTTAGGTGGTAGAGCAACAATAGTGTTGAACCTCGCCATTCCTTCTATACATACAGAGTGTAAAATATTTAAGGAGGTCAAAGTATGAACCAAAATAAGCAGAAAAGTCTCAATAAACATGAGTCCGCAAAGTAACGGTTGCGTAGATATGGAATGCTTTATGATTTTAACATGTTTTTGTTTGGTTACTCTAACGCAGAATTAACAGACATGTATTTTATGGATGGTCGTGCTAATGGGAAAGCCACCAAAGCGCAACGTCTTTATGTTGACGCTTATCCAAATCGCCAGATTCTTTCACAACGCATGTTTGGAAGAATTCACCAATGGTTGCGTGATACCGGTTCCTTGAGCAAACAGTGCCATTTATCCGGAATACCAAGGTCGGTATCCACTCCTAGAGCAGAGGAAGAAATTCTAGCACTGGTAGAGCAGAATCCAGGTACGAGTGTGCGGAGAATATCAGCCGAGGTAGGAATTAGTGGTCCTCTTGTTTGGAGAATCCTTCACGAGCAACTGCTTTATCCATACCATGTGTAACGAGTACAGGCCTTAAATCCAATAAATGATCATCAAGCACGTTTGGTTTTTGCCGCTGGTTTCTACGTCATGATGCTGAAGACCCTCGTTTTCTTGCAAACATTCTTTTTAGTGATGAGGCCGGGTTCACAAGAAATGGAGTGTTTAATTTTCACAATACGCATATTTGGGCCGACGAAAATCCTCATGCTCTAATAGAATCTGGACATCAGGCACGTTTTTCATTAAACATTTGGATGGGTATTGTAGGTGACAGGTTTCTAGGTTCTGTTGTTTTACCAAATCGATTAACAGGCGCTGCTTACCTCAACTTTCTGCAGAACACACTGTATGAGTGTTTGGAAGACATTCCTTTGAATCAGAGGCAACAAATGTGGTTCCAGCATGATGGTGCTCCAGCTCATTTTTCCATGGCCGTTAGGGAGCATTTACACCAAACTTTTCCACATAGATGGGTAGGAAGGGCCGGACCTGTTTTATGGCCTTCAAGATCGCCTGATCTGACCCTCTAGATTTCTTTGTTTGGTGATATTTGAAGACATTAGTGTATGGTACTCCTGTAAATAGCCTGGAAGAGCTGCAGCTACGGATTAATCAAAAGTGTCAAGAAATCCAAACCAAGGAGGGTGTTTTCGAAAGAGTTCGAATATCGTTGAGACGCAGATGTCGTGCCCGCTGAAAATGGACGGAGGGCACTTTGAACATCTTCTGTACCTTTGTTTTTTGTTTGTTAAAAGCTTCCTTTGTCGGTTTATTCCTAATAAAATAAAATGTTTGAAAAACGAATAGTGGTCCATATCTCCGCAACCGTTACTTTGCGGACCCATGTTTATTAAGAATTTTCTGCTTATTTTGATTCATACTATTACCTTCTGAAATATTTTACACTCTTTTTTAACACCCTGTATTTCATATGTGTTCATTAAATTTCAATAAAGACATATCAGTATTATATCTCCTCGTGGATACGAGAAATTGAGTCACCCTGTAACACATACCAAATGTCATCTTAGCAATATCATAAGACTTTTTGGGGGATTTTTTATTACTGTCGTCCCCAAAATAAATCACGTACAATTATTTTAACAAATGCGCCATTACTTACGGATTTGCATCTGATACCGCGGACAAATATTTGAATCTGTTACAACGAAGTATCAGTTAAATCCGAGTTGACAATGCATTAATATATTTAGCGGCAAAGGCGTGTCGGACATTTGCATAAAAAAGATGCAAATCAAACACAGGCTTATTTATTAAAAATAAATTGATATTGTACAGTTAGAGAATCTAAATTTTAAATTAACATCGATCGAACAATTTGCGGACAAATATAATTATTTTCATTTGAGGTCATCTAACTAGCGCCGATATCTACAATCGTATTTTAAGCTTGTTTGTCCGTTTGCTTGAGAATTTTTGCGCCACACGTAACTGTTTCTAGCCATTTAAAATTCAAATTTTGTTATTTATCGGGCAAGGATTTCGTTTAAATAATATGCGGTGCCATCATAAAGCAACAGATTAAGTTTTTTTATCGTTTCGGTATAGACTGACTCATCTAAAATATAGTTTTGCCCGATACGAATTTGCATGGGTGGTATGTACCAGAATGCATGCAAGACCAGAAAACCCATTTTAGCACAAGTATGTTAATAGATCGATTGTGTTCTCGATTCATTTGTAAATTGCCAATTTCGTTCTGCGAAAAAATAAACGATTTAAACAAAAGTTTATGCAGCTGATTGTTGAAAGGCGAAAATGGTCAATTTCTAAAAAACAATGTAGGTTTAAGATTTTTTAATAAAACACGTCATAACGTTAGGTTCAAAAGTTACGCTCACATTTATGTCACAATATGACTCTAT
The DNA here is from genome assembly GCA_025584915.1 of Monochamus saltuarius. Lineage (NCBI taxonomy): Eukaryota > Metazoa > Arthropoda > Insecta > Coleoptera > Cerambycidae > Monochamus > Monochamus saltuarius. Next base: position 3,663,026 of record CM046727.1, read on the forward strand.
GAAATGCGTCAAAATAGGCAACATATTATGATCTCTCATATCCAAAAACATCTATTCCCAAATTCTTAAGTTCATACAGTCAGTCAAACACAGTAGAATTATCGCTTTTAAATTCCAAATTTCACACCCTGTATCATATTTATTATCAATATTTTATTAAGTCAAGTTGGCTTAAATCGTAATATTTTGACGTGAACAATCCAGTATGTCTCCATGGGCCATACTTACTTATAAAGGAAAAAGCAGTTGAATGCCATACAAATATATCCATTAAAAAGTGTAGGTTTAGGTCATATTTTAAAAGAGACACCTTGTAGATAAATTACAAGTATTGCATTGCATTATTTTTCCTTCATAATGATATACAGGGTTTTTCAACGAAAAGTAACCACTCTTAGTATCTTTTAAAATTACAAGACATGTCAACAAAGATAACAAAGTGGATAACTTTTTAAATAAAATCCGAATTTCTGCCATCAACCCCTTAGCCGTCACAGCCACCTTCTCTAAATTTTCAAATGGCGCCATACCATATGTTTGTACATCGTTGCAAAGGTTATTTCATAGGGAATGCATTCTACTATTCATTTTGTATATTCGCATGAAATTGAGACAAAAAAATAAAAAAATCATTTTCTGTTTATGTTGGTTAAACTACACTTCCATACAGTAATACAGACGACCTTGAAAGAGTTCACGAACATTTGCGAGAACTTACGGTGTCAATTGTCGACATTATTGTATTATTATCTGCATAAGATCTTTAATGTTGACTGGCTGTGTTGCATACATTTTGGATTTCAAATGCCCTCATAAGAAATAATTTAACGGAGACAGGTCGGATGATCTAGCCGGCCATTCGATCGGACCACGTTTTCCAATCCATCATCTAGGAAACCAATCATAAAAAAATCCTCGAAGGAAACCGCATAGTGAGGAGGTGCACCATCTTGCTAGAAAACTAGTTCTTTTTCAAAGCAAATTTTCCTCATTTTCCAGTAGTTCTGTTATGCGCGGATCAACAGCGGTATCAAGAAGTTCAAGGTAAGTAGCGCCAGTCAAATTACGGTCAGTAAAGAACGGGCCAACGATATGGTCTGCTAGAATACCTGCCCAAACATTTAAGTCTCTGTGGATATTGGCTATGGATTTCTCCCAACAAATGCGGATTTGTGTCGGACCAATACCTACAGTTATGCCTGTTGACATCGCCATTCAAAAAAAAACATACACTTATCGCTGAACTAAATATTGTACAACAAGTTTACATTATTCAATAGATCATTAGATATAATTTCGCAAAACTGTAGTCTTCGATCATAGTCATCTTCGTTTAGTTCTTGAACAAGTTTTGTCTTTTATGGGTAAAATTTGTGTTTTTAAAATTATCCATACACTACTTGTTGAGACTCCTTGAGAGGAAAGATGATTTAAAGACTGATTGTCATCCATTGCAACGTGTCCCAAAACAGCAACTTCAACACGTTCATTAATAATTCGTCTTGCTGGTTGATGTTTTTGCATCAATTTTGAAACATCTTGATGACCAATGAATTTATCGGGATGCATTTCATTGAAAGCACGAGCTGCAGTCGTTATTTTTGAAATAGAAACGCACAATCTCGATTCTTTCAGCAGCAAGTATCAACATGGTGTACACGACACCATGTTGACACTTTTAATTGAAAATGAACTGAAAGATGACTGACTGAGGTAAAACCAGAAGGTGGTTAAAAAGTATCGGTATTATTATCAGTAATTTACCTAAACTAAACAGAAAAGTTCTTAATTTTTTTTTCTCAATTTCACGCGAATATACAAAATTAATAGTAGAATGCATTCCCTGTGAAATAACCATATGGTATGGTGCCATTTGAAAATTTAGAGGGGGTGGCTGTGACGGCTAAGGGGTTGATGGCAGAAATTCGGATTTTATTTAAAAAGATGTCCCCTTTGTTATCTTTGTTGACATGTCTTGGCAATTTTCAACCAAAAGATAGTTTTAAAAGATACTAAGGGTGGCTACATTTCGTTGAAAAATCCTGTATAATAAGTTGCTACTTTATATTGTGGAAATTTTAAAAAAACGTGAAAGTGATTAAACTGATGTTGCATGGTGCACAGTTGGCCATGCACTTTTAATATAATTGTACAAAATTGGTTCATAATCTCTATCTTACACTGTACCAAATATGGATAATTGTTACTGCTACTTTGGCAACTATAGAAAAAGGTCCATACTTTTTTTTTGAAGACTAACATCCTCTGCTACCTCCCTTATAAAACATTAAAATTTAAAAAATGTTGTATAACAGACCGGCGTTATTTCGAACACCCAGTACATAAATTATTAATATTTACATGTTTAGGTAAATATCTCGAAAACAAACCTTAAACCTTCTCACGTAGACAACTCGTTTGAAGCTTTTCTCGGGTCGTTAGCTTTTCCAGAAAACAATCGCGAATGCCAACCAGTGACAATAAATCAGCGCCTAAAAATTTATCATAGATATTTTCGGTAGCATCTGAAGAACGGTCACGGTCAGGTTGATGAAACTCTCTAACTCGATTTTAGGCGATTAGAATTCAGCTTACGCGTGCGAACATATTACAATTTGGTTCATTTAAATTTGGCACACGGTGTGTGGCCAAGGTTAGAGGAAGTTGGAGATTTTCGGCATTTGCATTTCATTTTTTAATTGTGGAAAATGGTTCAGTAATCCATCTCGTTTAGTTACGGTAATGTAATCGTACAAATTACTCAATTTAACTCTATATCTATTAAAAAATGAACAGTGATGACCTCACAGCGTCAAGTCATAATGGTAATATGGTTTTTAGAAAATGATCATAATTATTATTCATACATTAGAATACTGTTTAATTGTAGACAAATTTTGTCTAAAATAACTGTTTATATAGACCGTATATAAGCTATATTCGTAGAGAGGATTGATACCGGTTGACGTTTGACTACCCCCCTAATTAATGAGGTTTTCCAGGTTTCCCTCATTCCTGCACTCAATGGTGGTTTGGTTAGGGCCTACCAACGTAAGTTGTTCCTGGGCGCAAATGCGGCCTACTTATTAATAATATGCCGCCCTCTATCCCGCACAAGTCTTCGACTTCTGGGCTAATCCTCGTTATAAGAATGAGGGGTAGAGATATTATTATATTATTATTATATTTTATACCTAACTGCACTCAGAGAGATCCTTGAGTTAATTCATACAAGTTGTGCATAAATATTTGTAGTATTTTTTTTTAAAACAATTGTAAACATTTGAGCAGGTTACGGTTTTGATAATGTAAACGGGCCTTAGGTTTTTTGTATTTTTGCGGCATTTGAAGGTGGTGATAGATACATAGTGTAAGTACTGTGTAGGTAATGCCATAATTATTAGTAGTGATGTGTTAAACTTACGGTGTTTACAATATAGCTCCGCTCATAACAATTACAGCGACAATGCTGTTGGGGAAGTACCAGTTACTTGAGGTATTTATAAAATTATGTCATCTGATTTCACATTAAACTAATTATTATAATTTGAAAAATGATAAGGAAAAGTAGTGAATAATGACATTTAACATTTATTTATTCTTTTGCCCGTTGAGATTCACTTTCAGTGGCATTGAAATCGTATACATATATCAACTAACGCACACTGCTGTATTTAAGTATACAAGTGCGAACGGCGTCTGACGTCACAAGTCTACGCTGTGGCGGCGATCGTTTCGTGGAGGTGTAGCCAGACTAAATTTTGAAATACGTTTTTAGGCTTATATTTCTTCGAAATTGTCTTGGACAAACGCCATTTCGATTAAAATAATAGATACATTCTTTCTTCTGAACGCATTTGAAAAAATCAATAAAGTCAATTTTTACATATATTTCTCTCTGTGTGTAACCTCTTTTCAAAAACAGTGGCAACTCCAAGTTCACAGGACAGTATTTCTTGGAGCACCTAAAATTAAGTATCGATATTAACGATAACAGTTCTAAAACTACTTATTTGGCGTGCCACCGTATTGGAATTTTTTAAAATTTAATTAACACAGGCCACATGCGAACTTTCGTACAGTAATTACCTTGTTTACTGGCTGAAATCTCTGATAGTGATTTATCACTGCGATCTGGTGAATTTTGAACGTGTTCGTAGGAAGCCGCTACAGAAAACGGTACCCGGGCAATCCTTGATATTGACCCACTGAACTTTTTAACGATTCTGGGTAATTATGCGAAAAATATCGACGTTTTTTTACGGCGTCGCTCCTACCCACGTTGGAGTTGTTTATAGTGACAGATTCAGCACAAATTCTTGAATTGCTTCCTTAAGAATTAATAGGCCCGAGAATGTAGCTCTTTTATTTATTTTTTTAGGCCAATTTATTTATTTGTTGAGTACAAGAAGGTGTATGACACACACGAATGTCTGATTGATTTTTGTGTTAAATGTACAGGGCGTTCTGAGAGCCTGTGCCACTGTATTTGTTTCTTTCAGATTTATTTTAGGGAAGGAGATTTTTGGAAAATGATGTTATTTTGAAACGGCATTTTATTATTCTTTTAGTAACGGTCTCGTAAAAACATAAATGTCTTCTGTATCTTAGAAAAGAAGTCTTTGAAGACAAAGAGAGACAAAAATCGCTCGGGAAATATACAGGGTGAATTACAACTAAATCTAAAAAAATTGGGAATAGATGCGTCATGAAAAATAGAGTCAATGTCAAACAAAAAAAAAATGTAAAAAATTATATTTATCTCCTATACAAAAAATGTATTTTCAGATAAGTTCTGAATCATCCTGTAAAGAATTTATATATGCTTGCAGTGGTGGAAACGCTGTTGGAAGAAGTGTGTGTGACTAGGCAAGTATTTTAAAGCCGATAAGGTTGAATAAGTTGTAATATTCTTCAATTTATAAAAAAATGCTAGAACTTTTTGATTAATCCTTGTACATTGAATTGTCCAAAAGCAACAATAATGAATAAATAAGAGACTAGTGAGTTCCTAAAGCAATGTTTCAAAGATATATTTACTTACACTTACTAAAATGACTGTACAGTGCTTTCGAAAAGTAACGAATAAATTCATTATTTTTGAAATTGAGAAGTTTTCGAAAAAATCCCCTGGCACGTCGATTTTGTTTTTAAAAAGGCACTTTTTGACATACGACCCACATTTGTGACGTCATCGTTGTTCGAGATATAACGTCATTGACAATTTTTTTTAAATAGCAACTCCCAATTTTGACCATGCCATTTGAAAGAGCGTGTCAATCTACATACATACATCATGAAATATTATGGTGTCTACATAACAAAAATTTCAAGAAAATCATATCTGAAGATTTTAAAATTTAATTTTCACAATATACTGGAAATGAAAATGATTATGTAAAAAATCGACTAAATTAAATGTTCAAATTGTGCACCGTTGGCTGCCTGACAGTAGCCCAGACGATTAATAAATTCTTTTTGGACATTATCAATAACTTCAGGAGGTATACGATGTATCTCGTGACGAATTCTTGCTTTTAAATCTTCTAAATTAACCGGTTTAGTAACGTATACTCTGCTTTGTAAGTATCCCCACAAGAAATAATCTAGGGGTGTCAAATCAGGCGATCTGGCTGGCCACTCAATCGGCTCCCTTCTCCCTATTCAACAATTTGGGAACAGCTCATCTAAATAAGCACGGACAGGTGTTGCATTATTGTAAGGTGCAAAGTATTGTGAAAATTAAATTTTAAAATCTTCAAACATTATTTTCTTGAAATTTTTGTTATGTAACACCAGTATGAAAAATGATACGCTCTTTCAAATGGCATGGCCAAAATTGGGGGTTGCTATTTAAAAAAGGTGTCAATGACGTCATATCTCGAACAACGATGACGTCACAAATATGGGTCGTATATCAAAAAGTGCCTTTTTTAAAAATAAAATCGACGTGCCAGGGGATTTTTTCGAAAACTTCTCAATTTCAAAAATAATGAATTTATTCGTTACTTTTCGAAAGCATTGTTTATTAAAATTGAATAATCGTTTATTAAAGCGTTTTGACCTCTTACTAAAATGTAATAAACGTTTATTAAGATGTAATAACTGCTTATTGAAATCTATAATAACTAAATCTTAAATAATCTCTAAATTTGTAATCTTAGGTATTTCTCCACAACAAAACCAAGCAAATGGCTCATTTCAATGTATTTTTTTAACTTGCGAATTCCAGAAAGATCCGGCACTTATGGGGGACAATGCGAATATCTGAATCACCGTTGAATACACACATTATTATCAACAAATGCGTTTCCTCCTCGTCGAACATCGTCGTTAAGTAAAACTCAAACAAGTCCCTTACGTCACCACTCCAAAAATCTTGACGTCGCCTCGCCAATGTCGCCAAATCGAAAAAAAACACGCAGAATCATCCATTAGGCATTCCTTAAACAGTCATAAAGCGTACCTTGAAATCGCAAGGCCTGAGTCAAGTTCGAAATAAGAAGTCAAGTTTACGATTATGTAATATCGTACATAAGGCGACAGTGAAATTTATCGCATAATTTCTATAGTTACCGCATACGAATGTCTGAAGCTTTCGCTTTTAGCAACATTTTAGGTACTCGTGTGGATAATTTTACAGTAAAATTATATATTAAAGAATAATTAAGCGTAGGTATGTGTTTTTACCTATTAAAAGTAGAAAAATTCAGAATAAGTGTGGTAATACAATGTACTACAATGGAACTATTTACTTTTACTAAATCTGCTGTTTTTTTGTGACAAACCGTATTCATCGACTGTTTCAAAACGCATTCAATGGTGACGTCACTAATGTATTGCACCATGAAAATGTGTAGTTTCAAAACGTAACGTCATCAAATATTTGTTTCTCTTTGATATCACCCTCACACTTTTTAATAATTATTGTTTACACTATTGTCTACACTAGATTTGGATTAAAATAGAACGAATATTAGTGGTAGAAATTAATAACAATACCTATTTCCGCACGTTTTTGTGGATATATTTTGAAAATGTGTGACATTTGTAACAAAAACATAGAAATTGATTTTAGCAACTGCAAACCAAAAACATATACCTAAAATGTTTATATGAGTGACATGTTTATTAAATTTAGATAGAAAAGTAATTGGATTATGCTTTTGGATTATGTAATTCAGGATGCCCATGAATACGTTTAAATTTGCAGAAGTACATACAATAGTCCACAACCAACTCCTTTTTAAGTAAACAAGAATAAGAAGTATCAAAATAACTACCATTTTAAATATTAATCTAAAAATTTAAATCACACGGATTTTCAAATCTACTATTTAGGTAAATGCCGCATAGACCAATAGCAAAGCATCTAAAGAGTTCAAACCGGACTCAGTGGACGTTTTAAACACGGTTTAAACAGCGACGTGTGTGACTTCACGGTTTCAACGCAAAAATATAATGTTTTGAACCAGGTTGAACACATTTCGTAGCAAAAGAACAGCTTTAGTTGTATTGTTAAAGTGTAGTAGAGAAACATATACGGTTAATTAATAAGAACTTTTTATATATGCGTAAAACAGTAAGTATAAGATTATATTTTATTATATAAGAAAATATTCAACATATTTTCTAATGCAAATGAAATATCTATATTGCAATACATTTTTAGATGATGAATGAACAACACACCTTTACAGAGAAGGATGGATAATTTACGTTTAGAGGATGGATGAACATAGTCCACTAAAAAATCTTCGTACACAGTTATTAAATTATTTCTGCTCCTGACAAGGCCTTCTTTACTATTTTGAAATAAAAATGTGACTCGCATGGTGTATTTATGAGTTCTACCGGCATATTATATTGACTTGCTTAAAACTGTACTTTTGACCATCTTAAGGAGCAGAGACTTTTTTCCATGGCATTAAAAGTAAGAACTTTTCCCTCTTCTCAACTTCATATGTCAATACACTGTCTGTTTCTGATATACTGAAATATTTGAACTGATTGATGAACTCTTTGGTATATACATTATTTTAACATATGCACATTCAATTATTTACACATTCATATTCATATATGAGAAATACTGTGATTATATTTTCATTTTTAATCGATTTATAGTATTAACAACTTTAAGCGCATCCTAAAATTGATCGGATAGACAAATCTTACGACGAACACAAAGAAATAAAATATGCCTGTGGGTCATTAACTTTTACATTATGAAACTAAAAATACTTTCGTCTTCATCGTTTCCTTCTCTCATTATCCTTTGCAAAAAAATATTAATTCGACGGCAAAAAAGTTTAATTAAAATAAACGTTTATGTTATTTGACCATTAACATCTATAAACAGGTTACTGCAACCGGTACATTTACCCGGTTCCTTATTAACTCTGTTAATTATAAAAAATATATGTGAGACTGCGGCTTGTTCTCCTCTGGGAGAATGCCAGTGTAAGTATAAAAATATGTGCATATAATCTAACCGAACAATAGCTTTTTTGCGAATAGATTTGTAAATGTGCCGTTTCCTCCATTAACTAAATTAATTTGCAAGGTTATCTCATAGAAAACAACACAAAAGTATTAATACTGTCGCTGGTGCGTTATTTTTTACATTATATAACTGTTTAATATTTGCAGATATTACTATTAAAGTAGATGGGCTAGGGGTGGGCGATAACGGTTTGGAACTATCGATTATCGATAAATAAAATAAACCGATATTATCGATTATTATCGATAATATCGATAAATTTTCGATAGATTATCGATATTATCGATAATATATTAATAATAATTAATATATTAATTAAACAATATACATTTTAAGTAATATACAATTTCAATACAAAACAGTAACTATTATAAACAGTATGATTACAATTTATTTTGCACTAATGTAAATTGAAAGTGCTGATATTGCGATTGAGTTAAATTTATGACATATCCAGTGCTGTCAGTTATTGTAGTTTTTAGTTCTAGGTGTACAATGAGGCTGCTCCTGTAATTATTTACGTTTACTGCGCACGTTATATTATTAGCAAGTTCTGTAGGCTCTGCTGAAGATGGTAACAATTTATTTGCGACTGAAATTTTATTTTCTATAGACTCTTCTATATATGTCTCTGCTACCGTACTAAAACGCCACCCCCCATGTCCTTTAATGGTAGTTTAAAGCAGTGCCCTGTATAAGTTTCCAGATGAAGCAAATTGAGATAAGTTGCTATTTCTTTTGGCACATTCCTTATTTTCTTGACGCCAACCACTTGGTTATATACGGTATATCTTCATTTGGTCTGGACTTGATATCACAAAACATCTTTCAGTATGAGTTTTGTAATCGAGAATTCTTATAGTAATAATAATTGAATCTTTGTCTTCTATATTATCGATCGTTTTCTTTAGTAACTCATTTCAAAGCTCCACAAACATCAATTATTAAAATTACCTGAAAGTTTAAAAAGTAATTTGAACTACATTTTTTAGCGGAAATATATTATCAGGCTTCTTGTAAAAATCTCTCAATTTCGTCTTTCGTTAGAATTCTGGACCGTTTGGACGGTATTCAATTGATTTGCTTTTCAAATATGGTATTAGTTTTGGAAATTTTCTGATATTTACATTTTCTTTGGCATTCAGTGTACCTTTTAACATGGACTATACTGACCATAACGTTTAATTTTATATCCGAAATATGCCAGTTATACTACACCACCCTTTGAATTCGATGTAGGCAGTTTAGTACAGTCTCGATTATTTTTTGGTGATTTATCTTCCAATACTTCCTCTGGTAAAAGTTCGTCTTCACTTTCCGAGCTTATTTTTAAACGCTCTTAAAATATGAATTACAACATATAATTCGGCCAATACTTTTTCAAACAACTATTTTTCTTTGTGTATTAGGTTGCTATCGTTGTGATAGTCACCGAGCCTAAACCGTCTTGATTGATTAAAACACGTTTCAAACGATTTCAAATACAAAATTATAATTTACAATAATTAAAAAAAACCCATAGTGTAAATTCACCAATGACAAGCACAAGGAATGTCCTTTTCACCCTGTACGTATACCAAAGCATTAAATAAACTGCATTTATAACACTAATTTAACTTGGCACCAATAATGGATTGCATGAAACTTTTTATTATCTTCCTATGCCACAATATTTTTTCTATTAAATAATTATTGTAGTCCACGCATATTGCATTAGTGGTATGCACGTTACGTTATTTATTGATCGTTTTTTCGTCAGTGCCGCTCTAATATCTTCATAAAATGGACGCGTCTTTCGCCTACGAGGAATTCTTCAAGAGCCGAAAATGTGACATCAAACTGCTGAGGTTGTGCGTCAAGTGCACGAGACTCATGGGTATGACACCTTATGTATTGAAGAAAACACCGTTCCAACGATTTTACCTCACAGTCCTCATTTTCGTTGCTATTTTATCTTTGACGGTGTACGTATACATCGGCCTGAAGACGATAGCATTTGTATTCAATTTGCCAGATCGGATCCTACAGCTTGTGATCTACACAAACGAATTCTTCATGATTAACGCTTGTCTATTTGGCGGGAATTTGCTGTTCAACCAAAACTGGAATAGACTCTTTGCATCCTTGTACCAATCAGAGTTGTTGGTAAACAAATGTCATACGAGGTTTCCTTTCATCAATGGTTTGAAGATGCTCTACTTTAAGTTGTTCATAGTGTTCGCAACTTGCGTTCCTTTCCATGTAGCCCAAGTCATCTTCTTATTCGGGGATAAAAATTATGAGAGAGCGATTTCCTATATTGGATGGCTCATTACCGATTCGTACGGAGTGACCATTGTTATTTTACTCCTAGTTATGAACAAAATATTGAGTGGCAGGTACCAATTTCTCTCCCAATGCCTTCGCAGAGTTAACGAAAAGTATGAAGAGAAAGTAGCTCTTGCAGAGATAGAACTGGTAATGAAGATGTACAGAATAAGTCATTGCGTGGCGACAGAAATAAGTACTATCTTTGGATGGCACGTATTTTTTTATTTAACCATGAACCAGACCTTTCTCATACATGTTATCGAACATAATATTATTATGTTAACACATTTAGGCGAAAGCTCTTTCGACGTCTACACTGCCCAGAATATAGTGTATTGTATATCGTATGTGGTGAGTAAAAATAACTATTAACCATCAACTAATTTATTTTAATTCATTCGAAGGGAAGACAAACAATTACTCGATTTAACATTTAATTTACAAATGCGGCAATAAGTATGCGATGTATTCACGAAATCATTGATGAGAGGAATGAAAAATATGAGGTCAAGAACAGAACCCTGAGGTATTTAATTTACAATCACGGTAATAAGTATGCGATGCATTCACGAAATCATTGATAAAAAGAATGAAAAACATTGGTCCAAGTACCGAACCCTGAGGGATACCAGATGTATGACTAAATATATCTGATTTATACAGGGTATCCCAACGAAAATTTGACCCCCCCTATAATTGGAAAACCGAATAATATTTCAAAATTCGCCGAAACCCGTCGATTTTTGTTCTTGGGGGGAGCTTTTTTGACAGTCAAGCCAACTCTATATGGCCTAGCAACCCCAACTTAAAAATTTCAAATGCAACTACCCCACTTGTGGCACATCATTTTAAAGCCCTTTTCATTGCGAATACAGTGACGTACCGAAAAGATGACAAACCAACTTACGCGTAGTAATTTCTACACAAATGCCCACCACTAATAAGTTTTTCATCTACTACACATGACCGCATTACCTAATTGTTATTGATGTGTCTATCAGTTTACAAAAAAGTCAGACCTGATTGACAAATTTGTTGCAACAGGTTCGCTTTTAAACAAGAAACGTGAAGTAATTGGGCCAGTTCGAAATGAAGCAGTTGAAGTGGCAGTTTTGGGTCATATACAGATGGATAATAAGCAATCGATTACAACTGTGTCTCAAGCTTCTGACGTATCCCGTTCCACTGTTCATCGAATTTTGAAAAAACACAAGTGTCGTCCATTTAAGATGACGCTGGTTCAAGAGTTACATGAAGATGACTTTGATCGCCGTAACCAATTTTGCGAATACTTTAGTGAACTTCTACTGAATCCAAATCTTCTCTACAATACATGTTTCTCCGACGAATGCACATTTATGTTATTGGAGTGATACTAATCCGCATTTAATCAGGGAATTTCATACTCAGACACCTCAAAAATTGAATGTTTAGTCAGACATTTTGGGCGACCATCTTGTTGGACCATTTTTCGTCCAAGGTAATCTCGATGGAAACACCTATCTAGAATTATTGGAAAGTACAATTGATCCTAGGATAACAGAGATTTTAGAAAGTGACGACAATTTACTAGAAAATGAAATAACCTTCCAACAAGATGGTGCGCCCCCGCACTATGCTGCTGTGCGACAATTTTTGGATGACCATTTCCCGGGGTATTAGATTGGCAGAAGAGGTCCCGTCAAATGGCCACCAAGATCTCCGGATCTGTCCCCTTTGGACTTTTTTCTGTGGAGTCATTTAAAATCACGAGTGTACGCCACTCAGCCGGAAACATTGCAAGTGCTACGTCAGAGAATTGTAGAAGAATGCCGATTAATAACTGCGGATGTCTTTAATAATGTTCGAACAGAATTTGAAAACAGACTGTATTATTGTTTAGAAGTTAACGGGGGCCATTTTGAGCAATTCATCAAATAAATCTGATTTATTATTTGCATCAGCTTTTTATTTCATTTCTGACTTTTTTGTAAACTGATAGACACATCAATAACAATTAGGTAATGTGGTCATGTGTAGTAGATGAAAAACTTATTAGTGGTGGGCATTTTTGTAGAAATTACTACGCGTAAGTTGGTTTGTCATCTTTTCGTTTGTAACCAATAATTCTGTCAAATCTCAACCGATTTCTAAAAATGGTACGTCACTGTATTCGCAATGAAAAGGGCTTTAAAATGATGTGCCACAAGTGGGGTAGTTGCATTTGAAATTTTTAAGTTGGGGTTGCTAGGCATTACGGGGATGAACATATCGAGTTGACTTGACTGTCAAAAAAGCTCCCCCCAAGAACATAAATCGACGGGTCTCGGCGAATTTTGAAATATTATTCGGTTTTCCAATTATAGGGGGGGTCAAATTTTCGTTGGGATACCCTGTATACCACTGTACTGTACAAATTGAAACTGTTTTCCAGTATAAAAATGTGCATTTTCATTAACTTTTTCATCAATCTCAATTTATTATTTTCATTTTTATTTTTTTAGTTGCTTGTAAATTCTCTTCTTCCTCGGTGTTCAGACACTTTTACAATTACATAGCAATTTACACAAGAATTTTGAAAACTACAGTTAATGGATTGGCAGTTAAAATAGTGCGGTTAATTTAGATAACGTTTTACATTTTTTGCCCCCTTAATGAAAATTCTTTCTTAGTAAACTGAATTTAACTGAACTGATCTTTAACACTGTTTCAGATTTCACTAATACTGCTTATTATGTCATTCGAATCGGTAGAAACCAGCGGCCAAGAAGTGATCAAGACCTGTTACTTGCTTCACGAGACCTCTAGAAGTCCCCTAATGAAATTTCATCTCCTCCAACTGGCCATGTTAGGAGACGAATGGAGACCATCGTTTAAAGCAGGATTTTACAACGTGAACCAGTCAACTTTATCCTCTATATTCAATAGAAATATCAAGTACACAGTAGTTATAATGCAGCTGTACTTCGGTATGAATACATAATCTTCAGAATCTATCCAATATACTCGTATTTGCAGTTTCTTGTGTTAATTTTGTCGTTGTTTGACCTCAAATTTAAATAAAACATACTCTGCATTAATCTATATATTATCCCACCTTATATAATTCTTAAAGTTAATAACGAAGCAGCAGTTTCATGCACAAACTGAGATTCTATCGCTGCAAATTATCTGTATTTAGTCATGTCATGCAGTATCGTATACTGTTATTACTATACTTTCCTAAACTAACACAACCATTTATTTTTACCAGCAATGGCGTAAATCCCTCTTACTCTTACGTACCTTAATGGACGCATATTTACTATGAACAAGTTTTTATAAGCCAACAAAATTACGCAAAATTATTAGTGTTATGTTTACGATGTACCATAATTCTTGGGCTTTTCTTCCTACATTTTTGTGGTCACACTGAATTATTTTTGTAACTGTCTGGTGTTTGTATAATGGCATGAATTTAGTACCAGTTAAAGTAACAGAGATACCAGACCAAATTTTGCTGGTTTCGACATTTTCAAGCAAATGCATCTTTATGACCACCATTTTACTTAAGGGATATGAACTTTTTGAAAAGACATGGAACAAACTCTTCATCTCTTTGTACCAAACATAAGAATCAAGATTTGACATGAAAACCTGATGCCAAATTCAACCGTGCTAAGGATTTGAGGCTGCTGTACTTGAAGCTATTCATAATTCTCATTACTTGCTTGCCTTTTCGCTTGGCCCAGATGAGTAAAAGATCTTTAGACGTTTACACTGCCTAAAATACAACTGCTCTTACCATTGCTGTTCAAGATTGCTATGATAAACAACACCAGTGACAAAGAAGTGATGCTTGACGTAAGCTTTGGAAGTCTTATAATAAAATTTCACCCCCTTCATGGTCATGCTAGGAAAAAATGGAGGCCAACGTTTAAAGCAGGATTCTAGAACTTGAACCAGTTGACATTAGCCTCTATATTCACCAAGAAGAAACTCCAAGTACGCAATGCAGCTATTATTCAGCATGAGGATTTAACCATGATCAGAAAACTAGATTCCACAGTTAGTTTAGATACGAAATATCTTTTTTCAAGTTAACAACAAAGCTAACATTTTCATGCACCAAGTGAAATCTTATGTTCGCGTCTGAGTCAACACCATGACATAAATCTATTGAAATTGCGTTATAAACGCACTAAATTCCTTGGAGTGATTCCTTATTGATTGAATAAGATGCCAGTCAATAAATTCTACTTCGTGATATTATTTGTACTGCAACCGCCTTAATTCTATGTGTACAGTGGCTTCAATTTGGCATTGAATGTGAAGGATTGCCAGATTTTGCTGATAATCCTAACAAAGTTTGTTGTCCGATTCACGATGGAATCATCAAAATCAACATTGAGAGTTTGCATAACAAGATTTAAAACAAAAATCGCTAAAGAACTAACAAGGACCGAGAAGGTATTTTCGAAATTCTTCCAGCAGCGGAAGCATCTTTGGGAAAAGCGTGTGACCTAAGAGAAAAAGTTTTTTGGGGATGAGAATAAGTTTGAATAAGTTGTAAATACATTAAATACAGAAAATAAGTTCTAACTTCGGACATCGTGTATAAATTGCAATTACACAATAAATACATATTTCAGTTGGACATGGTCATGTTTCCGAAACAATTGCATATTATCTTTATTCATCGTATTGTATGGTACATGATTTACTATTGGCATAACAAAAGTTCATGCATGTAATTATGTTTAGTCCAGCAATATCATAAATCCCTTTATTTAACAAAATGAATGCTTCTTACTACTACGAAGAGTTCTTTAAAAGCCAACAAGGCGATATAAAACTGTTAAAATTTTGTTTTAAATTCACAAAACTCTTCGGACTGACTCCTTATCAGTATGCCATAGCTGTTCCTTCATATGTAGTTTCACATATAAATCGAGTGCAGGTGAGATGTAACTGGTCTGCTACTTCCTGCTAGGCCTAAGCGGCTCGACTTGCAGAAAGCAACCTACAATATCGTAGGTACTTAACCGCAGACCTCTCGCCCCGGGCGATGCGCCATTAAATCTATAGCTTAGCGCTTAGGCCGAGCAGGAAGTAGCAGACCAGTTACATCTCACTTGCACTCGATAGTCAAAACAACCTGCATATGGATATAATATATAATTTTAAGTTTATTTTTCTCTTCTACAAAAAATTTAACACTTTTTTTAACTGCAGCAAAATACCCATAAAGGATGAACTAGGAAAGGTTTGTGTAAAACATAGTTGCTGTATAAAATTATATAATTGTGTTTTATGAGTTCTATATAAAAACAAGTTATGTTTTAGCAATGAGCTTACAACATTGATACAACAAACTATATGATTCCAATAAAGCATGCCATGATAATGTCTTATAAAAACGTAATACAATTATTCTGCTTTATTTACAAGCTCATCACAACTATAAAGCTAATATTCGACATTCTTTAAATTTTACGACATATGTCTATTATAAGTCTTTATATTAGGTATACGATGTTATACTTATAAACTCAAAAATATCTAATTCAAAGTTGAATTTCAGGTACGAATAAAATTTTACTGCGATAAATGAATAAAGTAGGTCGAAAAGTCATAACGCGCCTGCATAGTACTGAAAAATAAAGACACTATTTTCGTTCACAAAAAACTAAAAATTTAAATACATGCACATTTGCTGCTAAAAGATATCCCCAGCGGCTGTAAACAAAAAAGTCTCAAGTGGAACAATAATACGATCATGTAACCGCTACATATAAATTTCTGGCCTTATAATTTTGATTTATAAGACTAGTGTGCTACTTGGAACATCGTGTATAAATTGCAATTACTCTATAAACATACATATTTTAATTCGACTTGGTCATGTTTTCGAAACAATTGCATATTATCTTTATCTATACATCGTATTGTGCGGTATATGATTTACTATTGACATAACACAAGTTACATGCATGTACTTATTTTTCACCTGCGATCTGTGTAGTTCCCCTCATTTAACAAAATGGACGCGTCTTACTACTACGAAGAGTTCTTTAAAAGCCAACAAAAGGATATAAAACTATTAAAATTGTGTTTTAAATTCACAAGAGTCTTCGGACTGACCCCTTACAGCTTAAAGAAACCGCCAATTCAAAATTTTTTTTCAGCAGTGATTGTTTTCACCACAACAGCCCTTCATCTATTCTACATATACACTGAACTGAATTGGATATTGAAGATTTTAGATCTGCCAGATAAAGTGCTGCTGATAATAATGAAATCATCCGACCTACTCTTTTTTACTGTGTGTTTCGTTAGTGGCAACATGCTTTTTAGCAAAAACTGGAATAGGCTCTTCACTTTCTTATATCAAACAGAGCTAGCAGCGAAAAAACTTAATTTGACCTTTATTTTCCCTAAGAGTTTATATAGGTTGTACTTTAAGTTGTTCGCCGTTTTCGCCACATATATACCCTTACATTTATATCAGATTTCTACTATTCTGAAAGCGAAGCAATATTTCATCGCCTGTATCTACTTTGGATGGGCCATAATAGATCTATACTGTGCAATGACTTTATTCTTGCTCATGACCTTATATGCAATTTTGAAAAGGAGGTACCAATTTCTTGACCAATGTCTTCACACAGCTGTACAGAGGAGTAACGAAAAAACTGGTCTTGTAGAGATAAAATTGGTGCTGAAGATGTACAGGATGTGTTATTCTGTGACGAAAGAATTGAACGCAATTTTTGGTTGGCACGTATACTCTTATATAATTATGGTTCAAAATTTCTTCATATGTCTGGTGGAAGACATTCTGTTGACACAGATGGGTAAAAGACAACATAATGAACAATCTGACCTAAATACAGTATATTGTGTTTCCTATACAGTAAGTACAATCAATCTGTTAGATCTATGAAAACGAAACCAAGAGCTTTTAATGTTCTGAAAAGAAATATGAGATATTTTGTATTGTCCTTGCACTAGCAACTGAAAACTATATTTACTGTTTCCTTTCATAGCTTTTTTATTTTTGAAGTAACTATTATGAAATTTGGTATCTATGTTTATATTGTTTTCCAATGAAGGTCGAAATTAAAGTTTTCTTCATCGATGGATTGGTAGAAGATGATGGCTCGTACCTGTTAAATGACCATCCCGTCCGCCCGACTTCAACCCGTTGGATTTTAGTTTTTAGGATTTTATGATTAAAGCCCGCACTTCGTTCGTAGATCCCAGGTCCGGACTTGGCGACAACCTTAATATTTAAATATAAATTTAATCTTATTCATATCAGCTAATCAACAGAAACATTCCATTTATTTGCCTGCTGGTTCGATTCCCGAGTTTAGTGGAACACATTCCCTCAGAAAGTAACGCGGAAGAGAGTCCAGCAACCACTGTCAGGGTCTCAGTCAGGAAATATACAAGAAGGAAAGGAGTTAAATGGATCGGCGACTGTTGCTCCTGGCCTCAATCGAGGCTGTGTGATACGAAGCCGCAAATAGAGATAGCCATGTTTCTTGTCATTCTTTTGTGTTCGTGTCCTTTGCCCTTCCTTCTTATTCCATCTTGTTTTTAAGCTGCACTGCGCTGATGAAGGGCAAAACCCAGAAACAACATTGTCCGCAGTTGTTTCGTTGTTCCCTCCATCTGTTTTCTCTGGATCCATCTAGCCATTAAAATCCACCTGTCTCTTTTAAGATTATGATCCATTTAGCTCCTTTCCTTCTTGTTATTGATAATGTCCAATAAGAATTTATTAATCGTCTTGGCTACTGTCAGGCAGCCAACGGTGCACAATTTGAACATTCAATTTAGTCGATTTTTTACATTATCATTATTATTTTCAGTATTGTGAAAATTAAATTTTAAAATCTTCAAATATTATTTTCTTGAAATTTTTGTTATGTAACACCATAATTTTTCATGATGTATGTATGTAGAATGACACGCTCTTTCAAATGTCATGGTCAAAATTGGGGGTTGCCATTTAAAAAAATTGTCGATGACGTCATATCTTGAACAACGATGACGTCACAAATGTGGGTCGTATGTCAGAAAGTGCCTTTTTAAAAAACAAAATCGACATGGCAGGGGATTTTTTCGAAAACTTCTCAATTTAAAAAATAATGAATTTATTCGTTACTTTTCGAAAGCACTGTATAAGACTAGTGTACTATTTGGGATATCGTGTATAAATTGCAATTACTCTATAAACATACATATTTTAATTCGACTTGGTCATGTTTCCGAAACAATTGCATATTATCTTTATCTATATTACTCATCGTATTGTGCGGTATATGATTTACTATTGACATAACACAAGTTACATGCATGTACTTATTTTTCACCTGCGATCTCGTTCCCCTCATTTAACAAAATGAACGCGTCTTACTACTACGAAGAGTTCTTTAAAAGTCAACAAAATGATGTAAAACTATTAAAATTGTGTTTTAAATTCACAAAAGTCTTCGGACTGACCCCTTACAGTTTAAAGAAACCGCCAATTCACAAATTTTTTTCAGCGGTGATTGTATTCACCGCAATAACCCTTCATATATTCTACATATACACTGAACTGAATTCGATATTGAAGATTTTACATCTGCCAGATAAAGTGCTGCTGATAATAATGCAATTATCCGAACTACTCTTTATTACTGCGTGTTTCGTTAGTGGCAACATGCTTTTTAGCAAAAACTGGAATAGGCTCTTCACTTTCTTATATCAAACAGAGTTAGTAGTGAAAAAACTTAATTTGACCTCTATTTTCCCTAATAGTTTATATAGGTTATACTTTAAGTTGTTCGCTGTTTTCGTCACATATATACCCTTACATTTATATCAGATTTATACTATTTTGAAAGCGAAGCAATATTTCTTCGCCTGTATCTACTTTGGATGGGCCATAATAGATCTATACTGTGCAATGGCTTTATTCTTGATCATGACCTTATATACAATTTTGAAAAGGAGGTACCAATTTCTTGACCAATGTCTTCAGACAGCTGTGCACAGGAGTGACAAAAAAACTGGTCTCGTAGAGATAAAACTGGTGCTGAAGATGTACAGGATGTGTTATTCTGTGACGAAAGAATTGAACGCAATTTTTGGTTGGCACGTATACTCTTATATAATTATGGTTCAAAATTTCTTCATATGTCTGGTGGAAGACAATATATTGATTCAGATGGGTCAAAGACAACATACTGAACAATCTGACTTGAATCTAGTATATTGTGTTTCCTATACAGTAAGTACAATTAATCTGTTAGAGCTTTGAAAACGAAACCAAGAGCTTTTAATGTTCTGAAAAGAAATATGAGATATTTTGTGTTGTCCCTGCACTAGCAACTGAAAACTATACAGTGCTTTCAAAAAGTAACGAATAAATTCATTATTTTTGAAATTGAGAAGTTTTCGAAAAAATCTCCTGGCACGTCGATTTTGTTTTAAAAAGACGCTTTTTGACATACGACCCATATTTGTGACGTCATCGTTGTTCGAGATCATCGACAATTTTTTTAAATAGCACAACCTCCAATTTTGACCATGCAATTTGAATGCATTCTACATACATACATCATGAAAAATTATGGTGTTACATAACAAAAATTTCAAGAAAATAATGTTTGAAGATTTCAAACTTAATTTACTGTGCACCTACTAATTACGCAACACCTGTCCGTGCTTATTTAGATGAGCTGTTCCCGAATCGTTGGATAGGAAGAGGGGAACGATTGAGTTGCCAGCCAGATCTCCTGATTTGACACCCCTAGCATACGTTATTAGACCGGTTAATTTAGAAGTTTTAAAAGCAAGAATTCGTCACGAGATATATCGTATACCTCCTAAAGTTATTGATATTATCCAAAAAGAATTTATTAATCGTCTGGGCTACTGTCAGGCAGCCAACGGTGCACAATTTGACCATCGAATTTAGTCGATATTTTACATAATCATTATCATTTTCAGTATCTGAAAGTGTGAAGAACAAAATTGATACCGTTTTGCAGAACAATTCGGTATTTCTTGACATTATTTCGTACGGTAGATTTTTTAATGGCAAAGAAGTAGATTTTTCTGAACCCACCCAAAATGTCCCATCCATGAAAAATTATATATACTTTAAGTATACGCAGTGACCTCTGTGGATGTTGAACACACGTTTTTGAAACCGAAAAAGATTAGTAGCGACAAACGCCACAGCCAAACACAAATTTGTGTATTTTGAAAATGGAGTTTTAAAATGACAAATGGTATAATTTTAGTAGTAGTTGTTTCCTGCAGTATCATTTATAGATTTAATGGCGCATCGCCCAGGGCGAGCTTAGGCCTGAGCAGGAAGTAGCAGACAAGTTACATCTCACCTGTACTCGATTTATATGTGAACCTACATATGAAGGAACAGCCAGTTCAATTTGTCGGTCATCTCACCTATGGCATACTGATGAGGACTAACAAGCCCGTAACCGGTCTATGTCTGGTGGAGTGGCCGACAAGGGTTCTTGGCTGTTCACACAGATACTGCAGTTGTAATTCAATGCCGGTCGGGCATTAGCCCGCGGAGTAGTTGTTTCCTGCAGTATCATTTATAGATTGGGTATAATTTTAGTCTAAAGAATATGTGGTTAACGGTTTAACCTACTAATTTGTAAAACCCTGTATATAAACAAATTATTTATTATGTTTTAACACAAATTATTGTAGAAATAATATTAAGTGACAAAATGCACAATGATATTTACTAATTATTTACACAAATTCTTGTACGATTTTACGATTAATTTGGAGTGTTGTTGACGTAAACATAACCTTCTCTCTGTGTAACTGCTATTTTTCATGAAATGCATAATAGATATTTTCTACGTTGTTCCAGATCTGTTTGGTACTGCTGATCATGTCATTCGACTCAGTTGAAAGCAGCGGCAAAAAACTGGTCATGACTTGCTACTTGCTCCATGAAGGTGCTGAGAGTCCTCTAATGAAAGGTCATCTTCTTCAACTGGCGAAATTCGCAGAAGAGTGGAGACCAACGATCTCAGCTGCAGGATTCTATACCGTCAATCAGTTAACTCTGTCCACAATTTTCCAGGCTACTATCAAATACTTGGTCACTTTGATGCAGCTCAACCTTGCTCTGAGAGGTTGATTACTATTCGAAGTACTTCGATCGTTTCATGTTAACATTAAATATTTTGTCTGTATTATTGTAACAAAAATTAGATGTTATGGATGTTAAGTGGAGCAAATATCAATAAAATAATAAATTAGTATTGTCTTATACCAAAACCATTCCCATTTTCATCTCACAATACTTTAGACTGAAAAAGAAACAAATCTGGTGGTTGTATGCGTGTTAAATCAAAGTCAAGTGAGCATATCGTGCATATTAAAGAAAAATAACTTATTTTAAAGGAACTCAACGTTTTTACCATGCATGAAATATGCCAAACAACTTAGTAATATCTTATCAGACCACTTACAAACATAACAGATTTAAAAAGATTTCGGGATCATATAAACACTTGAAATACCGTTCTTTAAATATTTTGTACACTGCAGCAGTCTGCAGTTAATAGCTGTCATCTTGAAGTACTGGGTCTTGGTCATAAAAATATTTGCCCATGCAAATTAATGCTGCATGTAATGAGGTATGGACTGATTATTTTATTTTTGGAAGACTTTGCACGATGAAAAATAATAAATTAACTGATATCCATCTAGCAGAACTTTATACAGCGTGTATACGAATATGAATGCCAACATTAAAGAGATTCTGTATCTGATCAAAAGCAATAAAAAACCATTATGCAAGAGATGTCTAAAACAAATAGTTTTTCTACAAGTAAATTAGAAAAATAAAAATAAATCTATAATACAATACAAAATTACAAAGGTGTTAATTACAAAAAAATGAGGTTAAGTTAATGAAAGTAATTATGACGGTAAGTGCAAGTGCAGTTCTGATTATACTCTACTTATATTCCTGTATAAACAAAACTACGATAATTACAGGAAGAATAAGATAAATACTCAACTCAGCATATATTTACACAGTAACAAACTATACGTAAATTTATGTCAAGTAAAATTCTGCAATAATTGTTTTCATATACGTTTAACAATATCTGTCACTATGAAACAGCGCAAAGTATTACCTACACGACTCAAAAAAACGATACTTTCAAGTAAAATACAAGAATGATTTAAAAGCACTAAAACTATGCATCAAGATCTGCCGAATCTTCGGTTTGGTTCCACAGAAACAACCCGGACCTTTACAAAAGGTCACAGTATGTGCTCTACTGTGACATTTGCTGTCGTTACTTATTTTTCCTTCAAAACACCAGCCTTTATGCAAATGGAGATACCAACTCGCATTATAAAATTCACGAATTTAGTAGTAGATGAACTACTCTTAGCTACCAGTCTTCTCATGGGCATTTTCTGCTTCAAGAATTGCCAGAAATTTGTCCAAGCCCTTACGGAACTAGAAGCAGCTTCAAACCAATACTAGTTATCTAAAGTTACCAGAACCAAGCTGATTTGCTATTTGAAGGTAGTGGTGTTTCCAATTATGTGCGTTTGCAATCACAGTTACCACTGCTACATCTGGATTTCGCTTCAAAAATACGTCATAATGCCTGGTTTGATCTTAAGACCAGTTGCGCACATGTACACTACTTTAATAGTAGTACTACACCTCAGTATAATTCAGTTCGTCAAAAGAAGATTGGCATATCTTGAGGAACGTGCTCGAAGGTATCAGTGTTTTAGAGAAAGGTATCAAGTGCAAAGAATAAAGTAGCTGATTTTGTTCTACGAAAGAATGGATCAATCAATGGTAAGTGGTTCATATCAAAATTAACTAGATGTACCTAAATGGTTACGCGTAGAAACCAAAACAATATTCTTCAGCTAGCTATATTTACTTATACAGATTCGTGACAAACGTCGCGTCGTATCGTAACATCGCTGTGTTAAATTTATGATATTTTTATAGTTGCACTAAATTCAGTAATTTTCAGGTGTCGTTGATTCTCCTGATCATGTCATGCAGCGCAGTGGATACATGTGATCAACACCTGCTATTTACTTCACGGCGACTCACAAAGCCAGCTGGCGAAAGACCATCTTCTGCAACTAGTCCAGTATTTGAAACATCGCAGATCAAATATCTCTGCTGCAGGCTTCTTCAGCATCAACCAAATCACTTTAAATACCATATTAAACGCATTTGTCACCTATGTTGTTGCAATGATACAGTTAAATCTCGCTTTAGAATAGAAACCATATAATAATAAAACCTCTACCCCGCATTCTAATCAAATCGGAGACTTGTGCGGAAGAGGGGGCGGCATATTATTATAAGCAGACCGCATTTGCGCTCAGGAAACCTGGAAAACCTCATTAATTAGGGAGGTGGTCAAACGTCGACCGGTATCAACTTCTCACATTAACCTAAGTCAACATTCTTCCACCCTACCATACCAGCAGAGAGGATACCAATCCTCTCCACGAATATAGCTGATATAAGGTCTACCGGCCGCGGGATTCGATCCCACAGCGGTCTGGCCACATTAATTCAAGTACTAATTTTACCTTAAACACCTCGACCACTGACCAACTAAATATAATTATAATACACAGGTTTAGAAAGTATAAATTTTCCTTCTTACCTAAAAGATTGAAAGATGTAAACTCTTATGTTAAGGCCGTGACACAGAGAAATTGACATTTCCAAGATTGCCAGACTTTGGTGGGAATCTATGTTTACTTAATTTTATGTCGGCTGAAATGTTCCCACTAGAAAGGGGCATAATTATTTAGATCTCCAACCGCTGCTACGTTGCAACTATAACCGTCATTGTCTATTGACTTACTTCTTTCTTTTACATATCAAAACACTGTGAGGAATGAAGAACAAGATATAAGAATTTAAAAAATAGTTTAAAGATAAATATACGAACAATGTTATATATATTTAAAATACCATTAAGGTGCTAATTGCTAAAACTTGGAGTTGTAAAAATCTTATTCAATATCTGCACCACACACCTCATTCCTAATATGAATACTTACGAATATTTTATATTATCAATAAATTATTCATATGTAAACATATTTACTACTACATCTAATGGATTTTGTTAAAATTTCCATTACTACGAAACATATTCCATCAATTCTAAAAAGCAGTCAAGCACTCAACATATTATAAGCATTTAAGCAAATATAAAGGAACAGTAGAGTTAGAGTAATTCTTCATCAAAAGCAATGGCCGTATCTGTTAATTCGCAAAACGATATAAAAGTATTTAGAGTAATGCTCAAATATACCAGGTGCATTGGTGTGACTCCATTCAGTCTGAAAGAAAACAGTGCGGGACGTTTAGTTATAAAATTAATCGTGTCCATATTGGTGGTTGCTTATTTCCTATTTAATTTCATCAACTTCATACTAAAAGTCAAGTATGACAGTTTTGACAACACGTTTTTCGTTTTCATCAAAACCCTTTTCTACGTATGCAGGACCCTATTCGTTGTCACATCTTTAGCCAAGGCAAACTTATTCCATGTCGCGTATTGGAAGAGGATTTTCATTACTTTGAAACAGATAGACGCGATGATGGTCAAATTTAATTTTAAAGTGACAAGAAATATCTCTCTTCTTTATTTTGATGCATTCACTGGCATTATTGTCTGTGTATTCTCCCGTATATTCCATTCAGTTGTTCTTATATATTTAGGGCGACCTAACGAGATTTTGACGTTATTCGGATGGGCTGTATTCCCATTTTATATGACTTCTGTCACAACCTTGCTATATATCATAGCGAAAATATTGCACAGAAGATATGACCACATGAACGCGATTGTCATAGGATTACAAGATATAGCAGACAGGGACGTCCTTGGGTGCAGAATCAAAAATGTATTGAAAGTGTACAAGAAACTGCATCTGTTGATAGAAGATTATAACTATATTTTCGGATGGCAGATATTTCTTTGCGTATTGTCCACTTTTGTGATCATCGTAAGGCTTCTAAGTCGTGTTGCGATAGACATTTTGATGGGAATAAATATGACAATCGTAATGATTTTATATACAGCAATATACCTGGTAAGTGCCACAGTATAGCACAAATTTGACCAGGAAACCTACAGCTTAAAAGAACACATTTTTAAAGTAAAATGTCCATTCCTTAGAAATAGATTTTTTTTTATGGAAACTTTAAGAGGCTATATCTTCTCAGGAGTGAGTTATTTTCAATTCTAAACTATAGTTTATAAAACATATTGGGGCTTCAAATTAAACCGCTTTTCTTCGCTTCCTCAGCATTTAAATACCTTGGTTTTATTATAAGGAACTTAAACGGGTTTATTAAAGTCTCTACTCCTCGACTGCTCTTCATATCCTTTATCCGCTCTAAATTAGAATACGCATAGTCTGACACCCCATTTATGGTCCTACTCATATTGCTACATTTTATTTTTGTACAAAACGTGTTCCTTTTAGCTGTAGAGCTACTCATTTTGGAAACACCCTGTATATAGTAAAAAAACTCTAAATATCTGTTTGTTTTAGTATTCGTTGATTCTGTTAACTACGGCCTGCGATTCTGTAGAAAAAAGTGGTAAAAGCGTCGTCAAAAATAGTTACATTCTTCACGGTACCAAAGAAAACTATGAAATAAGAGAGCAGCTACTACTTCTTGTTACTTACCTAAAACGATGGCATCCTACGTTTTCGGCAGCTGGATTCTTCAACGTCAACCAAAAAACGTTACCAGCTATAGTATCAGCAGTCTTTTCATACCTTGTATTGGTGAAACAGTTTGATTTATCCTTGCAAGAGATGAAAAAAAATCCGGATAACTTCAAAATTTCAAATTAAGTTGGATATGCGAACAAGCCGTATATTTTTGTCTTTTAACGATTATAGATGTTTACTTTACTTTAATAGTAGTACTACACCTCAGTGTCAAATGAAGATTGGCAATATATGGACAGGTCAAAGATTCTCATCACAAGATAGGAAAATGTATATTAAATCTGAGTCTTTAGAAATTTAAAATCTATTGGCTATTTACAATGGTTTATGGGACTAAAATATCCATTAGTGTTAACAATAACGATACCAATAAATCATTTTGCGTAAACGGACGATTATTTTATTAATTATTTCACAATAAAGCACCAGAACTAAAAGTTACTTGTAACACCAGTGCCTTAAATGTACTCGTATCATTCAAAATTTAATCTACGACGGTCCAAATAGATTGTATATGCCGATTCGATTTATCTTGAAATATCAAAAACGTTTTCATAAATAATTGAAATTCAAAATTATTAGGTGTTCTTATTTGACGCTGTCACGATAACAATAGCTATTGTTTTCACGTCCGTTTAAAATATACCGGCACTATGAAACAAGGCAAAGTATTACCTATAAGATTTAAAAACGATACTTTCAAGTAAGAGACAAGAATGATTTAAAGGCACTAAAACTATGCATCAAGATCTGCCAAATCTTCGGATTGGTTCCACAGAAACAACCAGAACCTTTACAGTATGTGCTCTACTGGTGACATCTGTTGTCGTTACTTATTTTTCCTTCAAAACACCAGACTTTATGCAAATGGAGATACCAACTCGCATTATAAAATTCACGAATTTAGTAGCAGATGAACTACTCTTAGCTACCAGTCTTCTCATGGGCATTTTCTGCTTCAAGAATTGCCAGAAATTTTTCCAAGCCATTACGGAAGCAGAAGCAGCAGCAAACCAATACGAGTTACCTAAAGTTACCAGAACCAAGCTGATTTGCTATTTGAAGGTAGTGGTGTTTCCAATTATGTGCGTTTGCAATCACACTTACCACTGCTACATCTGGATTTCGCTTCAAAAATACGTCATAATGCTTAGTATGATCCTAAGACCAGTTGCTCACATATACACTAGGTACTTTAATAGTAGTACTACACCTCAGTGTCAAATGAAGATTGGCATATCTCGAGGAACGTGTTCGAAGGTATCAGTATTTTAGAGAAAGGTATCAAGTGAAAGGAATAAAGCAGATGATTTTGTTCTGCGAAAGAATGGATCAAGTGATGGTACTATTAAATCAATTGTTCGGATGGCACAGATTCCTTTGCATTGCTGTGGCAGTATTTTACTGGTTAGACGTCACAACACATCTTATTTAATAATACACAAAGAGGATCACTACCTATTTTGTGTGTAAACTGTATGCATTGTGCTTTGTATATGGTAAGTGGTTCATACCAGAATTAACTAAATGTACCTAAATGGTTATGTGTAGAATCCAAAACAATATTTTTAGTTTAGCTAGCTATATTTACTTATACAGTCTCGTGACAAACGTCGTCTCGTAGAAGCACTGTATTCAATTTATAATATTTTTATAGTTGCACTAAATTCAGTAATTTTCAGGTGTCGTTGATACTCCTGATCATGTCATGTAGCGCAGTGGATACATTGCGCAAAAGAGTGATCCACCTGCTATTTCCTTCACGCCGACGCACAAAGCAAGCTGGTGAAAGACCATCTTCTGCAACTAGTCCAGTATTTTAAACATCGTAGATCAAATATCTATGCTGCAGGCTTCTTCAACATCAACCAAATCACTTTAAATACCATGTTAAACGCATTTGTCACCTATGTGGTTGCAATGATACAGTTAAATATCGCTTTAGAATAGAAACCATATAATAATAATAATGTCTCTATCCCTCACTCTAATCAAGTCAGAGACTTGAGAGGGAGAGGGTGTGGCATATTATTATAAGCAGGCTGCATTTGCGCCCAGGAACGACTTATTTTGGTAGGCCCTAACTACCATTCAGTGCAAGAATGAGAGAAACCTGGAAAACTTCATTAATTAGGAGGGTGGTCAAATGTCGACCGGTATCAATCTCTCACATTAACCTAAGTCAACATTCTTCCACCCTACCATACCCGCAGAGAGGGTGCCAATCCTCTCCACGAATATAGCTGATATAAGGTCTACCGGCCGCGGGATTCGATCCCACAGCGGTCTGGCCACATTGATTCAAGTACTAACGGCTTAAACACCTCGACCACTGACCGACTAAATATAATAATAATACACATTAACATTTCCATGATTGCCAGACTTTGGTGGGAATATATGTTTACTTAATTTTATGTAGTCTGAAATGTTCCCACTACAAAGAGGCATAATTATTTAGATCTCGAACAGCTGCAACGTCGCAACTATAACCGCCATTGTCTATCTTTTTCTTACACATCAAAACACTGTGAGGAATATAGAACAAAATATAAGAATTAAAAAAATAGTCTAAAACTAAATATATGAATAATGTTAAATATACCATTATTGTGCTAAATGTTAAAACTTAAAAGTTGTAAAAATCTTATTCAATATCTGCACCACACACCTCATTCCCATTCCTAATATGAATACTTACGAATATTGTATATCATCAATTAATTATTCATATGTAAACATATTTAGTACTACATCTAATGGATTTTGTTAAAATTTCCATTACTATGAAAAATATTCCATCAATTCTAAAAAGCAGTCAACCACTCAACATATTATAAGCATTTAGGGTTTGTTCCAACACAGCAAGAATCGATTCCGAACCGTCCAGAACTAGTTAGTCAGTTCAGTTGTTAATGTACTCTCGGCGAATGCGACGTAAGACGGTGTTGGTCAAACATTTTTCACGGTTCTGAACCAGTTCTCGACGGCTGTTGGAACAGACCTATAAGCAAATATAAAAGAACAGTAGAGTCAGAGTAATTCTTCATCAAAAGCAATGGCCGTATCTATTAATTCACAAAACGATATAAAAGTATTTAGAGTAATGCTCAAATATACCAGGTGCATAGGTGTGACCCCATTCAGTCTGAAAGAAAACAGTGCGAGACGCTTAGTTATAAAATTAATCGTGTTCATATTGGTGGTTGCTTATTTCCTATTCAATTTCATCAACTTTATACTAAAAGTCAAGTATGACAGTTTTGACAACACGTTTTTCGTTTTCATCAAAACCCTTTTCTACGTATGCAAGACCCTGTTCGTTGTCACATCTTTAGCCAAGGCAAACTTATTCCATGTCGCGTATTGGAAGAGGATTATCGTTACTTTGAAACAGATAGATGCGATGATGGTCGAATTTAATTTTAAAGTGACAAGAAGCATCCCTCTTCTTTATTTTGATGCATTCACTGGCATTATTGTCTGTGTATTTTCCCGTGTATTCCATTCAGTCGTTATTATATATTTACGGAGACCTGACGACATTTTGACGTTAGTGGGATGGACTGTGTTCCCATTATATATGACTTCTGTCACAACCTTGCTCTATATCTTAGCGAAAATATTGCAAAGAAGATACCACCACATGAACGCGATTGTCATAGGATTACAAGATATAGCAGACAGAGACGTCCTTGGTTGCAGAATCAAAAACGTTTTGAAAGTGTACAAGAAGCTGCATCTGTTGATAGAAGATTATAACTATATTTTCGGATGGCAGATATTTTTTTGCGTGTTGTCCCCTTTCGTGCTCATCGTAATTCTTCTAAGTCGTGTTACGATATACACTATTTTTATGGGAATAAATATGACAATCGTAATGAATTTATATACGGCAGTATACCTGGTAAGTGCCACAGTATAGCACAAATTTGACCAGGAAACCTACAGCTTAAAAGAACACATTTTTTTAAAGTAAAATGTCCATTGCTTAGGAGATAGTCCAGTATTCAAAAAAAATGTGAAAAGACGGCTGTAATTTGAAAATCAAAGACAAATCACTGCCTTAAAATTATTAGCCATTATCTGAAAAAAAAAAAACGGGTTTGAAATTGTAAAAGTATAAAACAATATTAGTTTAATATGGAAACATACTGGGGCTTCCTTAAATTTACTGATATTAGTTATCAAATTAAATCGCTTTTCTATATTTTCCTCCTTTCTTTGGAAACTTTAAGAGGCTATATCTTCTCAGGAGTGAGTTATTTTCAATTCTAAACTATAGTTTATAAAACATATAGAAACCATCGCTTCCTCAGCATTTAAATACCTTGGTTTTATTATAAGGAACTTAAACGGGTTTATTAAAGTCTCTACTCTTCCACTGCTCTTCATATCTTTTATTCGCTCTAAATTAGAATACGCATCTGTAGTCTAAACCCCGATTTATGGTACTCATATTGCTACATTTTATTTTTGTACAAAATGTGTTCCTTTTAGCTTTAGAGCTACTCGTATTGGAAACACCCTGTATATAGTAAAAAAATTCTAAATATCTGTTTGTTTTAGTATTCGTTGATTTTGTTAACTACGGCCTGCGATTCTGTAGAAAAAAGTGGTAAAAGCGTCGTCAAAAATAGTTGCATCCTTCACTGTATCGAGGAGGACTATGATATAAAAACGCAGCTACTACTTCTTGTTACTTACCTCAAACAATGGCATCCTACGTTTTCGGCAGCTGGATTCTTCAACGTCAATCAAAGAACGGTGCCAGCATTAGTATCAGTAGTCTTTTCATACTTTGTATTGGTGAAACAGTTTGATTTATCCTTGCAAGAGATGAAAAAAAATCCGGATAACTTCAAAATTTCAAATTAGGTTGGATATGCGAAACAAGCGGTATATTTTTGAATTTTAACGATTATAGATGTTTCTCTTCACTAGTAGTCTATGTAGTAGTACCCACGATATATCAATATATGGACAGGCCAAAGATTCTCAGCACAAGATAGGAAAATGTATATTAAATCTGAGTCTTTAGAAATTTAAAAATTATTGGCAATTTACAATGGTTTACGGGACTAAAATATCCATTAGTGTTAACAATAACGATACCAATAAATCATTTTGCGTAAACGGACGATTAATAACTTTATTATTGGCGTCCAATTTTGTGTTAAACGTTTAATTTTCGTGAAAAAGAATATTCGGATATTGAAGATATTGCGCAAATCGTTGTCGACTCCCTACTTCCTGAAAAATCAAGATGGACGTACGAGCAATGCTATGTAAAACTTGAAGATCAGTGTAAAGGAAAAAGATTTAAGAATAGCAGCAAAAAGTTCTTCTGGCATATTTCGAATATCTTTCAAAACATAGCAAACCTTCATCGCTTGGATAGATAGCTCTATGCTGTTCAGTTATATCGATGAAGAAAAATTCAAATATTAGTAAGTATGTCCATTTAATTGTGTTTCTAAAAAGAAAATTTGAAGGATTTCGATCAAAAAGATTTAAGATTTTAACAAAAGAAAACATAACTCAATTTCTGCTGGAAGACGACGATAGAACTCACTTTATGAGAAATGTTGCATTGATAGTGGGGCTTGCAGGCGTACTGAATTGACAAATCTGCACATACGAAATGTTAAAGATTAAGGAAAATGCATTCGTATTATTATACCGTTTACGAAAACAAAGATGTCATTTAAATATTTTGGGGTGATGCTTACCCTTGCTTGGGGGTGAAAGTGACGGAGTCAAAAATACCACCCTTTAATCTAAAATCGACGGGTCTGAGCGTTTTTCTACAATTTTGACGCAGTTCCTGAAAATGGCTCTGTTTCGTTTTCATCTGGCCACCCTGTATGTAGTTTTCTTTGACATTTTTTGGAATATTTGCATATTGTGTTTTATAGAGTGATTTAAAGTATCACACAGACAGATGCATTGATATCTTGAAAACAACAGACGCTAAAATCATAATATAAAACAAGTAACGTAATTTCTATGTTCTATTATTTTAGAATTTAAGTTTTTTATACACCCTGTATAGTAGTAGTAGTAGTTATATAAATAAATAACACAGATACCTCGAATTAGCCTTATTAAAAATGCAGAGAAGCGATATAAATCTGAACCATAACATAACTCTTTTTTTTGTCATAACTACTCGACAGTTTTGTGTAAAACGACAAAGATGAAACGCAACCATACGAAGGTGCATCCCCAGAAAGTTTTTTCGGTTTACAGACAAAGTTTTCGTCCGGCACCTCCTAAAAAGAAGGATCAGTTTAGGTCTCTACGCGTTCTTTTTAATACAGGACGGTATTTAAGCGTGTTGCCCTTTAATCTCGATGGCTCGCTAAAAGCAAAGTCTATTGCCCTTGTACTAGTCCTTATGTACAGTGTTTATTTTGTTATTTCAATGAACAAGTTCATTCAGATAAATAGAGATTCAATCACAGAACTCATAATGTATTCCTTAACTTTGTTATTCTTCTATTTTGAGCTAACAACCTGTCTACTATCATCAAATGTATACCGAAGGCGAAACTGGATTCAATTCTTCGAACTCGTGTACAACCTGGAAAAACTTGTGGTTAAATTCAAATTCGATGTGGCTCAAAACGTTTGCTTTGTATATGGGCAATTATTAATGCTTTGCATATTTTTGATAACTTTCCACTTCTACGAACTTTTGCATTGGATTGAGTATAACTTATACGACTTATGCATCATGTTATGTGGATGGAAACCTGTAGACTATTATATGATGTTCCTCTCACTTCTGGTCTCCAACGTCGCGCTGCTTCTTAAGAGAATTTACAACGAAATCAACCTTAACATTGTTGGAGTCGTCAAGAGTGGTACAAACGAGAAAAAGATTGTTTGGGACTTGCAGAACACCGTGAAAATTTTGAAATGTCTGGAAAGTTTGGTCACCGAATTCAACTCCATTTTCGGCTGGCATATGTTTTTCTACATAAACATAGATCTTATGTATTTGCTGAACGCTTGTTTGTACCTACTGAAAACTGAAGAATCGGATGTAGAAAAACTTGTGTACCTGTCAGTAACGGTCACATATACAGTAAGTTTATAGAAAAAAAAAATGATTTTACTCTATTTTTGTAGGTATTGAAAGATTGTTCTTGTATTGTACTTTCACTATATAGGGTGACTAAAAAATACTAGGAAAAATATAGGATAATAATCTGCATGAGAAATTATTTCATCTGTATTTTTTTGTTTTCTCGAATAATTGGTTCTAAAATTTTGTTTTTTTTTTGCAAATATCTTCGAAACCCCTAAGTCGACTTTAATGGAATTTGGTATGGGGTTGTAGATGGTCTATATGAACATTATTTGGAAAGCAGTTGTGTCAAGTACCACAGAGGGAACTACTATGCGTAATGCTACTCAGTTTTTTTCAAAAACATTTATTTCCATTCTTTTCCTAAATCTATTGCCATTGCATTCGCGAAGCAATAAAAAGTATATCATATTTCCTGAGTTGATATGTAAACATGTAATATCTCGAAAACCGTAAAAGATAAGTATTCTGTATAATACAGACTGTTAAAAAAAGAGTGTAAAATATTTCAGGAGCTAATAGTATGAACCAAAATAAGCAGAAAAGTCTGAATAAACATGGGTCCGCACAGTAACGGTTGCGGAGATATGGACCACTATTCGTTTTTCAAACATTTTATTAGGAATAAACCGACAAAGGAAGCTTTTAACAAACAAAAAACAAAGTTACAGAAGATGTTCCATTTCCAAGCAAGCACGACATCTTCGTCTCAACGATATTCGAACTCTTTCGAAAACACCCTCTTTGGTTTGGATTTCTTGACACTTTTGATTAATCCGTAGCTGCAGCTCTTCCAGGCTATTTACAGGAGTACCATACACTAATGTCTTCAAATATCCCGAAACAAAGAAATCTAGCGGGTACAGATCAGGCGACCTTGGAGGCCATAAAACAGGTCCGGCCCTTCCTACCCATCTATGTGGAAAAGTTTAGTGTAAATGCTCTCTAACGGCCATGGAAAAATGAGCTGGAGACCATCATGCTGGAACCACATTTGTTGCATCTGGTTCAAAGTAATGTCTTCCAAAAACTCATACAGTGTGTTCTGCAGAAAGTTGAGGTAAGTAGCGCCTGTTAATCGGTTTGGTAAAACAACAGGACAGCAAGACTTTGCAAGAAAACGAGGGTCTTCAGCATCATGACGTAGAAACTAGCGGCAAAAAACCAAACGTGCTTGATGATCATTTATTGGATTAAAGGCCTGTACTCGTTGCACATGGTATCGATAAAGCAGTTGCTCGTGAAGGATTCTCCAAACAAGAGGACCACTAATTCATACCTCGGCTGATATTCTCCGCACACTCGTACCTGGATTTTGGTCTACGAGTGCTAGAATTTCTTCTTCTGCTCTAGGAGTGGATACCGACCATGGTCTTCGGGATAAATGGCACTGCTTCCTCAAGAAACCGGTATCACGCAATCTTTGGTGAATTCTTCCAAACATGTGTTGTGAAGGAATCTGGCGATCTGGATAAGCATCAACATAAAGACGTCGCGCTTCTGTGGCGTTCCCATTAGCACGACCATACATGAAATGCATGCCTGTTAATTCTGCATTAGAGTAACCAGCCATAGCGAAAGAAAACTTGTCCACTGAGGACAACTGTCAAATACGTACTGTTTATTTCACTTGCAAAATAAATAAGGGGCTAAAAAACATAAAACATTCCATATCTCCGCAACCGTTACTTTGCAGACCCATGTTTATTGAGACTTTTCTGCTTATTTTGGTTCATACTATTACCTCCTTAAATATTTTATACCTCCTTAATCTTTTTTAACACCCTGTACCCCTGTATATAAAATAAAAGTCAGACCTACATTTTGGAAATGCGATATTCAACAACTTTAATTCTTACACCTTAGTATCTCGAATAATAACGAAAACACGGATAGAGGGGGGAGGGAAATTTTGGCGTGACCACCTTGTACAAACTTCCTTGCGACATACGATGATGTAACACCCTGTACACAAAGTATCGCATAGCAAAAAACGGAACTGACACTACCCCAAGTCAGCCATAATGATACGTAAATTGACTCGGATCGTATCAGCGAAATAGCAACTCGAATTTTTCGCTGTCACGCTGTCGATAATACTTAATTAATTATAAATTATCCAGCGACAATCATCGACGCTGCACACGCAAGCATGATATGCAGGTAGGACATAAACGATTTCCATTCGAATATCCACGCTAACCAACATGGTACTGTACTTCGTGGATGATTCTCTGGAGAAAAATACCATCAAAAACAAATTCAGCATGTACAAACAGGCCTTCCTGAGGACCGACCAATACGACGTAAAGGTGCTTGTAGGAATGTTGCGGTGCTATAAATATTTATTCCTGACACCGCTTAGTTTTGAAGATGAAGGAAACAGGAGATTCGGGAAGTATTTCTCTACCCTTTTATCATTGCTATGCGTTGTTTACGTGTACTTCTCCATCAAAACCTCCTACGGAATCCTGATGGACTCGCCGATAACTCGCTTCCTGCTGGTAGTACTCTGGTGCGTCATGAACATGCTATTCCTGATGAGTTGCTTCCTGAACGCCAAC
Source organism: Monochamus saltuarius (assembly GCA_025584915.1). Taxonomy (NCBI): domain Eukaryota; kingdom Metazoa; phylum Arthropoda; class Insecta; order Coleoptera; family Cerambycidae; genus Monochamus; species Monochamus saltuarius. The sequence goes on from CM046727.1 coordinate 3,699,270, forward strand.
ACTTTCAAACAGGACAATTGGAAGATCGCGTTACAATCCGTCGACCAAGCCGAATTCATGCTGCGCAAAATGAATTTTCGGTCGCCTCAAAAGAACTGGTTTCTGATGCTCCAAGTCACCTTCATTTTCGCACCTTTCGCCGCTTTGACCAGTTTCCAGTTCTTCATATGGATCAACGTGGGAAAGATGTCTATCATCTACTCGTACGTAGGTTCTTTCGTCACGTATTTCTACATGTGCCTGTTCCTGCTCTTCGTGCTAAGGCTGGCCGGGGTCTTGAAGGCGAGATACGATTTCGTGGAGGAGAGTTTAAAAAAATCGCCGGAGGCAAAATGGACGACCATGAGAAGGTTAAGAGGCTGACCGATATCGTCCGTTTATACAAAACCTTTCTATTTCTGGTAGATAGCTTTAATGGTATATTTGGGCCTCATTTGTTTTTTTACATTAGCGTTACTGTCAGTTATATGCTATGCGCTATTTCTTACAATATGGACATGGACAGCGAAAATGAAACGGCGAAAAGATCGTCCATTTTGTCCATTGTTATCACCATCGTTTACACTGTAAGTAGTAGAGAGTGGATTTTTTAATCTATATATTAAAAGCTGTAGGTAACTCTCGCTCGCACATTTGACTCGAAAATTGCCCATTTTACCGCCACAAAGGCTTTTTTTGCGAGCCGTGCGGCGCCGAACGGCTTCCCTACGCCTTTCACTGTCTTTCTAGATTGCCTACGGCGTGATGCCGATTTTTTCGCGTTTTTCTAGCTAAATTTCCATTTTCCCGAGGCTCCTCGGCCAAAACGACGGATTTTCTGATGTGGAACGAGGATAGTTGAGTCGGTTGGAAGGACCCAGCCCGAAGAAAGGTTAAGTCGGCGATAGCCGACTTGCCACCTTTCTAGTTGATCTTTTAAAATTTGTGGCAGGTGTTGGTGAATTTGAAAAAAATCGAAACTTGGATTGTTCTTATCTATGGATTGTTCTAGTAATAAATTGGAAGCGTGAAACGGGTTAATTATATAGTTTTATTTATTTAGATATATGCAGTAAATGATATTACTAAATTAAGTAGAAACGCACGCAACTCGGCAATTTAACGTCATTTTACTGAAAATTGTTTCTAGTTATTTATCTTTTAAACTAAATAACAATAATACTGTGGTTTATACTGAGTGTTTCTGAAAATATCTTTATCAAGCAAACTGTGGTGACAGACTAGCCAAAATGTTGACTTTTGACATTATTTAGAAGCTATGGGTTAGAAAATCTTGAAACACCACTGAGACTGAATGTAATAAAAAAAATAATAGAAGTAACCCGTACTTTCCCATAAATTGATTTTAAGTAATTCTATAAAAATTGCTCTAATTAACTAATAAGTATACTTTTACGTTATTTAAAATACCCATTTCAATCATATACTAGTTCGTTTACGACTGTTTCTCCTTATTTAAGTCACATTGCGGTATTTCTTGTCCACGACCTTCATACGTTAGGATCACTCGACCGTTGTCTTTGAATAGAATTTTGCACTATTCTGAAATTCAGTTGTTGTCTTTGGGAGTAACACATCTAAACAACAAGTCATATTTAAATTATATTAGCATTTTTCTTATATTATTACCATATCTGCTTATTGATTTGAATAACACATTTTGAATGTGTGTGAATAAAATAATGTACGATACACGCTGAACCTGGGCCATAAACAGTTTAGATACTTCAGATTACAGATTGCTTCACCTATAGCAGTTTAGACGCTTTAGAGTTAACTTTATGTATACATATAATTTTTAGAAAAAAAAATACACACTTGTTATGATATATGCACACATATCATTTCATTGTGTTCAGAGTGTTAAATCATATTGAGCAGAATTTTATTTTTTTTTTTTTTGAAAATGTAGGTACATTTCACAATCATTATCTGCTCTTTTTTCAGCTCTCTCTGATTGTACTGATCATGTCATGCAACGCATTAGAAATCAGCGGCAAGAAAGTAATAAAGACCTGCTACATCCTACACGAAAGCACGGAGAGTAGACTGGTGAAGGACCACTTGCTCCAAATGGCCCAATATGCAGAACAGTGGAGACCTACCCTTTCAGCAGCAGGATTCTACAACGTCAACCAGTCCACTTTATCGGCCATATTCGAAGCAATCATCACATATCTAGTCATTATAATACAATTCAATCTCGCTTTAGCATAATGAAGATGGCGCTAAACAGACGAAACGTCGTTTCGTATTGGTCACTCGGATTATTATAACAGCACTTTTCAAAGCGAATTTGAGGTTTTATAACCAATGTGTAACTACTAACACTAGCATGTTTTTGCTCTTTTTAGTAACTGTTTTTTATAGTATATTTATGTGCTTACCATAAAGCCCTGTAATTAGTTTTTGTAATTGTTTGTGTTATATGAGTACATACTAATAAAAGATGAAAATTAATAGAAATGTTTCTTATCAAGAATGAAATCAAAATATCTGCACAAACGTTACAATCAAGGACAAATCATGATACGAAAATTACTTTTTAACAACTTTCATTAAAAGTTATACACGACACCATATAAGCATTACATTTAAACCTCGATTACTCTATACTGATAAATGTTTCCAAAACTTTGCCACTCACGATCAATTATGCTCTATTACAAAACTCAGCACTTTACCATATTCCAATTACACCTATGAATAATTAATGAATTCGAAAATAAGTAACGAAAGCTTCAAATTGCGTAATATTGTCTCCACAGTAAGACAAAATGGAAGACTACAACACGGTTAAAAACTTGAACAGCGAATTGGCCATAAACTGGCAAAGAAACGCTCAAAACAGGAAAGAGCACGAAAAAACTGATACGAAGTTCGTAAAAATGTTGTTCGCTTTTGGTAAATACATCGGAGTAATTCCTTTGAATCTTAATGCAGGTACAGTGGGTAGAGTGTGCATTAAAATTACAATTCTACTGATACTTCTAGCGGCATTCGCTTACCAATACGTTTCTATTTTGTATAAATCAGCAGTGTACACCAGGAGGAATTATATCATAACACACGCGTTGACAAGTGGACTGTGGACCATTTCAGAATACCTCTTCATTACTGTCTGCTTCCTAAGTTCCAATATCTACAGACGGGAGAACTGGGAGATTTCCTTCCAACTCCTCAACCAGATGGAAACGCTTCTACATCAATACAAGTTCCACGTAAAAAAGAAACTGTACTTCTACTACATAGAACTGATCCTTATATCCTCGATATGCATCTCAGTGCACACTTTCCAAACTTACAATCTGATTGATCTAGGATGGAATCCGCTGTACTTCATCGGTTGGAGAATTGCACACTTCTACATGATCTTCCTGCTGATTCTGGTCGTCAATCTCACTCACTTATTGAAGAGGAGATACAACGTGTTAAACAAGCAAGTTGAAAACTTACTGACCAACAAGAACGACTTCGAAATCAAGCTCAAGGAGGTGGTGAAGCTGTACAAACTGCTAGGGAACTTGGTGGAGCAGATCAACACCATTTTCGGAACTCACCTGTTCCTTTTCGTTGAGGTATCAGTAGTTTATATCCTGTTTGCAGTTATAGATGTCCTAGCTGGTAAGGATAACGATCTTGGGGGAAGTCTGGCTACCAAAAGGCAGTTTGCCATGACTATTATCCTTCCGTTAATTTATACGGTGAGTAGATAGATCTATGATGTATGTTTTTTGATGAATACTATTTCCATAGAGTGAGGTTGTCATTTAACCATCTAGGAAATCCTGATCTACACAATCATTTTCACAATTTTAGAGATATGAATACTGCGTATATTAACGCACACACAACACTTGATTTATTCATTCTAATTAGTATCAACATAATATATTCTTTAGAGCGTTGATTTGTTTGATAATAGTGAGTGGCAAAAAAATTCAAGACAGTATCTACATCTAGACTAATGAGAGTATGTTAAAAACGTATGTTAATACAATATTAATAGATATTGGATATTAGAACCATCGTAAAAGGTAATATCTATCTATTATGTACTCGCGGTCGTGCCGAACACGAAAAGGGACTACTTGATAATGTGAGATGTTAGAATTTCAGATATTATGAATAATAGTATATTATTCAACGAGCGTATAATGATGGGTATTATTCACGAGGTGAAGTTTACGGCCACGAGCCGTAGGCGAGTGGCCTAAATCACCGAGTGGATAATAGCCATTATACGGGAGTAGAATACTATACTTTATCCACGACTACTAAATATTTTTGTTGAATTTTTTTTTTGTTGGAAAATTTTGTTATATTACATACACATTTTAAGAAACACTATTATTTTATTCTAATAAATATTTCATACATTACATTATTGTTCATTTATGCACAGTACATAGTTATCAAAAATTATAATAATCGTATAATAAGTCATTTTCATTTTCAATATCCATTTTTAGTTCGTTTTTTAACACAATTTAACACAAAATATCAAAACACTGAGAAATCTATGCACACAAACAATAATGTTGACAGGTTTGAGTCAAATTTGTTTTGTTTTAAAAGCTACTTAGATTTATGAAATGTTTCGAAAAACATGGTATGTTAAGAAACAGATATACGACGCGTACGAACGAAGTCGCTGATGGCTCAGTGTAGATGCTCCTTCCCTTCCAACCGCGGGTCCCGGGTTCGAATCTGGTCTAGGAAAATTCACTTTTTTAATTTTTTTTATATGTACAGCACTGAATTGAAAATATTTAGTGGTTTACACGATAAAATTTAAAAAACCGATTGTTTGTAGCAGAACAATATTATAGCTAAATCAAGGAAGCATCTGACAGTAGTGATTAATGACTCATTAATCACTACTGTCGTGATTAATGGATATTAATAAGGTCGAGGAAACAGATGTATAATGGGTACATTATACAATAGTCGTGGATAAAATATATTAATTAGTCGTTGGCGCAAACAGCATAGTTATCAGTTTGGGCGGAAATTAATTTGGGTTTATATAGGTTGCTTTTAAAATAATTGCGTTCTTTGAAAGGGATAATAACGAATGAAAAGATAAACAATTTTCATTCATCCACGTTTACAATACAAATTACTGCATGACAAGACGTGGATGTGTCCCGTGTTGTTTTATTTTAAAATGCATTATTAAAGTCAAGAATTAGCAGATATAATTAAATGTTATTTGTCGTTTGTTATAATTACAGGGTAGGTAACACAAAAATTATACATTAATACAAATATGATAATTTGAGAAGTAGTGCGACTAAATATGCCAATTTATGGATTATTTGGTAAATATATTACATATTATAATGATATGATTTGTTTTACATTACAAAAACATAAAACTTTTTTATTTGATATGGCTGGATTCGGTTAAGATCGGTTAACGTGTTTCGGCGGTTTAAAAAAAATTAACTCATTCAAAAGGTATGAATTCTATTCCGTATTTCTGGCCATCCCTGTATAGTAGATGTAACAATCAAACAAATATTTTCTAATCACAATCTACAATTACATATAAATAGTATATAATTACCATTATTATTTTACTAATGGAAAATGAAAACAGTTTTATTAAATTGTAAAATATAGTTATAGATTTTAATATAATGACTACCAAACAAGCAAACACGCTTTGTATCGAGCTCCAGTGACCAAACGACATTTACCAAAAGAACTCAAATATATTTGAGAGATTTCAGCAAAGATACAAAACGCACAACTATGATAAACGCAACGAAGAACGTGAAGCATGTACAAAGAAGAGAACAAAGTGATATGAAAATGTTAAAATTTGTATTTAAGTGTTTAAGATTTTCGGGAATAACGCCTTTTTTGTCGAACCATTACCGTAAATGGATAAAATCGTGGGTTATTCTTTTCTATTTAAATATTTTAGTACATGCTTTATATTGGTTTTACTTCGGTAAACATATCCAACTATTAACTACTAATATCTTGTGCAAACTCGAATTTATATTTAGTTTGCCGTTTATGGCTTTATGCGTCTTGTCTGCAAACTTTCGTATAAAAAAATGGAGAATTTTTCTCAAATCCATCGAAGATCTTGAAAGATTCGTAACACAATGCGGTTTTCAGTCTGGTTCAAGACCAATCTCTACTTATGTACAAACAGCAAGCGTCTTCTTAATTTTTGTTGTTGAAAATATTATCCAATATTACCACTGGATTAAAGACGATGCAGATTATCGGGAGTTCATCGCAAACTGCTGGATAATGTTTTATCTCTACAGGACCCTTTTCACTGTCTATATCACGTGCTTGATCCACTGTTTGAAGAGAAGGCATGGTCACGTGGAAAAAATGCTGATGTCCGGAGTGCAACTGGAGGAGAATCTGAAAAAAGCACTAAAGATTTGTAAAATGGTGCATCGCATAATTCAGCAGGCTAATCGAATTTTCGGAGGACAGGTGTTTTTCTTCGTAGCAGTTTATGTATTGGATACGTTGTGTGTTGTATCCCATGCAATCCACAGCAAGGATCTTATATGTTCTTATGCACTATCTATTCCAGGGTACTTGGTGAGTACAGAAAGGTGTGGTAGAACCACGCGACCACTATAGGTAAATTTTATTATTATTATTTCGTTTTCACAGTTGAGCATGTTTATTGTAGTTTCATGATTAAATTAATTACTGGCATAGGTTCAACTAAGAACGGACAGCGTGTGCTATGTATCTCCAAAATTAAAATTATTTAAGTAATTGAATCAAATTACTTCCAATTTAATCAAAATCCATCCATATTATTTATTTATTTATTTATTTATTTATTTATTTATTATCTACTCCTACTCAACGGGATGAACCCACTTACAGAGCAGGGAAAATTACACAAAAAAATAACACATATAAAATAAACTCATGAAAGTTATGTATAAACAAGCAGAAACAATACAGAATATATCACATACCTACAATAGTTCACAAACAACACTAAAGACATCGAAATAGTTCCTTAATATTTAAAATACTGGTACTGAAAATATCAATACTGTCCTGCACGGCTGTTAAACTCCTACACATTACATATACAGGTGAATAGTGTATCATATTAGTACAAGCTATTTTTAAATAAAAGTTTCGAAGGACCGTGTATTTGCAGCTGGAACATTAAAATTAAGTCTTTGTAATATTTCAGGTACGTCAAAATTTCCATTTATTAAATTAAAAGAAAGATAACATTTTGCATATCACGACGAGATTTTAAAGATTTGTAATTGTATTTATGAAGTAGCAAGTGCTGCGGATAACCTACGGGAGGATATGCATTAGAAAATTTATAGTTCAACAGCTTTAAGAATCTGCGCTGTGTTCTTTCCAACAGATCAATATAACTAACATAGTTAGGAGCCCAAATTAAGGAACAGTATTCTAGTCGAGGTCTAACAAAGCAATTGTACAATAACTTAACAGTGTCAACATTGCAGAAATCCCGAGCATTGCGAATTACGAAACCCAAACTCTTGTTAGCTTCCGACACTATATGATGCATATGATAATTAAAAGTGAGTTTGGAGTCAAAATAAATTCCTAAATCCTTAACAACGTCAGGCCTGTTCAGAGGTATATCATCAATATTGTATGGAAAATATACACTATCTTTCTTTCTAGAAAATGTCAATACATTACACTTTTTTATATTTAAGGGTAATTTATTCAACCCACACCAGAGATTTAGTCTACTAAGATTCTCCTGCAGTTCAACACAGTCCTGTACATTTTTTATCTTTAAGTATATCTTTATGTCATCTGCATATAAAAGATGAGGTATAGTTAAACTGTTGACAATGTTGTTGATAAAAATAAGAAACAACAATGGACCCAGAATAGATCCCTGGGGGACACCCGACAAGATCGGAAAACTGCATGAAGAGAAACCTCTGTAGCTCATACTCTGGAACATTTTCAATATCAGTCAAGGCAGGGTCAATAGCGTCTTCCAGTAATTGCAAATACATTTGGCCAGTCAAATTACTAGGTAGAAAAAAAGGACCCACTAGTCGGTCAGCGAGAATTCCAGCCCATACATTTAATTTTTTCGCATTCATAAAAAAACCAGATCGTTCTCTGCTCGCTAACTCATTATTTCGCAAAATTGCAAAGGTCGTTGAGTATAATTTGTCACTCAAAAATATAGTATAGTATATTAATAGTGGAAGGTTGTGTTACGTTAGTTTTGGGCAAAATAAAAAACATACATATATCTTTTTTCTGTAAATATCTCTAAGTAGGTATTTTCAAAGCTATCTAGTAGTTTTCTTTATTTACTTGATGGCTTCGATCTAGATTTACTTAGAAGAATGCAGCACAGGTTGTTAATCACATTGCACCGCATTGCTACTTGCCTGTAGGATTTTTATATAAATACAAATTTCATTTAATTAGGAATATCTCGTTTTATTTTACCTTGTGCAAAATGTTCGGTACTTAATATAAAAGCTTAGGATATATTTAAATAATATATGAATGCATGTAATATAAGAATATAGATATTCATTGTACAAGTGAATTTACCTGAAGAAAGTTTTGTAACAGCTCAGAGTTGTTTTGTAGCTGCAAAGCAATCCAAATCCGTAAAATGACAATATGCAATAAAATGAATGTAAATATAAATAGTTTTCGACAACTGTCTAAATCACCATGGATTGAACACTGTTGCCAAATCTTATTACACGACATAATTGGCGAATGGTGATATTATTTCTATGACGTTTCGAGAATACATATTTTCTAAATCATGCGACAATTTGTATGACATTTGTCGCACTCTACAATTGCCGGTAGAGATTCGAGAATCGAGGCCCTGTAGGTAAAGGGATGTTTCTGTCGATTAGTTGGCATGAATAAGATTAAATGATACTGCAGGAAACAACTACTCCGCGGGCTAATACCCCGACCGGCATTGAATTATACCTGCAGTATCTGTGTGAAACAGCCAAGAACCCCTTGTCGGCCACTCCACCAGACATAGACCGGTTTCGGGCTTGTTAGCCCTCATCAGTATGCCATAGGTGAGATGACAATTGAACTGGCTGTTCCTTCATATGTAGTTTCACATATAAATCGAGTGCAGGTGAGATGTAACTGGTCTGCTACTTCCTGCTCGGCCTAAGCGGCTCGACTTGCAGAAAGCGACCTACAATATCGTAGGTACTTAACCGCAGACCTATCGCCCGGGGCTAACAAGCCCGAAACCGGTCTATGTCTGGTGGAGTGGCCGACAAGGGGTTCTTGGCTGTTTCACACAGATACTGCAGGTATAATTCAATGCCGGTCGGGGTATTAGCCCGCGGAGTAGTTGTTTCCTGCAGTATCATTTATAGATTTAATGGCGCATCGCCCGGGGCGAGAGGTCTGCGGTTAAGTACCTACGATATTGTAGGTCGCTTTCTGCAAGTCGAGCCGCTTAGGCCGAGCAGGAAGTAGCAGACCAGTTACATCTCACATGAATAAGATTAAATTTGCTTTAATAAATATAAAGTATACTTAAATATTAATAAGGTCATCGTCTAGTCCGGACCTGAGATCTGCGAACGAAGTGCAAGCTTTTGTCAATAAGCTTACCCGAAATTTTGCACGGATGGAATAAAATGCTGTCTTTATTTCAGATCTCGTTGGTGGTGCTGGTGATGTCCTGCGACGCCCTGGAGAAGAGCGGCAAGAAGATCATCAAAACTTGCTACATGCTTCACGAGAGCGTCGGAAATGAACTCATCAAGGAGCAACTGTTCCTGTTGGCGACGTACGCGGAGCAGTGGAAGCCTACGCTGTCGGCAGCAGGATTCTACGACCTCAACCAGACGACTCTGTCGACCCTGTTTGAGGCCATCATCACGTATCTCGTTATAATAATACAGTTCAATCTAGCACTAGGGTAAATTGTAAAATTAACAGCATCGAAGGGCGTTGACAAGTCAGTCAAATAAGTAACATCATAGGTCGTTGATAACTAAACAATCACTACTTGTTCTCATAACTTGACTGCAAAATTTTTCCATGAAACGATTCCTAAAGGTTCTCTGAATTTTTAAAGGTTGAAAGTTTTGATTTTTTTACCATTTACGTGATGTAAGCAATTTTTAAAATATATTTATAATTTTTTTCTTTATCCAAAAAATTGTGGTCCATACAATCTTCGCACGTCATAGGAGCACTAGGAATCGTTTTTGGAAAAATCACTACTCTTATATTTGTTTTTAACGAACCTGAAATTATTTCACTCACGCACCATATTTTGACAATTCAATAAAAGATATGCCTCTTTGTTATTTTTTCTAGAATAACTAACATTCGCATTTGAAATTTTCAAGCTTTTTAAGTTTTTAGTTTGTGTCCAAAATACAATACATCGTTTAACGAGTGAAAAAATTTCAGGTGGTCGTTAAGGTGGATCTTTCATATAAAAAAATCATTTTAAATTACTAAAATGCCTACTTAATTTCATTTTTGTCAAGGTTTTTGATATTTCAGAAAAAATATAACTATGTATCTTTTTCAAATGGTTTTTTTATATGGAAAAAAAACACCACCAAAAGAAATTACCCCTAGAAATTTGTTCGCACTTATTTATTTACACCCTGTATGTTGTATAAACGTAAACAGTTCTGTCACTGCTTTATCTCTATGTTTGTTATATTATGAATTTGCTACAGACATATTCGGCAATGTATTATCACAGCATGCTGTATTATATCGCAAATGTATTTTCAGCATCTAGTGGTTTTATTAAACTAACGTTGGCATCTTGATATCGTTTGTTTTTCTCTTCTACACAGCCCTGCATAAGTGTGAAGTGGAAGATACATGTAATTTTTTTTAAACGAGCTAACGACACGCCTGAATTCGAATCTGTAAATATACTCACTTTTATTATCTATAAAGCGGAAATTCTGGTTAGATTTAGAAAATAAATACAAAATACTTTCAAATATGGCATGATCCCTAACAGGTACCGACAAGGAGTTTCTGGAAAAACATTATAAAGCTGTTACCCGAACCAGATTGTAATAATTCTTAGCATAGAAGCCACCAACCAAATTTATACTACAAGCCCATCTGCCATTTAAATTCGGCTTAGTATAAAATAGTCTCGCGAAATATTTAAAGATTAAGATCAATAGTAAAAAAACTTTTTCGTCAACATAAACGCGAAAACAAGATATCCAGAAAAAAATGGAGATATCATATTTTATTACGACAAAGTAAACAAAAAAATAACAGCAAACACAAAACAAATTTACTTATTTTTTATTGTATAAATATTAAATGTGAATGTACACCCTGATTATAAAAAATAATTCTTGAAGTCGAAGAAATTTCAATTGAAAATGTTTGAGGATTATTATCTATGTTAAAAATTTGTAAATCATTAGTAGAATTATCATTGGTAATAATTATTTTTTTAGTATGACCTTCACCTAAGAGCCCCGCGCACTAGCGACCAAGTCGCGCGGCCAGGTCGCGACGACCAGGTCGCGCCACGAAAATTCAAGGCGGCCAATCGAGCGCGACTGTCAAGCACATTTATCAAAAAATAGTCACTCAGTGTAGTTGTGAAATGAATTCCGAGCAAGCATTTGCTATATGACAGCAGGGCTACTGTACTGGCCGCTGTCTAGTCGCTCTCTAGTGCGCGCTCATCCATTGAACGTAATGTAAATAGTTGGCCGCGCTGCTGCTGGGCCGCGTGTGCACCGCCACAGATCTCGTTGGCCGTCGCGACTCTCTGGCCGTCGCGGCCATTGGCAGTCAAGTGCGCGGTGTAAATTTGAAGACAATGTAATGATTTGGTCGTCGCGACCTGGCCGCGCGACTTGGCCGCTAGTGCGCGGGGCTCTAAGATCGTCTTTGAGATTTTCGTTTTATTTTGTTTCGTTTTCCACCCTTCGTCACGTTTTAAACTTTCCTTACCGCCACCTGCGATGGCAAAACGAAATAGGAAAGATCGGTCATGGGGCGTCTGTTTAGAACGTAGAGCTAAATATTTGTCAGATAATTCTACAGACTTTATTTCTTTTTCAAACTCTGAAGTGATCACAAATTTGACGCATGTTGGTCTTTGTTTTAGTTACATGAACACCAGAATTGTTTCTTTGTGTTCTATGCCACTGACTTTTAAATTCAAAAGTTCTTCATTATGCAAAGCCCTAGCAATGCCAAACACAACACAAATCTACAATAGTTACTACATTTATATCAAATTATTCTTGAAAAGTCATAAATTACCTCATCATCGGGTAGATTTCATCCAGTGCATTTAGTAAAAATTTAATTATTTCTTGTTGTGAAAGAGTTTTAGACTTTTTTGGAATATGATTTCTTTCTTTTTGTATTAAAAAAAACATCTGGTTTTCAAATTACAGCCGCTATTTCATATTTTTTTGGAAAATTCCAAGGGCTGTATCTTCTAAGGTCATTTTTATGCAAACATGCTCATTTTTAGTGCCATTTGTGCTCGTATCGTATCTCAAATAATAACGGAGAAAAAAGTGGGAGAGGTGTTAATTTCCGCATGTACGAGCCGTTTTTTTTACAGCAAAAATCTGGACGTTTTTACTAATGAATTAAAATTACTTACCATCAAAAATAATTATAAATATGAAAAATATTTCAAGTTTTAATAAAGTTATGGATATTTAGGGTGTAAAATTGTTTCTGGAAGTAATTATCATCGAAAATGACAGTAACTGTAAACAATTCAACGAGAAAATTATGTACATGCACTAAACATGAAAATAAGAAAACAAGTGATGTAGTCATTAGTTGAAGGTAATAACAGTAGATTCTGTATCAGATTTTTACCTCGCAGTCAACACGCTCGTTTCATAGCCTGAATATTGGGATTTTTAAAAATTTCAAAACTTCAAGCAAAGTTTTCTTCTATAAAGAGTGGGCTACTCAGGTCAACTTGTGGCTGAATTTTGTCTGTGATATGTATACTTAATTCCCGCGGAGCATGAATTTTTAACTTTCAACAGTTAAGACGCTAGAGTCGATTGAAATTCACGAAAAATGACTAAAAAACAATCATTTTCAGCACGCTGCTATTATTCAAAGGGATCGTCCGAGCCAATTATCTTCATTTACACTGAAACTACTATCTTTCCCACTCTGAATTCCGTCTTGATCATTCAAATATCTTCAAACAGAAAAATTTGACAGCAAAAATTAATAAAGCTTAAAAATAGCAATTTTTAAGAGTCTTTATTTAAATAGACGGAAACAAGCGCTTGTAAAAATCAAACTCGTATAAATTTTGTTGTTTGGGATCCTAGAGAAAAGATTTTCAAAAATACACCAAAATCTAAAATGGGTCGGCTTGGCCAATTAGACGATTTTAAATGGAATGACCCTTATACATTTCAACCCTAAAACTGCTAAAACTTGCATCATTTTTTTCTTCTTTCGCCGTCTCTGCCCCCGCGTAGAGTACTGGGCAGACCTGTTAACCACAAACTACAAGTCGGAGACCCGTCGGCATTACCGGCAACGGTTTTTTATTCCATTTTAATGTGGCGCACGCGAAGATTTATTGCCCCGAGGACGCTGTACGTGACACAGATGGCAAAGGGAGATTGGGGGAACTATATCAAGTGCAAAAATAATGTTATTAATATTTATTTCGTACCGCTGACGGAAACGTTCCGGGTTACGACGGCGATGTGACCGCTTCAAAGGCGAGATCTGTTCACGTAAGTTTGTGGGCATGTGTACGGGGTGTTCTACGTTTGGGCGCTTCCTCTGCAATCGCGGCACGTAGGCTTGGGGATTTTTTGCCGGACATATTTCATTTTTATGAAAATTTCCACTACGATTTTGCTGCAAACTTTGATAGGTCATTATACAGTGTCATCGATTTAAGTGAAGAAATGAGTTTTCCTTGTAAACAACTGAAGCAAAGTGAGAGCTGCCAAACAACATTTGATCGCTGGAACAATCCTGATCCGAAAAATTTGGAAATATGGAATATTCCCTGAGACAAACACAACTAAACTATCAAGAATTCTCCAGAACTTCCGGTTATAGCGGAAGTAGACAGTTCAAGGTCGATTTGTATAACAACAACATTCTCTATACCTAGGAGTTATAGATTTTGTGTTGTTAATAATAAGAGAGAAAAAATTTATTTTTGCACTCTTGAAGAATAAAATATAGATTTGAAAAAAGAAACTTTTCGCCTGACATTCGCAAAATGTAACAGGAAAAATTTAACACTTAGTGCAGTATTTTAAAACAGCTATTAGATACAAAAGATGCAAGACCTTAATGTTTCATAGTGTAACTACCAAAAATTAGATGCTTAAATTCCTTGATGCATTTTAAGCAGATACTTTATACCGGGTGTCCAGCAAAATGTGGAAAATCTCTCGGGTGCAGATAGAACAAATAAGAACAAGTTTCTATAAAAAAAATTCTACCGGTCCTCCCACGGAGATGTGTCTCTGAAGGACGCCGCTGGAAATCTGTTTTTCTTATTTAATAAAAATTTTATGTGATAGACACTAGTAATAACCTCTTAAAATAGTGCTCTTGAAACATATTTAGCTTTTTTAGTTTACCAGAGGCGGGCTAAGCTTTACAACTTAATGCCTACATTTTTAACACCCTGTATGATAAAGACTTTAAAATAATAAATCTGGGTAGCTTCAACCTTAGACTAAAAAATGTACTCTTGTTTATTGTCGATAAAATAAACCGTTTACGAGAAAAAGTTCGCCTATGTTCACAAAAAATCTGCGTTTTAGTAATTTATCATTATCTTTATCAGCACCAAGAAAAAGTATTGTTTTTGCTAACGTTATTATGGTATGAAATAAATTAAATATCCTGCATTTTAGAACTTGTCATCTTTCAGGTTTACCAATTTTTGGCAATGTTTTTCTGGTATGCTATAAGGTGGTAAAAAAAACCTTCTTTGTTTATTTCCCCAACATTCTTATACTTTTAAATTTCTTAATCGGGATGAAATTCTAATATTGCTTTATTTATTTAATAACTTTTTTCTCTTAAAAAATTTTAGAAAAAAATTTGTTTATTGGCACTATGCAAAATACGATATTAACAACTTTTAAGTTTTTATGCAATATATTCTTAGTAGGCTGCTGTAAGAGCAAAAAAGTCTGTGAATAAACGAGGCTACCTTAGAATTTCACTTGAAGATTAAGACATTTAAAGCTATAAAAATTTTAAATTTGAAACCAGGAAAACCCGAAAATGTCAGTAAAATATAATTTTATAAGTGTTACGTTCTTGCCAAAATTCGTTTCTCTACAATCAACTGTTTCTGAAAAAAATTGAAAAACCAAATGTAACTCCCCTCGTTTAACTTTTTAGGAGAAGCTTTAATTAAAAAAATATATATACTGCAGATCCCCTCTGAAAAATTAGCCACGAAAACCTTCAAAAATGTTGTACACCTACACTTACGCAAAACCCTGTATAGCATAGGAAATACCCTGTAGTCGTTAATGACCCTGCATGTTCTGTGAAAGGCAAGTTAACATTTCCGTAAAAAAACTACAAAATCTAAATTTCGGTTACTGTTCTTGTCTTCCAGTTTTATTCAAGCATATTTTTTCTGCAGTCGAACGCCTACCTACGCTACGAATTCCACTTGAAGATTTATTACAACACAGAAATTAACAGTAAGTATTGATAGCTCCCCAGCTGTAGGTATTCAACAGGTATTTGTTTGGTAAACAAAACAAGATATCGAAAAAACTCTGTTAGTTCATTAAATGACAAGCTGCTTTTTGCAAAAATAAACTAATTTACAGTATCAGAAGAATAAAATGATTTTAATACATTTGTAAAACGTTCATTTGTATTACTGGTAAAATAGATAGAACAATAAAAACTTATTAATGATTAAGGTATAACACGAGTGAACAGCGATGTGTAACGAAGAATACCGAAGATGTTAGTTCTTGTTAAAAGAAACATTGAAGTTAAATTAACTGTAATTTAGTTTTAGTCCCTTTTAGATAGGTAATTTGCAAACCTTGTGATCTGATCTTTACAGCATTTGCCTCTGTACTTAAAAAACACAGGCTTAAAAACTTATATTGCATAAAACCACATACCTTTGCTTTGCACCAACTTGACTACAAACTTGCTCCATTCCATGGTTCCTATACACACACATATTCACTGTAGAAACCCTGTACGTTAGAATATTGCACATAACACAATAATTTTACTCGAAGTGACCACGATATTTTAAAATCACTACACACAAAATAGCAAACACTACCTTAAAATAACCAAACGAGGGAGCGCGGGTTGGATTGTTGATAATTGTCGCTTCGTTTTTGTTTTCACCAGAGACGACTATACCAAGGAGCAGAAGCAATCGGATAATTCTCTTTTTCTAGACAATGGGTTTTCTACCAATTAAAAATAGGTATTTTTGTAGGTAGATAGTAAAAGATCAAATGGGGCAGGTATTTGAATATCAGGTTAGAGATAGGAACATTACTTGTTTTAAATTGATTGATATTGAATGAAAAAAGGTACACAGAGTAATAAAATACCTAAGTGATTTTCCTATTTATTATTTTGAATGTCTCTGATCATAGTTCTGGGAGATGAAAATATTGCACCAATGTACATTATTACAATTATACAGAGTGTTCCATTAAAAACTAATTCTTTCGTGCCTTTGGTAATGTCAATGATACAAAAAAATGTCTCAAATAAAAATGACTCCAAATCAATTTTTTCACATTTTCAAATTATTTTCGACTATACAGGGTGTGTCATTTGTTCTGGGCGTTGTCTGCTTCGTTTTTTTCAAATTGAGGAATCTGTATATTATTGCATTTTTGAAATTATCGTTGAATTTAATGCCTCCTTTGGTATCTTACACAAAAAATTTCTTAAAGCAAAATATATTCAACTGGCGTTGTTTTTAAAGTATAAGAAATAGATTCCAATAAGTATATCTTAAAACAATACAAGATATGATCTTGCAAGATCGACTTACTACTCGTATTAAAGAAACTGTTGTTGCATGACAAGACAAAACTTTCAAATTTCACAAGATTTCTTATCTTAGCACTACTTCACTAGTCCAAAGCAAATTAAATTTTGCATTTACATGTATTATATGTGTGGAGAGGATTGGCACCTTCTCTACGGGTGTGGAAGAACGTTGGCTTGGATCAATGTGAGACATTGATACCGGTTGGCGTTTGACCATCCCCCTAATCAATAAGCTTTTTCAAGTTTCCCTCATTCATCCACTGTCCATAGATGTCTTCAAAGGTACAGCTGGTATCCGCATCATGTAGAGCCAATTCAAACGCTGCATCCCAGAGACGACCACTGAAGAGTACATTTTTGCGGATAGGCATTACAAGAATTTCAGCGCAATCCAGATTTCTTCCATAATGTTTTATTTACTGATGAAGCTCTTGTCAACCGACAAGGAGTTTTCAATCACTACAACCTTCATTCTACATTTTTGTTTTATTTTTTTAGAATATATATCCGGCCGCTCGGAAGTAAATTTTGACTCGCCCTGTATATGGTACAACTTTCAGTTAACACATTTTTCCCTGAAAAATCCCTCTTAACGGAATATAAAATAACGTGTTATTAATAATAGCAGGAATGTTATCTAAAATCTCAGTAAGTATGCCGATTGTGTTCAGCAGCATATACAGAACACCGATCCCATTATCATATCGAAATAATTTGGAGGACGTCCAAGTCAACATTGTTTTCTGTGTCACCGTAACAGGTATTTGACCCCTACCTCAATTTTATTGTTATTCTGCAATTTGCCGACTATGTTGATCGAGTGGTGGGCGATTTTTTACTTTTCCACCTTCCGCCTTTATAACATTTGCATTTAACCTACTCCAGTATTTGAAATCGAAGATTTTACCCAATGCTGTACTACATTAAGACAGTTGTTTTTGCTCTACAAGGTTCGACTGTGAAAATTCTGTCATAATTTAGTAGTTCCCTAAAATTGTATAGTTATATTGAGATAAGTATGTATTTTTTTAATCATATGACTGGACTATTAACAACACGGCTTTAGTAGCCTGTTTTGCATGAGAATATTTGTTGATATTGCAAATAAGATTCTTGTTCTGTAGCCTCATTCCAGATAAGCGAAATAGGCACAATAGCTTTGATAAAGTACCTCTTATTTATGTTTTATTAGGCCTATTCCCGTCTAAATCGTTTTGTGAATTCAATTGCTCCAAGAAAGGAGATAAACATCTCTTATTCACATCAGATAAGTAATACACGACGTAATAAGCACAAGCACATTATGATAATCTGAAACATTGGTGTACGAGGTCCGATCAAAAAATTAATGTCGTGTTTTGACACTTGTTTCGATAACAAAAGATGTTACTTTATATGTAAAAATTAGAAAAAAGTACTTTCGGAGGCCCATAACTATTTAAGGGCGCCGTGTTCTTGAAATAGTGTTTTTTACAAATACAAGTCATTTTAGACATTTAAGAAGTGAATAATATAGAGCTTAGCAAATAATAATAATAATAATAATAATAATAATAATAATAATAATAATAATAATAATAATAATAATAATAATAATAATAATAATAATAATAATAATAATAATAATAATAATAATAATAATAATAATAATAATAATAATAATAATAATAAGAATAATAATAATAATAATAATAATAATAATAATAATAATAATAATATCTCTACCCCTCATTCTAATCACGAGGATTAGCCCAGAAGTCGAAGACTTGTGCGGGAGAGGGGGCGGCATATTATTACTAACATTATTACTACTATATTATTACTGTTACATTAATTAGGGGGATAGTCAAACGCCAACCGGTATCAATCACTCACATTGACCCAAGCCAACATTCTTCCACCCTACCATTCCCGCAGAGAGGGTGCCAATCCTCTCCAGGAATATAGGTTATATACTGTCTACCGGTTGCGGGGGTCGAACCCACAGCGATCTAGTCACCTCGATTCAAGTACTGACGCCTTAAACCGCGCGACCACTGACCGATAGGAATGTTATCTCATGCCACCTGCGATATTCAAAGATATCGAAGTAAAACGAATATATAACCACAGAAAGCGGTCTAACCAACTAAATTTTGCGTACAGAAATTTTTCAAAAGAAGTATTTTTGTTTTAATTTAACTGTAAATATTGTTAACATAAACTTACATGGTTCTGCACATAAGATTGTTCACTTTTGTATAAGTATGTGAAAATAATTGCTAAAATATGAGGTTAGAATAGAAAAATAACGTGTGTCTGTCTACAAATGCATTTTAAAAGTTATTGTATTATTTGAGGAGAATTTAAATAGTAAAAGTGGATGAACAAAGCATCAATAATTTTATTTTTCGAGATTATGTACCTAAAAACACCACAAATTTGATCATTTTACAGCGAGAAATACGGCGACCTTAAGAAAATTGTACTAAAGTAAGTCAATTTAAGTAGGTAAGATTATATTTGTTCATGGAAGTTAGTCTTAAAGAACTATGGATCTTTTTTTACTTAACATCCTGTATAAGCTTCACTATCAGACAGTGCCTTCATGGATTCAAAATTCGCAAATTTTTATGCGATTTTCGCAGTTTGAAACAAAAGCAAACCTCAGGGTATTTTCAAGAAACGAATTTTTATACATTTATGTGAAATACCTTAAAATTTTGACAGTTTTAGGCCATCCAGATTCCAGATCCAAAGGCCACTACGATCGACGTCCCCAAATCTGACAAATTAAACATTTATATAATTATTATTTATTACTTTTACTAGTACTACCCTCTTTTAAAAGTTTAAGTAACAAATCGTTTCTTCTTCCGACACAGGTCCTTAAAATCACTCTTGCATGGTACTTTTTGATCAAACCTCGTATTCCCGTGCAAAAAAGAACAACCCCTTACCTTTCCACAAGTTTAATTTATTTATTGCTCGAGCTAAGTGGGTGCTCCCCATAAATTTCAGTTCAATTAACATCTACAGGCTGAACATGAGATTCCAGCGACTCTTTGTTATCCTAGTCAGGACGGGCCCTCTTTGGTTGTAGGATTTACACCGTGAAACCATTCCAAATTTGCTCGGAACATGGCCGTTAAATTTCAGTCGTCTCATTCTTTCTCTAGAAGACCCTGACGAAGTCTCAAGGTGAAGCGGGGGTCGCGACAGGTTGAGGATAGGTAACTGAAAATGCGAAAAGAGTTTAATGGTCTATTTATTATTAATAGCATGCAGCCGATTTCAACAAAATTCATTCAATATAACTAACAGTTTGCGCGGAAAAAAAATAGTTTTCCTTACTCTAAACATTTTTTCGTCACTGGTTACTGATAACCGAAGTAGGCGGTTGCTATGTTGATGTTCCTCTATTGTCTTGTCAAACCAATAGTCATTAGGTCTATAATTGACAGTTTTCTCAAATATTTCTAAACAAAGGTATTCCTATAACTGTTGCCAATCCTGTCGTATGCATATTCCGTCAATTTATTCGCTAACATTTGTAAGGAAGAGTCAGTTGTTTACAAATATTTGCAAAATACTGTCACGGCTGATTTGTTTGACAATCGCTGATTTATAATTTAGGTACTATTAGAAGTTTATTTATGAACGTTGGTGGTCATCAGGAAGAAATCTTAGGCCACGTTCCTCTATCTTCACTAGGATTTAAGGCTGTAATGTTCGCAATTTTACAAAGCCGTTTTTAGACGTCCACGCGCTTTCATATTTCTCCTCAATGGAAATTGGTATTAAGATGAAACAAGTTTTAATCAACTAATAAAAGTCTATTTTACTAGACAGCAGAGCCATATTTAAAAAAAAATAGATCTGAACAATATTTTGGTCGCAATATTGCCCACATTTAGGACTGCGGTGAGACGTTGTTAGGCACTATTATAAAAAAAGAAAGCTGTAGGCTAGTAAATCAAGTCTTCATATAACAGACAATTGCCTCAGATTTAAATTTTTTGCATTTATATTCATGAAATCTGTCCGTCAAGAAGACATGTTTTGCTAAATTTCTGCATACAATTGCCTAACTTACAAGGGCACAAACTTAAACTTGCCGTTGAAGGTGCTGATGGGCGGAGCCTGATAAAAGCTACACTGTTTTTCCCAACATTATACCCTTAAATATAAAAGTACTTCTGGAAGCGCTTTCAGCAGTAGATTTCAGAGAAACATAAAACGTACTGAAAACGAACGTTACAGCTTGACTTATTTTCAATTACCAGCTTGGTGGAGGCATTATCAACGCTTTCGCTACATATTTCGTGTGTACACAGCAGAGGTCAGAATAAGCTTTAAATTAACGGCATAAGTGGTCGGAGAAATTGATGATGCGCCACTCTTTATCTCCGCTGGAACTTCGACTCGAATGCAACGTGCCATTTATTAAACAAATGACGGGGCTTTATCAGTTTTCGGCACTGGATGCCATGCCGAATCTTTCGTATAACGGAGACGTCTCCAGTTGCATACCGAAGAGCCCAAGAATCCTCAAAGGAAACCATAAGTTTGGAATGATCCATAGACTACACATATCTTATGCCTCTACTTTTGAAATTTAAAAATTTAGCGCGAAAACCCACCTGTCACATCATCTGACATAACCGAACCCGTTCCCAAGGCATCTAGAACCGCCCAAAATATTTCCGTTGCTTGAAAACAAGTTCTTACAAAGTAAAAAAGAAATGTTATGAAATTAATTGAAATTAAGAGTTGTTTCGTATAAAAATATTCGTAATGGTCGTATTGCATCCAAAATGCGAATGCTTAGCGTGCACTGTATCGGACGATATTCTCGTATTCAATTTAAATCAGGTTTGCTCAAGTAAATCGTCCGATAGCAAATTAAGAGGTATGAGGTATTTTTAATGAGATATCATTACTAGATTTGATGAATAATTTATTCAAGACACGTCAACAAAGTCTCGATGAGCTCTGTCTCATTTCAGAGCGTTCGCGTGTAGGGAATACAGGGGAGAGAACAGCTAAAACTCGCACAGTTTATAATTGACACAGCTATAATTGATACATTGTTAGAGCCAGTTTTGTATACTTCGTTGCCTATAATTGCTTATTGACAGCAGTTGCTTTTTAATAAACTACAAGCAAAACTGGATCCAATTCCATATTTTATCTAAATATAAACATTACAAAAATGTTAAGGAAAAACATAAAACAATATACAGTCTTACAAACACGGAATTCCAGGAAACAACTACTCTGCGGGCTAATGCCCCGACCAGCATTGAATTACACCTGGAAAACCTATAGCAACAGCTAGAGTCATTCGTCAGAATGGCCGATAGATGTAGTTAGTTCTACACCGCGTACTCATGGTCCCTTCTGTCGGGTTAGACAGACTCAACAGCTAGAATTATTCGTCGGATACCTTACCTATGGCATACTGATGAGAGCTAATAAGCTCGAAACCGGTATATGTCTGGTGGGCTACTGACGAATGACTCTAGCTGTTGCTATAGGTTTTCCAGGTGTAATTCAATGCTGGTCGGGGCATTAGCCCGCAGAGTAGTTGTTTCCTGGAATTCCGTGTTTGCAAAATATCGTTTCTCGCCGATCGCGATAAAGGTCGACAGCTTTCAATGGTGTCTACTACATGTAGAACGCTTCGTGTCTGTGACATTTTCAGTCCGGCATGGAGTAGCGAATGGCCGATAGATGTAGTTAGTTATACACCGCGTACTCAATATAGTCTGTTTCATTTTTTAAATTGACACTTCAATCTTACATTTCCATAGATATTAACCTGAGAAACGGACACACTGTGTATAAAGACCTAAAATAAAAAAGCAATATGTTATTTTTGAGCCAATGGTTCCAAAACTTTTTGAATGCGCCGCGTACGCTGCTCCGGGCATTTCAAGAAGTCGAGCTTTAAAAGCTTTAGCATGTAATCGCGTACAGCAATAATTAATACGAACGTTTCTTTCCATTTACTTATATTCCAAGATAAATTAAACGTTGCATACCTCCTCGAACAGATGTGAACAGAGTCCTTGAACTTGGTAAAATTCTCTGACAAAGAACCGTTGAAATCTTCATTTTCATAATTAAATAATAACATATTAATGACTCAGACTAATTTGGTTTGAAAGATCCTTTAAACTGTTCAAAATTATTGCAAACGTTGAAAGCGCCACAAATTTACAGATATTATCACTAAACCATATTTTCTCAGTTTAGAAAACACTACGTGTATTAAAAAAAATACGATAATTTGGTCAAACCTCAAATTATACCTACTATTTGCCTAATCAAGTATTTATGATGTATGGCCAGAAGAAAATTTGAAGTCTATCGTTTGCTTTCATTATGCGAGTCCAACTTGTAGGTATGCATTCTACCTTCTTGCCACCCATACCCAATTACGGGCTAAAAAATGCGCGTCTCTTCTCGAAACCGCTCCATCTGTACATATTTTAAGAGAGTAAGTGCCATGCAGTCCTTGAACCATGCTCATGAAGAGGACTCGCAATAAAAACCCCCGATAAAAATTATTTTAGTTAAGTTAATCCGCAAACCCGTTTTAATATGGCGAAACACAAAAGGACAAACGATCGAGAGATTGTTGCAAGTTGCAGATGGTTCTTTTTCAATAATTGAACGCAATTCGATATTCAAAGACGTGTTACACTGAGAAAACGAATGTAACGAAGTGATCAGTATTTTTCTAGCTTTCAGACAAGCGGGGACAGATGCAAAATAGTATATTACATACCGTGGTGGAAAGTGTTTCATTCTTGTGGAGAGAAAATAGTGGTAAACCATTTCTCGAGACAAAAATGAAACTTCACCGAGGTTTGTATACTATTTTATTTACAACCATACCTTTTGAATGCAAGTGAGAGTTTTTGTAACAAAAATAATTACGTGAGAAATTAATAAAGTAAGATCCCTGTACAACCAGATTACAGATAAAAAAAAACGTTAAGTTGGCATTTTGACCAAGAAAAATACTTGTTACCTAAGAAGAGTACTAATAGAATGTTACAATTAATTTAGTAAAATGATTTCGAAATCCAGCAGGGAAGTAGAGGACAGTATGTGACACTTCCAGAATTTTAAAGAGTCAGTAATGTCATCATTATATGTGGTTCAAAATAAATGTTTATTTTTAACAAATACGACGGAAAGAAAATGAATTGCACTTTTTAAGTTCTCAGTATCGCAAATGCTTTGAAAGCCAACTTCTAAACGGCAAATATAAAACTGAATCACGCTGAAAAAATAAAGGATGGAATGTGATGATAACAACTGTCAATAATGCTATGATGCTTTTGATAACTGCAATTTAAATGCACCAATAATTTAATGGTGGAGATGATGACTCACTATTTTTAATCGATTTTAAAGGCAGTTGCTTCCATTGTTAAAGACTGCGTTCACTTTAGCAACGACTATAAGATTAAAAAAAAACTTTAGATCTAAAGATACACAATGACCCAAAGTAAACATACACAACGTATCTCTGGATAAGAAAAATGGTCTTCTAGCAATTTTGCTTGTTTGGAAAAAAATCTGCTGATTATAAATCCGTAAAATGCAGTAAGCAGTAAATTTAAAAAAAGATATTTGTTTCACTAATTTATGTAGTAGATATAACAAAATGTTAATAATGAATGTTTGTCAGGATAAACAATTTAGTAAGTAACCAAAATTTGAATGTCCAGGTCACTTTAAATTTTCCTTGATTTGAAACTTTTCTCAAAGTAGGCATATAATATAAATGTTAGAGGCTTTTCCTAACATCACTTTATGGGATCTCGTAAATGGCTTTACTGATATATTTTTTGCATTTGAAATAAAGACAGCTTTTGTTTGTTGTTTTGAAATAGAACTGAATCCCAGAAGGCCATTTTTCAGAACAAATAATATCGCTTCCAATAATCGTTTCACCTTTTCGAGAACACACTGTATATGTTTAGTCAAATCGCACCGATACATTTTGTAGCTAACTATAAAAACCATAAAAAAATGTGTGCCAAAAAAATTACATTTTAACCACAATGCTCGTATATTTTCTTAAATTATTGGTTTCTTGAACTTGAACAACATAAAAACAAATATATTTTATAAATTTAATTAAAAATCTACCTACGAAGAATAGTTGATGAATTCTAAATTCTATTCCACATTAATCGATTTGCTGCAAACTATTTAGTATACATCACCACTACAACTGCTTTTATGGCTAATGTCTTATTTTATAGCCGTTTTATTGACCATAAATTTATCATGATAATCTGTTTCACGTAACGAACTGAAGATTTCAGTTCCTGAACTCTGGTTTCGCGATAGATAGCTATCTAAACCGTATCATCCATTTGAATAAGACATTATTTTTCCCTTGAATATTAAACTAGAGTACCTGATTTTTCTCGTGCGGTATCTAGGAGGCTGGAATATTTATTCTAGTCCGGTTTAAATGAGATAATAGAAGGGGTACCGTAAAGGCTTATGCCCTGAAACAGCAAAAGGTCGGAGTTGTAAGGAGGCTGTGACTAGAGTTTGGAATAAGGAATCATTTGTGGCGCCTTAGGATAAGTGCAGTGTACAGGGTGTCCAGCGTAACGCTCTCACTCGATATGTGGTTTTAATGTCATAGTTACAAAAAAATGTCAAATACAAAAATTGTGTCATTTTTATAT
The DNA here is from genome assembly GCA_025584915.1 of Monochamus saltuarius. Classification (NCBI taxonomy): domain Eukaryota; kingdom Metazoa; phylum Arthropoda; class Insecta; order Coleoptera; family Cerambycidae; genus Monochamus; species Monochamus saltuarius. Next base: position 3,725,018 of record CM046727.1, read on the forward strand.
ATGATTCGACGTGCCTTAGAAAAAAAACAATAGAACATCGAATTAAAAAAATTATTTACCGAAGTTAATTTTTTTTAAATGCAACACCTTATGTATTTTTTAAAATTCTGAAAAAGTATACAATTCTGATTATATCCATATCATATACTTATATATTTGTTCCAGTGGTTACTGAGATATAAAAGAAAATGTATTGATATCAGATATATTCGACATTTTCCATTATATCTCAGTAACTACTGGGACAAATATATCAGTATATCATATGGATGTAATCAGAATTGTATGCTTTTTCAGAATTTAAAAAAATACATAGGGTGTTGCATTTAAAAAAAATTGGACTTCGGTAAATAATTGTTTTAATTCGATGTTCTATTGTTTTTTTCTCAGGTAGGTACGTCGAATCATCTGTAAAAATGACACAATGTTTGTATTTGACATTTTTTTGTAACTATGACATTAAAGCCACAAATCGAGTGAGAGCGTTACGCTGGACACCCTGTACATGGTGAATGTATTAAGTTGCTCGTTATAGTACCATTACAATATACATACCAATTGTTGATTTTTATAAACAAATTGTAATGCAATATAAAATTATGAAACTTGTAGTTTCCTTGTAAAAAAATATTTTCACCTCTGTATACAACTTTTATACAGTGCTTCCCTGGCACGTTGATTTTGTTTTTAAAAAGGGCATTTTTTGACATACGACCCACATTTGTGACGAGATATGTCATCGACAATTTTTTTAAATAGCAACCCTCAATTTTGACCATGCCATATGAAAGAGCGTGTCATTCTACATACACACATCATGAAAAATGATGGTGTTACATAACAAAAATTTCAAGAAAATACTTTTTAAAGATTTTAAAATGAATTCCCGCAATACGGAAAATGATTTTGGAAAAAATCTATTAAATTAAATCTTCAAATTTTGCATCGTTGGCTGTCTGACAGTAGCCAAGACGATTAATAAATTCTTTTTGGACATTATCAATAACTTCAGGAGGTATACGATGTATCGTGACGATTTCTTGCTTTTTAATCTCCTAAATTAACCGGTCTAGTAACATATACTTTGCTTTTTAAGTATCCCCGCAAGAAATAATCTAGAGGTGTCAAATCAGGCGATCTGGCTGGCCACTCAATCGACCCTCCCTATCCAACGATTCGGGAACAGCTCATCTAAATAAGCACGGACAGGTGTTGTATAATGGGGAGGTGCACAGTATTGTAAAAATTAAATTTTAAAATCTTCAAATATTATTTTCCATAAAAAAGGAAAAATTTCACACATATTGCTATAAAGAAATATAAAGTATGTTAAATTGTTGGAAAGCCAATGTTCCATTTAAAAAACGTAACTTTGCATTATAACTCAAAAAATAAAGACATATGTTTATCCATTTTCAGTGTTTAAATTATTTCTACTATTATCCCTCTCAAATGATGTTTTAATCCATTATTGCATATGATTTCTATTTAAATCTATAGAAGTCACATGGTCAACACTGAACTACGTCATGCGCAAACTGGACGCGTTTTCGTACCGATGAATATCATACCTTGTATTCTTTGTATCTTTAGTATTCCACTATAAAGAATGTATGCATTGCATTGAATAGTTGTGCTTAGGCGCGTAGCTTTTGCCGTGGCCTGGCGTGCCGCTCCAACATAAACGTGCACTAATGCGCCTAACCTCTCTCTAAAATCACTTTTTTAGCTGTTGTAAGACATGCAGGTGCTGGGAAGCCCCTGATGCGTTGAACGCGCAAAACAAAACATCGAGATAGCATATTTATGAATTCCACGCAGTCAAAACAAAATCTTTTTAAAAAATCGTAAGATATTATAGTGGTTTATCTGCAGAATCCTTCGTGTAAGGCCCAGCATGGGCTCTTAGACATGTTAAGGGGCACTAATAATAATATTTTGTCGGAATAGCGAGAGCGGCATTGACGCAAGGCCATCCTTTAACAAGGTCGTCCGGCTGCCTCGCACTTAATAGATGATAATGTTAAATGCAGGGCGCAGTGCGCGTTCCGTTTCAGTAACCATCATTTTTTTTTCGCTTGCGAAAAAGGAGAACGACCGTCTCTTAGTCATATAACGCCCTGACACAAATAATTCTTGGATATGCCATGATTTTTGTTTTTGAACGGAGTCTTAAGGCAAGGCAATTTCAGTCACGATTTGGGAAACTGACCTGATATTCTCAACTTTTCTTTAGTTCGGGATACCGAAAAGTAGCTTACAAGTAAATTTCCTCTCTTAATATCTCGTGAACAGTAATACGTTATTAAATTTCGAATTCTCGTTCATGGGATATCAGAAAACTAAGGATATGATATTTATTATTAAAACTAGAAAGGTAGGCATGTCGGCAGAGGCTGGCTTGACCTTCTCTCGTGCCTGCAGAATGCAGATCTCGGGATTAAAGTTGATTGGTGAATATTATAATAATAAATGTACATATAATACTATTTGTAAAAATAATCCAATTAATATCGTCCCCATCGTCATTGTGTTCATCGTTCTTGTGATCGTTATCGTCATCATTGCCATAATTGTCATCATCGTCATCATCATTACCGTCAAATACCATTATCATTCTCATCCTTAAAATCCTCATCATTATCATTCTCATATAAACACCGAGTGAAATGCTCTCTAGCTCGAAAACGATAAGAGAATTTGCTCTATCGACAGAACCACCCGCAACTCTGAAAAATATACAAATTTGATTCACCCCGTTGAGTTATTTCAATACACTTTGCACGAAAATTAATTTATCTTTCTTATTTCTACACGATTCTCAAAAAATTTAAAGGAGAACAGTCATATTATCTCTATATTAAGTAGCTAATATACAGTGAGGACGTAAAAATTGGAGCAAATTCAATAAAATCATATTCTATGACGCCATTATTATCGCACATATGACGTCACCTCCTCTTTTTAATGGCAACCCCAATTATTGAAATCGCCATTTGAAAGACCACATCATATTGCATATTAAGATTGTCTTTACTCAGAAAGGACAGTCCTAACTTCATCTTCCGTGTCCTTCAGTCCTTACTTTCACTAGAAATGTCCTTACTTGGCGAAAATAGTAAAGTACAAAATAAAACACAATCATTAGAAGAAAAAGTAGCAATATGCAAAAATAATTTGGAAATGTAATGATAACATAATGCCATAACAATTCAAAACATACAAGTTTCTCTTCTCTAACAGCAATGCAAGTACTAGTAGTGGCAATACTACCAACTTCTTTTAATTTCTTATTTGGTATCTTTATGACCTATGATTCTTTTTGCTATTTCGTTTTTCTGTTGAAAATAACCTTTAACAATAAAAGTTTAACTAAAACATGCTGAAATAAGCAGGGCGATATTCAAATTCTTTTATGACACTATTTAATATTGTAATCTTCAAACCTTCAGTATTATGAAGGGACATATCTAAACACTCCATTTTGATACGAAAAAGACATGCTGCACTCCATTTACGTGATAATTTTGCACTGCAGTTTCCCCACTGTTATTTCTTTTACTCATTTACAACTCATCATAACATTCATCGGTGTTCTTTGTTCTCCACCTCTGTAACGTCGCGATTGAGCTAATCGAGCAAATCCGTTGCAAATTTATTCACACCCAAGTCCAAAACACGCGATTCGGAATTCTATTCAGCTCGTTTTCTGCTAACCCAAATTATCTAATGGATTCTAAGCGAGCTATTTGCAAAAATCGTCACATCGCCCCTCGTGAATTTATGAATACATTGACCTAGACTTAGAACCCACGCTGTCCCATGATATATGGTCGTTGCTGGGTACGTGTCGGACCATCCTTTCGTGCTGTCCCATCAGATCGCCGACGAAAAACTACCTACTATTAAGACCCCCCCAAAAATAAAATATGTTTAATTATTCATATCATAAGAAAACAATAATTTTATGTTTAGGATCGACAAAGTTCATAAATTTGTTTCGATTTAGTTTTCTCAAGCTCGGTGTTAGAAATTTAGACATTTTTTAGGCAACTTGTATGCACATTTCTACTTTATCTACAATTTTGTTTAACAATAGTGTACCGAAGGACGATGGAACAAATTAAAGTAAGAAAAGGACTTCTATGACCATATGTTACAAAATGGTTTTTAAGGCATCCAACAAATTACAACTTCTCTTTTTAGTTGCTACTTTACTAGTGCAAACAATACTTTGGTTACGAGTTTAATCTAAAGATAACATTGTTTTAACATTTGTAATTTGAATATACCTATTAACGCTATAGATACTGAGGTATCATAATATACTACCCCATAAAAGTTAAGGAAGTTCACAAATCTTGAGTTTCTTTTAAAGGTTGACAACTTTTATTCAAAGATATCTTGAATGTTTACTTTTTTATACGAGCGGCTTTTTTGTTCCTTCTTCGAAAGCATTTTCAGTTTTTGGTAGTTTTATTTTTGGTGATTTTAATTCAAAATTCTTAAAACAATTACAAAAAAAGTTTAATATAGGGTATGTCTTTCTCTTACTTCAATGACTGCCTGGCGACGCCTTTGCATACTGTCTATCAAGTTGTTGAAGTAACATTGATCAGTTTCTCGCCAAAGGCGTAGTAAAAGCGAGTCTAAGGCTCTTTGTAGTCGGTCCCATGCGTGCTCAATTGGATTGAGGTCTGTCGAGAGAGGCGGCAGTGTTAAGTGCGGAATACCATGAACTTCCAAGACATCGACAACAATTCTCGGATGATGAGGTTGCGCATTATCGTCGATAAATAAAAAATTTTGCCCAATTGCAGCATGAAACAAAGGGATTGTAGATGGCTTGTTCGACGTAGACCTGTGCATTCATGTTTCCATCAAACACCAATAACTCTGTACGTCCATTTAAACAAATGCCTTCCCAAACAGCAACTGTACCACTTCTGAATGAATGAACTTCCTGGATGGATCTACAATTTCACGCCGACAATCCGAATCATTTGTGAACAATACAGACCTCCACTGATCATTCCAATTCACGTGTTCGTTAGCCCAAGTAACTTCTTTCTGACGCCGTTCCCCATCGATCCCTCCAATAGCCAGATAAGAAAGTAAACATTTTATTTATTATTTAGAAACATTTGGAAACTAAAAAACGTTAAGCTTTAAAAGAAATCTTGATATTTGCGAACTTCCTTAACTTTTGCAGAGCAGTTTATATTTATCGAAACGTTATTGTTTGATATTAAAAAGAAAAAGGAAATACCCTAATTTTGATTTTGATCCAAATCTTCTTACTAACGAAAGCATATTCATAGTTACCTATGGATGGCGTCTGACATTGACAATAATCTATAGTGTTTTTGTAAATACAAACCATAGGTGGCATTGGGCCAGTTGAATTTTATTGTTTTCCTCTTTCCATTAATATATAAGATGTGGGGTTAGAAGAAAATGAAAGAAACAAAATATGCTATAATAAATTATTGTCAATAAAATGGCAAATAATCATGTTTAACCTTACATATTATATATTAATGGAAAAAGAAAAAAATGACGATTTCAACTGGCCCACGGCCACCTATAGTTTGTATTTAAAAAAACACAACTTTAGGTTATAACTCAAAAATTAATAACGTTACAAAAAAAATATGCACGCCACGAGACTCTACTCAATCAAAAAAGTGTCTGAAGAACGTGTTAATTACACAGTGCAACAACCAAAATGGGATTGGGATGAGACCAATTATTGCAAATGAAAGTTGACATTATCCATAACAAAACCTTGAAGGTTTTTTTTTAGTTCAGTGCGAGATTTTTTTACACGCATTTGAAGTTGTTGATTTTGGAACGCTGTGTAACAAGGACAACTCATTGAAAAAGTGATAAAATAATGCTTTTTTATTTTTATTTTCCTGGTAAGTTGTGGTATCTGACTGTTTTTGGAGTCGAGGAATTCAATACAAAAAACTAGACAATAAGGCAATAAAACTCAGTAACGCACAAATTCAAAACAAGACTATAAAGATCCACAAGCGCCAATACTAATATCAGAAAACTGGTTAGATGAAGTACTAAAGCATGTTAATATCAAATTTTCAATGATCTTTCCTTGTTAGACAGCGTTCCAAAATCAACAACCTTCAAGGTTTTGTTATGGATAATGTCAACTTTCATTTGCAATTGGTCTCATCCCATTCCCATTTGGAAAGTTCGGTTTTGTATCACTGTGTTATTTTTCTCCAACTTTAGAAACAACCAAGTGACAGTAGTCGCGTCAAATTAGCATTTCACTTGCAACTTTTTGCTGATAGGTCCGATTGAGATGCGGTTTTCTGCAAAATGTTCAGGGAATTGTTTATAACAAAAGGTACATCTAACCTCTGTACGCTCGCAAATTTTTAATTGTTTATTTAACAAATGACCCATTTTTGTTGAACATATGGCAAATGTCACACACGATTCAACGAAAATGTCTGTAAAATGTTCTCTCGGGGGTTTTCGAGGTCCCTCTTTATCACTTTGGTGTTAGCTTTATTATTTATTGCTAAATTGTTGTAATTGGGCTAATTAACAAAATAAAACTTCCACCACCGAAATCACTACAAAACCGGAATTTTTTCCAGGATTTCTGGCTTATTAAGAGAAACCATCGGCACAAGATTTTTGCAAATATAATTGTTTATTGTTCGATTGTTGCCACCTAGCTAATTAACAAATTAATAACTCTTCTCCCGGAATCGTTTTTTTTTTTTGCAATAATTCTGGGATCATGGGGAGAACCATCGGCACAAGGTTGTTGCACGAAATTGTTTATTTTTCTATTTTTGCAACCTGGCTAATTAACAAATTAATAACTCTACTCCCGGAATCACTAGAGACCCGAAATTTTTTCCGGGATTTCTGTCTTTTTAAGGCGAACCATCAGCACAAGATTTTTGCAAATATAATTGTTTATTGTTCAATTGATCCCAGAATTATTGCAAAAAAAGTCCGATTTTCTAACGATTCCGGGAGAAGAGTTATTAATTTGTTAATTAGCGATGTTGCAACAATCGAACACCAAACAATTATATTTGCAATTACTTTGTGGCAATGCTTCTACTCATCATCCTAGAGTTATTGCAAAAAATCTGGTTTTCTAGTGATTTCGGACGTTAACTTATTAATTTGTTAATTAGCAAGGTTGCAACAATCGAACAATAAACAATTATATTTGCAAAAGTCTTGTGCCGATGTTTTGCCTTAATAAACCAGAAATCCTGGAAAAAATTCCGGTTCTCTAGTGATTTCGGGGGTGGAGTTTTTAATTTGTTAATTAGCCCAGTTACAACAATTTAGCAATAAATAATAAAGCTAACACCAAAGTGATAAAGAGGGACCTCGAAAACCCCCGAGAGAATATTTTACAAACATTTTCGTTGAATCATTTGTTAAATAAACAATTAAAAATTTGCGAGCGTACAGAGGTTAGATGTACCTTTTGTTATAAACAATTCCCTGAACATTTTGCAGAAAACCGCATAACAATCGGACTTCTCCGCAAAAAGTTGTCCATTTTCACTTTTTTCATGCTAATTTGACACGACTACAGTCATGTATCGAAAAGTGAAAAATTTTAAATTTTGTTTATTACTCGAAAACAAAAGACGAGAGGTCATTTTAGTATTGACCATTAATTTTCTCTTAAAAAAAGAGATCGAGATTGGGTGGGTCATTTTTTTCTATCTCCTATAGTTAACGAGTCTATAAAAACATTGAAATTTGCCCACCCTGTACAGTACCGATATCTTGGCTTAGAAAAATCAATCCCGCGGTATCATCGCGTCTGCCGTGCAGCATTCAGCTGTCTTTCCGCTCTAATTTATCGTATCCGAAATGCCCCCGAATGCGTATCTCGCGATATCCAAACCCATTTATCTTCGTAATTATACCAGGAATTCTAAATCAACCAAGACGTTAGGTCCTGCTATCAGCGGCTACGCGGTCTGAGTACCGTCATAAATACGTGGTACACAATCATCGAATTTATGCGATTTTTTGCGGGGTTCATTATGTGGAGGGATACCGTCGGAGATAATCTCGAGAGCGGGTTCATTACTGCCATCCAATTGCATTAAGTCTGTTGGGTCAGCGGCGGCTTCTTATTGAGGACCCCAAAGAGTAAAAAGCGAGAGCGATGAGAAAATGAAGCGAGCTCGCAAGGTTGTGCAGAGTTGCAGATTTTGAGGTAATGGCACGGTCGTAATCGTAAACCGTGGAAAATAGGATTGCCCAAACGATCTGTCACAACATGATGTAGCTATAAAGTTTTTATTGCTGCCTGGTCATGCGTCTCCAGCTGTTGTTCATATTTTTTTCTACTCCCTACATGGAAAATGCTATTTTAATCCCTCATTTCAGGAAGGAGAGTAGTACTTTTCCTCCTTCAGAAGGAAAATACTTTTGTCTCCCTCGGGAGGAAAACAAGCGCGTCAAGAATTCAGATGTCTTACGTCACGACTGACGTTACACATTTGTTTTTATTGTAAACGTAATTTTCGATAATTGGTCGCGTTAAAAACAATCATTTTTTTCAATTTAGTGCAATATATAATGCAAATTTTTAGTGTAGTATATAGTTTTATTACTATCACTTGCAGTTTCTTAAATATTTTGATGAAAATATAATGAATCATTTGTTCGTATGACGTAAGTCGTCTGAATTCTTGTCGCGAGTTATAGAAACTTCAAATAGCTGTAAGAGTAGTGTATACACTTATTTTATTTATACACAAACTTCCTAAAAATTTATAACAATACTTTCCTTTCAAACAGATTTTTTATTACTTATTTTTATTTATAAAAATTGAAAACAGTTTAAATTGAGGTTTAAATTAACATCAATAACTAAATATTGTTAAAATTTATGGTACAATTAGTTAAATTACTAATGGAAATTCCTTCTGAAAAAATATTGGCTGCTGGTGGAGATGAGTTCTTGTTTGTTATTTTCAAATTTTTCAAAAATAAGACAACCTTTTTTGATACTTGAAGTAGTACTTTCTCCCGTAATTATTTGGGTGGCTACCTCACATTTTTTAGAAATACAATCATCTATGTACCCTTCTGCTACTGCGTTTTTCGCCATCCCCCATGCCTTTTTAGAGAGAATATCACTTCTAGCATTGACTGATAACGTAACTGAAGTACGGCGGAAACTGTGTCCAGTTATAGCCTTTCGAATCATCCAAATTTAAAAATATTGCTATTCAGCTATTCTATATAGAATTTTGGCAATTGTGTTTTTGCCAATTACCTGGTTTGTACATTTCCTTTTAGCATAAGTTACAAAAAATCTAGAATGACATATTTTAGGGGACCTACAGTCCATATATTAAGGTCAAAATACAGCCTTTGGGATCTTTGCTTCCAGGTAGGACTTTATTACTTTATTCTATAACTAGTCTGAGAATTTTAAGTTGATACTCCATTTTCTTCACCCTTATGAAAAATATATTTTTAATTAAGTCCAAATTCCACCGCTTGGGAGCCTTGCTTGTGAATCTGCTTCTAGGAGGAACTTAATTGCTCTATTTTACATCTACTCTGAGAATTTTTAATTGATAGGTACTCCATTTTCTTCAATCGTATTTGGGATCTTTGGAAATCTGGAAATATCGATTTGTTTGTCGAACATGATCATTAAATTATGGTTCTGAATCTTTGCTTTGCTGAATAGATATCAATTTTTCGGAAATGATTTTATTTGCAACATCTATTTTACAAAAGCTAATAATAAGGAATATATGGGTAGATATTGTGGGTGTAATTCAACGCAGGTTGGGGCTTTTGTCCACTGAGTAGTTAGTTTCACACAATATTGTTAATACCTGAAAATATATGAAAAAATCTATTTTATGGGCCACTGAATCTGCTATATAAAGGGTGTTTCAGAATAATGGTCAAATATTTCACCAGTGCATTCCACAAGCCATTTCAGGGGGGATCTTCATATAATTTTTCAATTTGGGTACTTCCTGTTGAAATATTCGGAAAATGGCGGAAAAATATAGTTTTTTTTATTTTTCGTTAAAAACCGTTACACTTATAAATTTCAATTTTGGTACAGAATATGAACTACTCAAAAGCTATGTTGTGGTGGTGTCTATTTCTTGGCTCATGTTTCTGGAGGGCGGGAATAAGCAACCCCTAGATTTATTTCTTTCAGAACTTTTTCCTGCAATAGCCGATTTCAATAAAACTTTTGTTTTAAATACTACACCTAATTTTACTACTTTTTTCCCTCTTGTAATTTTTTCATATAACCAACAGTTTGCTTGGAAAAAAATAAAAATTGTTGTTCTTACTCTAAACATCTTTTCGTCACCGGTTACTGATAACCGCAGTAGGCGGTTGCTATGTTGATGTTTCTCTGTTGTCAAATGTCAAAATAATATTTGTTGACAGGAATATTACCAAAGTAATGTTAACAGCACACTGTGATACTACTATTTTTAGGCCAATAAACCGCCTTATGCCCATTTTTTTACAGTCTACCGAGGATTTTCACTGCAACTGCAATCAGCGTGCGGAAAAATACCACCTCCCGCACTTGTTAGGTAAATAACTATTAATATTCGTTTATGTTATATGCTCAAGCAGCTAAAATTTAAGTGGGCTAATTGACTATTAATTTTCCAGCAATATTATCTTTGTTGTCGGAAAAAATCCAAAAAACTTCTATATTTCCCATAGGTATTTAAAAAAGCTATAGCTGAATACAATATTTGAGGTTAAGTCTAGTAGGTGCATTCGATTCGGTTGATCTATCCACCCATAAGTGATCCCAGACAAGGTAAATCACCAAATTCAGCATTACAATGATGTCCTGTTGTCTTCTTTGTACCTTGCTATCCCAAAATATCTCATTAAGAATACTTTACCGCCTACAGGCCACAGGGTAACATACAAGGAAAGCACTTCAGCATTTTTACAGTTACAGTGAATGCATTCGCAAGTCACTACGGATGTGTGTGTGCCTTAAGTACACAAAGATGCAGGATTTTTCATCTTTTATTTGCGACTGCATTCATTGTCAGTCAAGAGGTGACTGACTTAACATACTTAACTGTATACCTCAATACTGGGTCAACATTATTTATTGATTCTGTGCCCATGTTCAATTTTTTAAATTCATCTCCGATGAGAAAATGCGCATCGCTGAGGGAGACGATATTGTTTTCTCTCGCTATGTAATAGGAGCACAGCCTATACAGAGAGTTACAGAATGATGTTAAAGAAATCTAGCGTTTTCGAGATACATGTTTTTTAAAATTTTCTGTCTTAAATACTATACAGTCTTTATTTCTAGAAAACCGATCGAGAAATTGAGTACACAACACTGTATGGTAAAGGGCTACTTTTACGAGTATAAATTTCTCTTGTAATATACTAGCATCAGTAGCGTTCGTGCCGTTAAATACCCATTTTTAGCAAAAAAAATTGTACGCCACTGATTATTGGACAACTTGGTATTGTCCTCTTAAAGCCAAGATAATTCTGCTTAAAAGGTGTCTCTTAGACTTTTTCCTCCTGATGCACCGTTTTTGAGATAAAAATTAATTTATTAATCATTACAACATACCAGCTTTGGAACGCTAATTAAAAAACAATAATCTAGGTGGCATGTGTCAGTTTGTCATAAATTCCATGTCAGATTTAAGCAAAAAAAGACTCAATGTCGAGTGACTTGTTTTTGAAATGTTTAAGTTAGTTTTTAATACATCAGAAATATTGTCACAGAATTTGCCCCCATTGCACCCAATTAGACGACTGTGGTATCGCAAAACGCTAGATTGCCCCGATCCCCCTACGCGATGCTGGTGAGCATACAAAATAATGGCGTGTATCGAGGCGCGACTGGAAAATTGATAATCGACGAGAGTCGTTCGAGAAATGGATCTAGAGCTGCTAGAAAATACCTGGAATATTCGTTTGGTCTATCAAAGAAGAATAAACGGCCGAGTCAGTCAGTCTTGAATTAGAGTTGTTATTTGGATATTTTGGAGAGATCAATTAGAATTCAGAGTGATTTAGATAGTGATTAATTAGTGTGAGTTGTAATTAGTATTCGGTAGTGTACAGAATGTTAATAAATATCAGTAATTATCAAAGTTGATCTATTGTAATGATTAATTAATAAATTTTTATCTCGAAAACAGTGCGTGAGGAGGAAAAAGTCCAAGAGACACTGCTTAAACAAAACGACACAAACGCCACTGATGCTAGCATATTTCGAGAAATGAAGACTTACTACAGAAATTTTAAACAACCTGTATCTCGAAAACGAAGCATTTGCGGACCCATGGTTATAAACTTTTTTTTTTAAACATAAAACCTGCCCCTAGATTTTCTTAAGATTATTCTATAACACCCTGTATAAAATAATAATAATAATATAGCCATCTCTGTACATCTTTGACAAATTTACAGGCACTTCTTTCTTATATGCATGATTATTAAATTATAATATAGGAAAAACATGAAGATGCATTCCATCATCAATAAGATTTATATCGATACAGCTTCATCTATATTTCATAGGATATTCACTTTGACATAAAAAAATATGAATATTTCTTGCTCAAGTATAAATTGACTTATTACTCTTCGTTTCTTCACTTTGCTGAAGGCAGTTCTATATATATCAACTTTGTAATTCAAATTGACAAGAAATTTTTAAAATATTCTATGGTATTATACTGCTCTTTTTACAAATGTATGATATATTGTATTGCATATTCAATGTAAGCAACCAAAAACTTGCTACCAACATTGAAAAAAAAACCTATAAAATTGTTGGAAATTTAATCTTTATCAATATTTTAGACATTTTATCATTTTGCCCGTTTAAAAAATCATGAATACATTAATTTGTCTTAGGCAACCAGAAATGCACAGCAACGTATTTCGAGTCAACGACTTCTCGTGACCTGGCGAACCTTTTTATGACAGTTTTTTTGTTTACAACCTGTCATGCGCTTCAAAACGTCAAAAAAACCTATCACATTGGCCATTGCCACATTACACATTCCGTCATAGAACTACCCAAAATCATAGTGAACTGTAAGAACCCTTCAAATACATAACTTAAGAAAAATGTCTAATAATACTGACAAAGTAAAGGAATTCTACTCAAACGATATTGTGTACAGATTCGACAAGCACAAAAGGATTATTTTCGGTGTTGTTATTGATAGTTATGAGGCATCTTCAGACGTGGACGAGTACCACGCTTTGCAGAAAGGTCAAATTAGGGTGTTGTGGAGTAATAATTCTAGGGAGCAAGTCTGGAGGCAAAGCAAAGTGAGACTGATGAACAGGAGCGTGATACCTGGTGATATCGTGCGACGATTGGAGAAAGGCAAAGAAACACAAAGGGGGTATTGTAAGGAAACCAAACAGATTGCAACCGTGCAGATCGTGGGAACAGATAAAGTTATCGAACATGTTTGCAGCGATAGACTTCACAGTGTAAGACCTTACGATGTAGACGATGCTGTGTGTTTAGGAAGCAAATTTGGACGAATCGAAGTAAGTAGAATAGTGCCGTCATATTAATTTTGCTATTATAAACGTTTCAGGCTATAGAACAGATGATTTCCATGCAGTCGAAATGTGGATCTATAGTCGACGTTCTGACTAGCATCAATCACGATTTAGATGACTACTGGTTGTCGAAGAGAAACAGGATATCTTTTGATGCTTATTATCCGGGACAGGAACTGGTACTCATACATTTCTAAGATTCCTAATAAGTTCTTGTATTATATTTAAAAAAGTCAAACAAAAACTTATCTTGCTATATTACTGATTTAAAAATAATCTAACACACTTTTAAAAGAATCATTTTAATTTTTTATTCGAAGATATGTATTCCAAGCAATTTCGAACAACCTCATTGGGTGAAGAAATCCAAAGCTATGAAACGGAACATACAGGCAAGGCAAAGGTTTACCGTTCAAAACGTTGAAGACATCCTCATCGAAATAGCCTGGTACAACAATACTACTGGTTATTCTCACATAACTGAAATTTCGCAGGACGATATAAAAAAGTAAGACTAGAAAATAGATTAGTTTTAAACTTAACAAAGAGAAGTTGTATATTAAGATAAATTATATGCTTTTTTTTAGATTGAAGGTCTTGGAACATCCTAGTGATACCTGCTTAGAACTAGCGGAGCGTAGGTTATTGAAATTAAGCGCTTGCGATGTTCTGATAAAGAAAAAAGACTGGATTCGAAAACTGTCCGTTTCTTACAGACCCGACACACAAAAAGTTAGACACATCGTCACCTGTAACGCCAAAACGTAAGTAGTATCACATATCTTCATATAAGTATATATATTGAAAATTATTTCCAACAGTTAATTCTACCCTTGATTGTGAATTAATTAAAACTGATTTGAACAGCATTCATTATCTGTTATTGTACTAATAACAAAACTAAAGTTAAATATATCAAAAAATCACTATTAGTTTCACTAAAAATCATAACGTTTTTGATTTTAATTATTATATAAACAACCAAATCTTACAAAGGGTTACAGTTGTAAAAGATTTACGAGTGCGCTTTGATGTTAAGATGAGTTTTGGCCCTCATGTCACATTTGCAATAAGTGCAACAAAATGTTAGGTTTTATAATAACATTTGTAAATTTTTTAAGCAGGAGAAATCAATGAAATCTTAGGCTGAATTTTGCATACGTCATTTGGAATCACATTTACAATGTATATATAACTAGACCGAAAAGACGTTTTTGCACATCTCCATAATTTACAATTCTGAAGAACTTTTTCAAGTAACATTTTGCTGTACTTTCAGCAGAAAAAGCACTTTACTTGAAACCAAAACAGTTTTTACTCAGTGCAGCACTGACCATTTGAAATAGGATTATTTAAAAAATGGTTACTCCTACCGACTTCAGCAAGGTATACCTTTTTTAAATAAAACAGGTAGGAGAATTGATTGTTTCGATAGTCAGATGGAAAGAAACATGGTGTGCCACAAGTGGCGCTCTTCACTAGTGGCATCAAAATTAGAAACTAATTTGAATTTCTCGCCCACAAAAACCCCTGATTTATAAATTTTATGTAAATATTTGGATTTTTTAAAGAGTTATATACAAATATTGAAAATAAAATTTTAACTTTAACACCCTGTATCTTTTTTAGTATGGGACTTGGGATATAGGTATGTTAGGTTAAATCGATTTATTTTTGCCTAAGAATCTGTGGTCTCATTTTTGCTACTTCAGTTAAAAGCACCCTGTATACCATTACTTTTCTTTTGTTATTAAATTACTGGAAACTATTGTGGATCTTTGACCTGTTGTGTTCCTAAATTGTAAAATAAATAAAATGCACTGGATGATATTTATAATGAGTTTATTCAAATTCTGCTGAGATATTATAATATGTCATTCCCTTTAAAATATATAAAATCTCAAAATGATAAAAAAAAATAAATGGATTTCAGATACCATTATTAAAGCAAAACAGACACTAAACTTATTACGAATCATATTTGCAGAATACGATTGAGAAGCAAACATATGTAAATTATAAAAATTACTACACTAATTTATTACAACAAGAAAAGGCTAATTTTTATAAAATACAGATAAAAATTCTGATAATAAATCAAGAACCATATGGAATATTATAAACACAGAAAGTGGAAAAATAAGTCAAAAACAAATATTTAATGGCATTAGTCATAATAATGTAACGATAACTTCTCCTCAGTGGGCATCTGATATTTTCAATGATTTTTTTGTTAACATTGCTGGTACCTTGGTTTGTGATTTTCCTTCAAATGATAATTATAATTATATTACCACCAATGCAAATTCAATATTTTTGTCAGAAATAACACAGAGTGAAATTATAGAAACTATTATAAGTTTAAAAAACAAGTATTCCACTGGAGAAGATAATATAAGTAATATCATCCTTAAAAAATAGGTTTTTCATTCTTCAACCATTGTGTTATATAATAAACGAATCCATTAGAAAGGGTATATTCCCACAAAGATTAAAACTAGCAGTGGTTAAACCTTTGTATAAGAAGGGGGATCCTTTATTGATTGAGAATTACAGACCAGTGAGTTTACTCTCCTCGATATCTAAACTATTTGAGATTTCTATGTGCAACAGACTTATACCTTTTTTGAACAAGAACAATATAATTAATATGTCTCAACATGGATACCAAAAATAAATCCACGATAACAGCTACTTTTGATTTTGTAAAAGAATAGTTAATCATCTGGATAATGGTTATATTGTTCTTGGAATATTTTTGGATCTATCTAAGGCCTTTGATTGTGTAAGACATGATGTACTTCTTGCTAAGTTGGAAAAAATAGGCATAAGAGGTGTAGCTCATGACTGGTTTTCATCATACCTTACTGAGAGAGAGCAGAGTGTGTGCATCAATTCTAAATTAAGAAACTATTATTCAGACAGTAGTAAAATTGTATTTGGAGTGCCTCAGGGCAGCGTGCTGGGCCCTATTCTATATCTAATATATATCAACGACTTGTATAAATGTGTAAATGATGACTCAACTTTTGTAACCTCATATGCTGACGATACTAGTATTCTAATTTTTGGAAAAGATTATAAGAAAATAGAAGTAAAAGCTCAAAGTGTCATGCAAAAAATTTAATGGTTTAAAAAAATTCATTAGTATTAAATAATGACAAGACAGAATGCATTTTGTTTAAACATAGTAGAAATAAGCAGGATTATCCAAAGCAAATAAATATTAATGATGTACCCGTTAAATATGTAACAAGTTTAAAATTTTTAGGAGTTGTCATTGACGAGCATTTATCTTGGAAAGATCATGTTAAAGTGTTATGTGGGCGTCTCAGTACTGTTTGTTATTCCTTAAAAGAACTAAAAAAAGTAGTTGATCTGCACACTCTGCTTGTAACCTATTATGGACAATTTTTTAGTTTGATGTCATATGGGATCATACTTTGGGGGTTCGCATATTGAAGAGATATTCATTGTACAAAGAGAGTTGTAAGAATTTTAGCTAATCTACGATTTCGAGAATCTTGTAGAGGGCATTTCAGAAGATTTAATTTGTTGACAGCTCCAGCTCTTTTGTGTATGAATGTATTACTTTTGTGTTCAAGCAAAAATCAAAATTCACAGACAACATCCAGAAACATGAGTATGAGACCAGGCATAGAGATGATCTTTCTTATCCGGTGCATAGCACAGCAGTTCTTGAAAAAGTTGTTATTATAAGTGCCTCTGTTTCTACAACTGTTTGCCATCTAAGATTAAAAGTAGTCATACATTAAACTATATTCAGAAATATTCAAGAGATTGTTTGATACTATCGGAACCTTATGAATTAAGAGAAATCAATGAGTCAGTATTCAAATGAAATGTATGGTGGGTTTTGAATTTCTAATTACTGAAATATGTAACGTTTTTATTGTTTTTTTCTTTTTATTGTTTATATTTACTTAAAGATTGTCTTGTCTCAATGTTTGTATTTTGACTTGTACTATACAAATGTTTTTTTGTCCCTAGTATGAATAAAAATTCTATTCTATTCTATTCTAATAAATAAATAAAGTCACATTATAAAATTTCAGCGCACCTAGGGTGCCTAAAATCCGCAGTTCGTCTCTTCTCTACCCCTGCATCGAATCCGAGGAAGACGAATGGTGGACCGAAGAAGGAGAAGAGTCCGACGACAACGGCAGCTCGTCTTCTCAAAACACCTCTATTTCTAAGTCGTCGAAAAAGCGACACTATCCGCCCAAGCCTCGAGAACTCGTTCCCGGGCATACTTTACCCATCGAGGTAAGTTTCCCCACTCCTGGAGATGTCAAATCTGATTCATTGGTTCCAGGTGATCTGCGTAGAGTCGAAAATTACAGTGGTGTGGCAAGACGGTAGCGAGGAGAAGGAAATACCGTCCACTCAGCTGTACTATTCGATTTCGTTAGACGATCATGAATTTTTCCCCGGCGAATGGGTCACGAGCGATACCACCAAAGGGGAGTGTACCGAAAAATACGGAGTCGTCCAAAATGTCAATTATTTAGAAAGAACCGCTTGCGTAAGTTTTAAAACCGTGGAAAACCGTAATTTGTACGAATCAAAGGAATTCGATATGTTTAGGTGAAGTGGTTTACTTATTCTGAAAACGAGAAGACACCCGCCGAACTGATGAAGAACGAGATGAGCGTCTACGACTTAAAGAAGCATTCCAAATTCGTGTTCCGTCCCGGTAGCATAGTGAAGTCCAAACCGGCCCAGGACGATAAAATGGGCAAAGTTATCGACAGTTGTGTAGAGGTGAGTACTGCAATTGACGTATTGATAGTACATCAAATTATTAAAAAGCCTACTATTTCAGCTCGTCCGATTTAGCTGGTTTAAGCTGCGTTATCGATGCTCTCTCTTAAAAAAATATATTTTTTAGGGATATGTGAAAGTCCAGTGGCTAGACGGCACCGAAGAGAACTGCTGGCCGCACAATATCGAACTCATCCCGGAAACGGCCGAATACGACTTTTCCGACGAAGAATCCAGCGACGAAGACGCAGCCTGCGTGTCCTGGGAAACTGAAAGCATAGAGTCTTACGCCGGAGACTTGTCGGACGAAACCGTTCTGCAGAACATGGCGGCGAGGCTAGACTTTGTACGCAACAGGATCATCTACTTAAAGGAGGCATTCAAACAGCATACGATTACCGAGAACTTTTCAGTAAGCGACGATAACGTATTCGATACTTTAACCTTACTTTTCCGTTTCAGTTTCTGAAAGATTTGCTTTTGGTGTACGAGAACTCCAGTTATCTAGACAAGCTCCTCGGGACGTCTTTCTTCAGCCTGAAGAGCAAGCATTTTCAGACTTTACTGATGAACGCCAAGGAGAAGGCCAAGACCCTGGGGGTGGAACTCAGGGGAAGGCTTTTTTCCGGCGACAATCTGTGTCCGTCCATCTCGAAAATCAAACTGGCCGAGAAGGAGAACATTAACAAGATGATCAAGCTCGAGAATAGGATCAACGCGCAGATCGAGAAGAAGGAGGGCAGCAAGGAGGCCACAGGTATGATTTTTCGAGATTAAAAGGTTTAAGTTAGTAAAATTCTCGTTAATTTTTTAGAATTCTTGTTTATATATAATATATTTAGTCAATTAGTCAAACTTAGGAGTGAAAATAATAGATGGCGACACTTTTTTAAAATCCTTGTCTATGCAAAGGTCCAAAAACACTAGCACAAATTTCTGAGGCTGAAATATGAGGATCTAGTCCAAATTAACCTGGTCCAAAAGTTGATAGTTTCCGAAAGTGTAAAATTTATTATTTTTTAAAATTTTTTTGTCAATATTTATTTTAAAAACAGTATATTTTGCACGAAATTTAGTACTATTTCCTTATAAACCTTAATGGCGACAACAAGCTGTGGTAATTGATGGTTCTATGTCCAATTTTTGTGTCACAAAACATGGAGTCCCACAGGGTTCTGTGTTAGGTCCACTTTTATTCATTATCTACATTAATGATTTATATCAGTATAATGTTACGTTATAAGTTGATATTATTTACTGATACAGCATTCTTAATATCTAATAAAATAAAATCTAATTTGGTTTTTTCCTTTGACATGGTTTCTATTAAAGCAGATAAGTGATTTATTACAGATAATTAAAAATTTAATACCACTAAAACGTATGAAAGCCACTTCTAATAATTATAAAATGAACAAAGTAATGGGCAATATCCTCTAACTTATGTTCTTTTCAAGAGCTGTCCAGGATCCTTCAAGCTGTGGGGTGTGATGATCTTGAAAATAAAATGAAGATAGTATAAATATGGACGCTATGGATTTAGAAAAAGTAGCGCCATCTATTATTTTCACTTCTAAGTTCAACTAATTGGCCAAATATACCAAAAACTATTATTTAACAACAAAATTCAGTCGTCCCTATTTGTTAATAAACAATAATAATTACAAATTTCATTACTTATTGTTGCCATTTGATGCAATGGCATTCCTGCTCCTCATCGTCATTTGTTTGTGTTTTTCAGTTCCGACGTCTCCTTTGACGCCCGACAGCACTGAAGTGACTTACATGTCCCAAGAGAATCTCTGCGTCGAACTACTCTCCATGCTAAAAATGCGCATGGATCTAGCTTACGCCGAAATCATAAGCCGAATCGGAGGCACCCAAGCCTTGTCCGTCCTGACGAAAGCTTCGGAAAACGTCGCCACCCCGGCGAGTTCCACACCCCTACCTAGCTGCCCCACGACGCCTGACGAGTCGTTTTCCGCCATGAGCCCGCTCAGGCCCAAATTCAGCGATAAGGCGAACGAAATTGAAAACGAACCTTACGCGATCGTTGAAGATGCTCCGGTCATGCACCATTTCTATTCCGGCAAGTTCGAACCTACAGACTTGCAACGTTTCCTCAAAGCGGTGCAAAAAGAGTACAAGTTGTTGAAGGAGTCCCTGCCGCCGGGTGTATGGGTGCGTTCGTACGGCAACAGGATCGATTTGTTATCGGTTATGATCCAAGGCCCCTCGAAGACGCCGTACGAAGATGGGTTGTTTCTATTCGACATACAGTTGAGTCCCGATTACCCACGTTCACCCCCTTTGGTGCACTATATAAGTTACAGCTCTGAGCGTTTAAATCCCAACTTGTACGTCGAAGGTAAAGTGTGCGTCTCGCTGTTGGGAACGTGGATGGGCCGCGGCACCGAAGTGTGGGGCCCAAAAAGCACCCTCTTGCAGCTCATCGTGTCGATACAAGGACTTATTTTAGTGTCCGAGCCGTATTATAACGAGGCGGGGTACGAGAAACAAACCGACACCCAGCAAGGATACGAGAATTCTAGGACTTACAACGAACTCGTCATTTTAAAACTAGTGCAGTCCATGACGGAATTGTTGTTGTCCCCGCCCGAGGTCTTCAAACGAGAGATTTTCTCGCACTTTGCTCAAAACGGACAACACCTGTGTGATCGTCTGAACAAATTCTGTAGTGAAACTGACCCGTTAGTGCCCGATTTTCCGTTGTTGCCCGTCAGTAAAGGTTTAAAGTTGTCATTGTCTAATGCGCTTATTTCGTTCCATAACGTCCTGAAAAAAGAAGTGATCGAGGGCAATTCAGCCAAGCCGGTGCCCTCCGTTTGAATTTTTTGATATTGTATTGCCAATTTCAATAAAAATGTTGTTTGTACTTTTTAAAAATTGTTCTAGTGTTATCCGAGTGCGTTAAATTTGAAATAGACTTACGTCAGGTGGAAATCGCTCGACTTGTGTGCGGGAATACTTATTTTAGGCTTTTCCTTGGAAAAGTAATAATCTATTAGTAGGTGAAGCAATTAAGAAAAGTTTCCGTCGCTCGCAGATTTACTGTTTTTAAATATAATTTAAACTAAGCTTTTTGTTATTTGATATTTTTTCTTTATTGCTTCGCCGCTGTGAATTTAAGTCACTCTCTCTCGCTTATCGCACTTTAAGTCTTATTTTCGTGCCTTCCTTCTAGTCTTCACGTCTCAAAGTATTTTTCTATTACGTATTTTAGATTATAAATATTTATTTCTTAGCTTTAGGTTACAGTTTCGGTATTTAGAATATTTTTCTCAGCTATATGCGCACCTGCCTTAAGCATTCTGTAATTATTGGCAGAAATAAACGGAAAGGAGAGATTTTTACAGCCGTAGAAATAGTAATAAGAAAAAAGCTTAACTTTGAATCACTTACAGGAAAAATACAATCATACACTTAAAAAAATTGTTTGCAGCTGTTGATTCGTTGTCTCTTTCTAACGATTTTTGCATTTTATGCGTAAATACCTGATTTTCTACCGACATGAGAATGTGTAGCGTAAGCAATAATCAACCTTTTAAACCATTTGCCAATATTACGAAGCACAATTGTATAGGTCACAATTTAGGTTTAACGTTTTCAATATATTCGACAGCGTTCAGTTTTTAGGAAGCATTTTTCCAAAATAGTGTGATAAATCTTCATGTAGTTAACAGAAGGTCGCTTTGTTTAACAAAGTTACAGTTTATTCCCAAGTTTTACAACTTCTAATTACATTTGTAGTATTTTTATTTTTGTAGCAATTTGAATTAATTTTTGTCTATTTATTTTTTGTAACATTATTTATATTTTGTGTTTTGTTTTTTCTTATAGTTTAAATATTTTGTTTATTGTTTTCTCAGGGAACTGTATTCTCTATTGTCTTATTTATTTATTTTTTTTTTGTTTAACCATCAATGCGGTTTTTTTTATTGTTTGAAAAGCTGCCTAGTTGATAAGTACAATGGAGGTAATTTTTGAAGGTACTGTTGTTATTCATATTCCAAAAGCTTATTTTAGAAACAAATTTTCTAGAATTTATTAAAATAAATAATGTTACTTGTTAACCGTGTATTTTTTTGATATTCCCCTTCCCATTAAATTAGGTATTGGAAGTGAGAGGTAAAAAAAAGAAAGTGTGCAAATTGTACCAGTATAATTATAAAACCAAATTTACAAAATCTTAAGCATCTATCCAGTTAATAGTGACGTACGACACACTATCATTAACCAACGAAGCTAATACAGCCCTTTTCTTTACGGAAGTCCCCAATCGACCAAAAGCTACTATTTCGGTTGGCGTTATCCTCTCTTCAGGTTTTACACACCTTACGATGAAAATAGCATGATGGCATACTGGATCGCCAAAATAAACTAAGAAATCCCCCCCAAATTTGTCGCCTTGTGTGATATAGTATCCCCTTTCCCACAAATCGTGATACACCGCACACTTTAACTTTGTCGTAAGTTTTAAAATGTCCTCTGATGGAACACATTTCTTTTCTACTTCCGATATGTTCAGTGGTTCCATCAAGATAGGCCATATCATGTTATTTTTAGTAACCGATGTAGATTTCTCAAGTTCATTGTTGAGTATTTCTTCTGGAGAACTATTGTCGCCAACTTTTCTTCGGTTTTCAACAATCTTATCGATGACGTTCTCTAATTGGGCACGTCGAATTTTCTTGTACTCGACGATTTCATGCTGTAGCAGACTAGTTTCGAAATCATCGATTTTATCTTTCCCTACGCATGAATTAGCAAAATCTGTAATTTCAAAAATTGTTATTACTCCCTTATTTAATAACAAAGTGGCTTCTTCGGGCAATATTCTCACCGGTAGAGAAGGAATATAAGCAGTACTTCCTATAATTTCACCGATAATTCTGTACTGTTTTCTTAGTGCGGCCCAGTCATTTACTTTATATGTAAAAATTTCTCCGTTGGAAAACACCAAATCAATCATAATTTTTGTTTATTTTTAATGTTCAGGTTTTAGGTTAGATAGCCTCAAAATTTCAAATATAACTACGGCGTACGGCGTCATCTAGTAGTAGTAGAAAGAACTATACCACATTACTTGCAAAGTTTTGTACGAGTACCCTATAGATGTCACGACTAATCATAATTTATAAAAAATACTATTATTTTTAGGGACGTTTAGAAAATAAGTTACAAAATCGTTTATAAGTACTTATTTGTATTAATTTCTTGAAAACTTTTTATATTATTAATTGTATTCTATGTAACTTCCTGTAAATTCTGTTTGATATACATTTATTAGAAGAATGAGAGATCTTATTAATTTGCTTATTTTTCATTTTTCCTTTTACTGAAAAGTTTATTAGATTAAACTGCAATTATCCTATATATTGTTTATCAGAATACACATTATCAGCTTATTAGTTATATGTAATACTATAAACAACATATAAAAAAATTATAGAGTAGATATATAAACTTGGTAAAGGAAATAACAAATAGTATTTACCGAAAAAACTAAGTTTGGTACAAGTCGAAAATGTTGACGAAATATTTACTACTGACGACTGTAATTTTAGTTTCTGAGTCTACACCAATTCCGTCCTCTTCAATAAACGTAAGTTAAAGAAAAATAATTTAAGGCTAATATTTTAGAAATGTAATTTTTATTTCTCATTATAGCATGCTGCGAAATGGGAAAAGAATAAACTAGAAATCCTCACTGATATGGCCGAATCTCTTTTGAAACACACAGGAAATGACGTCACAATAATAGCCAGCGAAAATGTTTATAACGCTGATGGATCTCTTAAAGAAATAAAAACTGTAGAACTGACGATCCCCAATGTGGTAAGACAATAAAACAATATTTATCACTCAAGATACTGCTGTAACTGACTACCAAGAGTTTTTTTTAAATACTTTATCATTGTTTCTAAAAGGTTCTTTCTATTTATAGAGTGTTGCAGGTTTAAATATTTTTAATTACAAAATAAAAAAGTAAGGATACTACAATTACAAGATGTACCTAAATATATAATTATCTATTTATTTATTTATTTTTTAATTAATACTTTATTGACAGTTCCACGGGAGTTCTAGCAGTAACAATATACGAGATGAAGATTATCTAGAAAAGTTAAAGCAGAACGATGACGAATTGGGAGATACTATCCTGGCAATGCAGAAAGACTTCAAAGAGACATTAGCAAATGATCAAATTGATATAGAAGCTGCTTATTTCAGACAAACAAACGGAGAGGTAGAATTGGAAATATACGTTGGTAAAAACGACGTTGTAAGTAGGAGAAAATATTTTTATTTGAAAATTAACTTAATATGACAATTGTACCATACAACAAGCAATTATATTGTGTGTCATTTTGATATATAGTTTTACCAAGACGATGAAGGCATGGGATACTACTTAAGAGACAACATATTTGGTAGCGACAAGAAGAAAATGGAGGAGGAATTCAAGAAACGCTTCGAAGACATAAGTAACAACACCCTTATAAGTGTTTTGGTGTGGGATTCCGACAATAAATTCGTTAGTCAGGAGTCAAAAGTAGAACCAAAACTTTTGGTGAGTACCACGATGATTTTTTCGCACTTTATGCTAAATATATGAACATTTCCTTCAAATAAAAACCTCTGTGATTCATATTTTCAATTTCTATTGACTATACTATATAAAATTTGCAAGACAGGACCCAAAGAAGACCCTTGGTGAACTCCCTACACACTGGGTCAAAACTTTTTAGGTTCTCTTTTCACTTACTCTTTATTTTCGTCTTCAGGTGTACGTGGACAAGGCATCGGACAATGCTGATGAAAAAATGATGGACTCTGCGATGGAAGGGCTTGCAAAATACGTTTTGAACTACCCAGATAGAGTAGCCAAAGAACTATCGGCTGCTATGTCCAACGCGCATCCAGAATACACCTGGTTTGTTACTAAATGGCAAGACGAACAAGCTGACAATGCCAAACATGATGTTTACATCAAACTGACGTTCGATAACGTGGAAATAGGAGAGTACCCGGTCGAGTACACGGTCTTTGGAGTGAAAAAATAATAAATATAACAATTAAATGTGAATTATCAATATAATAATTATAATAAATAAATAAGAAATATATTGAGTTGTGTACATTCATTGTTTCTCTCTTAATTTCACTTTTATTAAGTAAGAAGGATATAGTATCACCCTGTACAAGGTTTACAAAACATCTACGCGAGATATTCATCAATTGAAAGAAAAAATCAGAAAGGCTTATAATGAGTTAAATAGCGAAATGTTAATAAATGCAGCCCAGAAAGAAGTCTGGCGAAGGTTGGATATGTGTCTTGAAATGAGATGAAGTCATATAAGGAATAGATTGTATTCTGTGGTAGTATGTATGTAGTTAAAAGGCGTTTGGCAAGTTTAGTTATTGTTATCGTCACCTTTTGCTTTAACTTGAATTCAATTATTTTCTAACGAGTACTTGATTTTTCCACCGCTAATGTGATTTACAGTAGTGTAATAAAGAAAAAATGTTCTAATAAAGAAAAAATTGTCTAATAAAGAAAAAAGAACGCTTTTTAGCAGGAAAAAAAAATTATATTTGTTTCTGGAAAAAATTTCCTCACAGTAATCCCATACCATCGACACCCTGTACAACAGAAATGCATTCACTTATAAAGCGGGCAAAAAAGTATATACATACCTAAGACACGCATTTTGAGATTTTGAAAATATTAAAACATGTACTTCTAAAATAAAAATGGTTAAAAACTGATAAAGACTACATTTTATACGGTGGATATTTTTGCGTCTTGGTAAAAAAATAAGTTTAAAATAATTGTTTTGTCGGTGGGTTTTTTATAATACTTTTTATTTGTTTTTCTTTTATATTTAAAAAATGATTTAGTTTTCATAATAATTTTTAATTTAAAACTATTTTTTACGTACAGCCGAAAATCCAAGGGCGCATTCTATGGTTAAAATTAATGCAATTTTGTTAAATAAGTATAGGATCCTAAATGCGTCGTTTCCGAGATATTGGGTTTTCAAAAATGATAAAAAAATCAGTTTAAATTTCATTTCAACTTTTAAACCCCTTGAGATATCTTTAGCAAATTCGGCATAATTTTTTAGTATGTTGCTAATTAGGGAACACCATGTATATTATAATTTAAATTTATGATAAGTATAACATATCGAAACTTTTCGAAATGACCTAGCAAATTTAATTTTGAAATTTGAAAAAATTACAAACAAATCATGGATACAATAGCAGTTGACTGGAAACCATAGTTAAAGATAAATTAAAAACAAAAACAAGATTATAAGTTCTAGTAGAACATTTACTTTGACATTTGAGTATTAATTATAGAATTTTATAAACACTGTACAATACAGTATGCGCCAAAAGTATGGAATAAATTCAATAAAAACGAAACAATTATTTTTTGGGAAAAATCCTCGAACAGGTCGATTTTAATTTAAAAAATACATATTTTAGCGTAAAATGCGATTTTCAAATGTCATTTGTTTTCGAGTAATGACGTCATCGATTTTTTTTTTAATGGCAAAACCATATTTTTTCCCTTGATTCTGAAAGATCGTTTAATTCTCTATCAGACAGTACTAAAAGTTTGCCATCTTACATAGGAAAGTTTTCGAGTAAATGACGATTGAATGTTAGAAACCGTAAATTTTATCCATAAAAAAGTAACAATTCTGAGGTATGTAAAATAAAATACAATTGATTAAATTTTATACTTAAATTAAATGTTCGCCATCCACCAACTTCTTGACAATGCGCAAGTCTGTGAAGAAATTCTTCTTGCACATTATGAATGATTTCTGGGGTAACTCTGCGTATTTCGTCCCGAATGCGATTTTGAAGTTCTTCTAAATTACGTGGTTTATTAATGTACACTTTTGACAATTCGAAAATTTAATTTAAGTATAAAATTGAATCAATTGTATTTTATTTTACATACCTCAGAATTGTTACTTTTTTATGGATAAAATTTACGTTTTCTAACATTCAATCGTCATTTACTCGAACACTTTCCTATGTAATAGGGCAAAATTTTAGTACTGTCTGATAGAGAATTAAACGATCTTTCAGAATCAAGGAAAAAATATGGTGTTGCCATTTAAAAAAAAATCGATGACGTCATTACTCAAAAACAAATGACATTTGAAAATCGCATTTTACGCTAAAATATGTATTTTTTAAATTAAAAATCGACCTGTTCGAGGATTTTTCCCAAAAAATAATTGTTTCGTTTTTATTGAATTTATTCCATACTTTTGGCGCATAATGTATTTATAACTTTTAACATTCTTCTAGTCTGGGTATACACCTGACATATTATGTTTTGATAAATACATTTTTTATGAGATGATATATTACCGAGTATATTAAAAATAGCATCACAGATTGAAGTGATTAACCATTCTTAGAAACTAAACTCTGAATCATCGGATTATATAAAATGTTTGAAGAAAACAAACGATGAACTGCAGACAATTATCAATTAGCAAGAATAATATATTTTACTACACAAAAGACGCAAATGTAAAATGAACAAAAATTATTTTCAAAAGCATCGAAATAGTATTTATTTGGTACAATTTGATATTTGCATTCATGCATTCACAGTTCACGTGACTGACATATTTTCTCAAGTTTCAAACTAAAATAGCAGCTTTAAGTTAACAAACAGATTAGAATTCTGCAATGTCCGCAGTTTTGAAAAGTTTTGATTAGTATAAACAGCAAATATATATATAATAGTAAATGACCTATAACAGATAACGAAAATTTGCGAAAAATGAAGCCTTAGTAACAACTGGTAACTGTTAAAAAATTACAATATGCAGAGGCGAATTAAATAGTTTTTCCAATAAATCATTGAGTA
The DNA here is from genome assembly GCA_025584915.1 of Monochamus saltuarius. NCBI lineage: Eukaryota > Metazoa > Arthropoda > Insecta > Coleoptera > Cerambycidae > Monochamus > Monochamus saltuarius. The sequence continues at coordinate 3,753,327 of CM046727.1, forward strand.
TACATTATTGTGAACAAGATTATAGAGAACTAAGTTCAGGATGACTTCTCTTACACAGGATTCCAATTATAGTTGTTTCTACGATAGTGTTTACATTTGTTTTTCAATCGATTTAATTTATGGTGAAGTAAGGCAAAACGCTTTACAAGTTTCTTGTCTGTACGCAGAACGATTTCACAGTAGACAGATGTCAAATATCGATTAAATCCCACATATCTGCAAATTATGCGAAAATATATGCATCTTCATTAAATAAATTGTCCCTTTAAAATTGTCGTTAATACGGTCCTGTCTTCTATAAAACTGCTAATAAACATACTCTCACATAAATTCTGATCATTTTCGCAACCTCTAATAGTAATCAATATGAAGTGGTTGATGATATTACTTTACTCACTTGCCGTTTTCGGTAAATCCAAATGTGACAGTAACAATGTAAGTGCATATAATAACATAACAGGAAAATAAACCTTTAAGTCTCTCAATTTGAGGCAAAATGTACATTGCTTTAGGTAATAGGTATACCTAATCTTTGTTTGTTTTAGAATGAAAAATTTATAGAGCAAATGAGGGAAGCTGTGAAAAAGCTAGTGGATATAATAGATGAAAATGAAATGAACGTAACCATTGTCACGTCCGATGTAAAGCATTGGTCAGACGGTGAAGTCAAAGAAGTTAAGGAGTATTCTTTGCAGATGCCAACTAATGGTGTAAGTGTATTGTCTTTTTAGTCTAAAATCATGTCTTTCTTCATATAATAGTCCAGTTTCAATATGTGCAATATTAAAATGCACAATACTCTTTCAATATTTTTTTGAAGATAATCATTAATTTAGTTTTATGATATTAACTATAGCAGCTAGCTTATAATTCTGATGATGACTTTTAGGCTCAACCTACCGAGTCCAAAGTAACAGAAGAAAAGGTCCAGGACTGGATCAACACCTTCAAGGACACCAAATTCGTTGGTCGCTCCAGAACTGCCCATATCAAAAATGGGAAAACCGAGAAAATAGATAGATCTTCTACGACTGACGATAAAGTGAGTTGCTCTTTCATTTGGACATTAAATAGTTACACGAAGGTCTGCTCACGTACCAGATCTCAGTCTCCTTAAAGTTTATAGGCGATAACATCACGAATTACATTTTTAGTGGTCCGAGACCAGGTTGTACAGGACAGCGACGTCGGTTAAGAATGGTGAAAGAGGCTTTACAGTGGAAAACCCAACGTATGAGACCTATTACAACATATATGTTCCTGGGGCAGACGGCACAAACCAAAAAATACAAGTAGTGGCTGGACACGTAGAGGTGAGCTGGAGGAAAAGTTAAACAAAGCTTTTATTTGTTACTCATATGTAAACATCAATTTAATGGTAAACAGGTAGCAAGTCTGTTTTTTGATTTAGCTTGCGCCTTCGATTGTTTAAATATTTCACTTATCAAAATCAAATTATTTAACATTGGTTTCAGAGGGATATTCTTGGATTGGATAATTCAGTTTTTATCTAATTGATCCATGCATGTTAAAATTAACGTCACGTCCGATTACAAAAGTATTAACCTGGGAGTGCCACAGGGATCGATCCTGGGACCATTGATTTGTATTTTATTTATTAATGACCTGCCTGCTTACATGGATTCAGTTTCTCGTTGACGACAGGAACTTGTCATCTTATTTTTTCATGTTCTATCTGCACTCGACAGATTTCCCACATTTTTCCAGACACTCTATATACTATGGGTGTCTTCAATCGACTCAAAATCAAGTATTCTATCATCTAAAATTATTATAACGACTTGCAAGACACCCTGTATAACAACAGTTTTTATTTTCCACAGACGAAGGTACTGAAAACATCAGATTCTATGCCAGCACGCGAAGTGGAGAAGGCAGAGGAAAAGCTGAGAGAAGTCTTCTTGAAGTACGAGTGCAGGAAGGTTATAGGAAAGGTCCTGAAGGATTACATGAACAGTGAATTCCAAGGCAACGATTGGCAGGTCATCGTAGATCCTGGTGATGAATTTTACGTTCCCGCTAAGAAATATGTCTGGATTAGAGCCGCAAACACTGAAGTACTTATATATTCAATGTAAAAATTCCAATTATATGCATAAATACTTTTGATAAATAAAATTTCGTTGAAAATTGTAAAGAAATAAAAGTATAATAAATTTTCTGAGTAAAACTTAGACAATTGTATGCAAAATACTTACTTTTTATAGAAATCTTTTTTTATTGATATCCTATTTTGCCTATTTAAAGCACGCCTCAGCGTTTTTAAATCCAACTTTTAAAATGCGCATGTTTTAAAATTACCATGGCAAAATCAACCGCCCGAGAAACGTGAAGTCTAAATGTCGTCTTTTAATTATTGATCTGACAGTACCTTATTCAGCGCTCTTATTTTTAAATGAATATGAAAAGTACAGTTGGTATTGTTTTGTTTGTTTGTTTGTTTGTTTATTCATTCCAATAGATCAAGTAATGTACATTACACATTCTTAATATAGGACATGTCATCACATTAACAAAAACATATAACATCAATGACTAAAATATTCATGAACCAAGTAAAAGGCTCTAGGTATAAGAAACTTTTTTAACTCTGATTTGAATTTATTTTGTGATTTTATAGTTTTAAGATAGTTCGGCAATTTATTGTATATACGTATTGACATACAATGAAAACCGTTAAAACAAGAAGCCGTCCTACATTGCGGTAAACGCAGATTTTCTTTGTGTCTGGTATTGTAATTATGAATATCTTCATGTTTTATAAATTCCTTTAAGTTATTCATTACATACAATGCACTGAAGTAAATATAAATAGCCGGGAGTGTTAATAGCTTGTATTTAGTAAAAAGATTTCTACATGTAGCTCTTCTCGGAACTTGGGCAATTAAACGTATGATATTTTTTTGGGCTAGAAAAGCCATATTAACAGTCGAAGCGTTTCCCCAACAAACAATCCCATATGACAACAAGGAATACACGTGCCCGTAATATAACGAGAGAATAGTGGAATCAGAAACTAACGGCCTAAGTTGTCTGAATAAAAACTGAGAGAATTCAAATTTTTACAAACATGAGATACGTGTAAACTCCACGATAACTTAGAGTCCACATGCAGCCCAAGAAATTTACTTTCATTCACAACCAGCATTGATTTCTAAGAATCAAACTTAATTAGCGGACTAGACTCTGCAGCAGCATTTTTTGTAAGAAATTTCACAAGATGTGATTTGTCACAATTTAAATTTAACTTATTTTTACAGTCCATTCTGTCATATTATGTAAAAGGTTTTGAATGCGAATTTTAAATTTTAAATATTAATACTTCGGTTTTTAAATAGGAGGAAATGCTGTTCAATTGATACTGCTAACATTGGAAGCCAATGAGATTGCACTCTCATTAATGACACTCCCAATAATGTTTGAAACATTCTTCTTATTGCTAATACTCTTCTTCAACGTAACCAGTCGCCACAGTTGTTGCCGATTTCCATCCTACTTATTGGATTTGATCTATTGTCATTCTCAGGATCGTCCAACTTGCAATTTGCAAGGTACATGATCCAAATGTAATAATACCAATAACTTGATTGGTGCACTTTCCCTTACCATAGTTACCATAAGAAAACTAGTTTTGTACACTACATTTTGGAGACGCAATGATAAATACTGCTTCACCAAACCCACATAACTAATTCCACAATTGTTATGTCACGAGTTCAACCATTAGTGTTAATACCAATATTTACGATTTCAAAGTGTACCAATAAAAAACCTTAACGGTAGGTACCGTATCTTTTTCTATCTTCTATTGTGGAAAATTGTAACTGTATCAAAATTCTCGTAAAACACTTGAATGGGGACAATAATGTAAAAAGAAACAAATACTAGCTCGTATAATCTATTTCATAAATCAAAATAACATAAATTTAAGGGAATCAGTTTTTAGGAAGCGAGTGCGAACACCACAACATTGGTATCAGCTATGCTGAGCTGGACCCAGTTTCCTGAAGCAATGTAGAAAGTTTCTGGCCCTATAAGGACCTTCCAAGTAGATGCAGACAGTGGAATTTGAGCGTTTAAGGTTATCTCCAGATACTTTCCTCGCAATTCGGAATCGGTGAACATCAACCAGATTTTGGCAAGGATCTCCTTCATTTTGTTTATCTGTGTCAACGGCATATGCTCAGAATTTGCCATTATAGTTATCTGGAATAAAAGAAAAACTTTTAAATATGTCGATTACACTAAAACTATTCCTATAGTTACACTGAGAAAACTGCTCTGTTACAAATTGCAACATTCATATTTATCTTTCTTTACTATAATTAAATGTGTCTTACATCACAATTATTTGTATGTTGTATGAAATTAATTACTCTGCGATGTTTAAATACCTCTACAATAAAGAAAAAACAATGACGTTATAAAACTTACATTTTGAGCGACAGCAAATACATTCGTTAACTGTCTTTTGCCATCAGCTTCTGGAATTACGAAGTTGTACTGTATTTCGTAGTCTTCTAATTCTTCTATGAATCCGTTTTCCCCAGTCACTTCAGGTTTCAAGATATTCTCATAACTAGAACTTAGAGGAACCTAAAAAATACACACAGTGGAATTCGAAAGAAAGGTGAATGTTTATATAACTATAGGAAACAACATTTGTTGTATTTTTTTATAAATACCTCCTTCAGATTGCTAGATTCCACAAATTGTTCACTAACGTCTCCATCCTGAATGCTGATCACCCTGTATGTTGCAATTCCATTGCCTTGGGAAGTCCACGACTGCAAATCAGCCAACCACTGTTTCCCCACTTGCTGGGTTAGCTGAGTTTCAGCAAGAAGGACCTAAAAACAAGAAAATTGTATTCTACCACATGCATTGTCACAATGTATTTATCGCGTATATGTTTAGACTGAAATGGCTGGAACCATGGCCAGAAATTAATACTGTTTGGTACCACGTTAAAGTTGGTTTCGCAGTTGAGTGAAACTGCGATATAGAAGGGGCGTGGCACATACTTTACGCAATACATAAAAACTTTTATTGTGTCTACACTATCTATTAATAAAAATGTAATTATTGGAAACTTGTAGACCATTTTTCTCAGTTATTTCTGTATATATTGAAATACGACAAACCTGAAAATTAATTAAAAACATATATCTATGACTTGCTCGTGGCCGATTTTCCTCTTATAAGGAAAACAAAAGTTGAACTATTTTCGAACATATTTTTTTTTCTGAAATTATTATCGAAATTCTGACGCGAGGAAGTCATAGATAATAATTAAATAGGCCCACAGTTAAAAAATGACGTTATTGTGTCGAAAAATAAAGGAGAAAAATGGTTACAGCTTATTCAGGTACTGTAAAACCAGCCTTAAAATCTTGACTTAAGTACCTGATTTGGCGGTAGCAACAAAGCATTGTCCTTCACCTGCACTTGACCATGTGATTCAAGCTTTTGAGATGTCACTATTGACACATTCAACTGGTTGGCTTCCACGAGGTTCAAGAATTTCTGGAGGATGACTTGCGCCTCGGGCAACACTTTCGAAATATCAGACGCCTCATTTTTCTGAAATATAAATATATTATCATCTACTTCTCAACCAAAAACTACATATAAGAATGGATTGTTATGCATTATTTTTATTTTTAAGTTGTTTATGTGATAATGAACTTAAATTACTTGTTATTATATAAACGTTTACTTACACAGATAAGGCAGGCCAACGTGACGAACAACAGGCTTTTGAAATACATTTTCACAGGTCGCTAGATACAGACTGCTTGCTGTCACCGTTTTTATTCTTTTAATACTAATTTTTAATCAGCTCCTTTGCCATTTTGATGACCTGGGGTGTGGGTCAAGGAGTCATTAGATTGAATATAATTATTAACGTTGAATGAAAAATTATTTCAAAAATAAAAGGGAAAATTAGGGACAATTAACTATTGTTATAAAAACTATAAAAAATATTATAAAAACTATGATGAAAATGTGTTACTATAAGCAATTTTTAAATTAAACAGTTTTACTATTAGATACTAAAAGCTTTGCTGAAAAGTTGCAGAATGTACTCATATCTGTGTTTCAGTAGCTTCAGTAGCGAATTTGGTAAAAATGTAAGAAAGTAATTGTGTTCCTGTGGCTGTTATTTGAAGAAGCTCAAGAAGCAATTTTCCATTTATTGCCAGAGAAATTCAAGGAACATTTACGAAAAAGTGTTTGAAAAGTGAATTTAGCGAATAGAGAGATATAGAAGAAGGAGTTTGCTTGAATGCTGTTGAAATATGCAGAAAATATATTTCTCTGAGCCCAATTCGCTTAACACAATTCTTTAAGATAAATCAATAAAAAAATGTGCTTCTCAGCCTGTTGTAATCAACACATTAGCGAAAGTACCCTCAATAGTTGCTTCATTCCTGAATATCGCAAATCCAGAAGCATATACTGGCCATTGCATGAGGCGCACTTCAACAACTTTATTGGCTAATAAGAGTGCTGATCTTACATCCATTAAACAGCATGGTGGATGGAAGAGTTCCTCTGTAGCACAAAATTATGTAGAAGAGTTCATATCTAACAAACTTGATATTGCAAGGAAAATCCAAGGAAAATGTAGCTGTTTTTTACAAGAGGCATCCGAAACTTGTGCAATTTCATCACAAACTTCGGCAGATGTTATGCGTGCCGAAAATGATGGCAACAATGCTACAAGAGTTATTATTAACGGAAAGGAACTTAAAATGTTTACTTTATATTACTGTAAAATAAATGGACATTTTTAAGTATTACACTAAAACCCGAAAATAAATATTTGGTATTAAATCTTATTTCTTTGATAAAAACAAAACAAATTAATTACAATATTCTGAATTGAGAAGCACTTCAAGATTTGTAATTTTTACTGACGAATATAGTAGCTAAGACTGACACACGCTGTCCCACGTGTACCTTTTCTGCGACGAAAATGAAAGTTTTTCAACAAGTGGTAACTCCTGAATAGAGGTACCTACAATCACGATTAAATAAATCATAAATTTGGAACTAGACAAGATATCCAAGTAATGTGCAGGAAATAAATCAATCTTGCGAATGGGCCGATTTTGAGCCATATCAAGAAGCTGAATTTCACCACAGGGTGTTTTGAAATTAGACAAAGAAAACATTCTTTTATGTTTCCTGCATATAATTTCAGCTGTAGTCGTGTAACTGAATGCGGTTTATTAAACTAGAATAATTTTTCTTCTACCTGTCGAAAAAAATCATCGAGAACTGGGAAAAAATAAAAAAGTTATACAAGATTAAATTTTGTCAAAATATTAAAGTGCCAGAATACACTAATTCATAGAATTAAAAAAAGCAGAATATTTTTTCTAAAAAAATATGTATTTTTCCTATTAAATGCATTTTATTTGTCGGCTAACCTTCAGATAGCGGTAAAATAATATGTTTTTCGTTTTTCTATACCAAATCTGTTTACGTTAATAACATTTGACCTAAGTAAATCGTTTCTACCGATTCGGGGATGATGCAAAAAAATTGAAAATTACCTATGCTGGACTGGACAATGATAAATTTGAACCTAATTCTTATATCAGAGTGTATTTTTAAAAATTGTGTATAGGTGATATGAGCCTAAATTACTTTGATTGTGCTTTTGACTTTGGGTTGCATCATGCAATTGATATCCTAATTGTTTTTCTCTGTAAATTTAGAACTAATAATTACCATTTATAAGAAATTCTAAGAAAATATAGATATCGCCAAACGATAATAGTATTTATCAAAATATTCGGTTAACACTAAAAAAAATTGAACAAAATTATAAAATTTATGGTAGAAAATATGCGAAAAATAATATTTTTCTTTAAACAATGAATATTACAGTATTATCAACATTAGTATTGTTTTTTGTGTGATCAGTGTATTTGTATAGTTTTTCAGAACATGATGACAAATTTTCAGCAGAATTTTTAATAGATTTTAGAGCCTCAATGAACATAAATCTTTTTAAATAAATTTTCAGGTAATAAGTTTCAAATGTAGAAAATTGACCGAAATATGAAAAAGTGTACTATCGTTTGCAATATTAATGACACTCACTAAAATGAATTTTGCGATTTATTTTGAACTTCTGACGTATTCATATTGAAATCTGCTTTAAATTTGTAACATTAGTTATTAGTTGTTTCACTTACCAAGAGAGATTTAATGAAATTTCTATTCAGAACTTCCAGAAGTTCAAAAACTGTTTTAAGAGAGTGTCATTATTATTGCAAACGATTGTACATCAGTTCTTTTAATAATTAACTCTAAAATACAAATTGTATTCTGATTATGTTCTTCCAGTGTATACAGAATACTCATAACTTTTCTAAAAGAATTTGGGAATAGATGCGCCATGAGAAATGTAGTTGATATCGTAAATTTTTTTATAAAATCCTTATAGCTTTCGAGTAAAACATTGTTGAAGTTGTAGTATTTTCACCCTTTACATCAATGGGCCACTGTAGTCTCTAGACAGGCGATTCCGAATATTGCAATCCGATTAATTTTTGTAGGCACTAAACTTTTTGTGACGCCAGAGTTTACATTAGTTTTTCAAGTGTCAAAAATGGCTTACGTGTATAGTAGTAACTCGAAGTCGATGGATATCGTCGGGCACACATGTGCCAAATGCAGCTACTTTTACCGCGGTGTGCAGTAAGAGCAAATGGAGTGCAACGGGAGGGAAATTTGAAACTGAATCGTGGAATCATTTTCGAACTGCCTTTTTGATATTTTCTTTACATAATTTTATTTGTAAGGGTCCCCTGTGCACTCAGATTTTTATCACCCTGTATTTTTAAATAAATTAGTTGCCAGAAACAACAATAACATTTTTTCAATTATTAATTTGACAATTGCAATTTTGTGCAAAAATCGAAATATTGTAATTCCTTCATGATTTCTTTCTTTCAGTAATATGATATACAGTTTAGTGGACTACTTAACCTGTTTTCTCAGTGTAAACATTGTATATTACCGTTTGTGAACTCGACAGAACGTTATACATACCTATTTATAAATCATAATTAGTGGGGATAAAAACAAGAACAATATCAGCGCTTTGGTCACAAACGTTGCGGATAAATGATATGAGAAGTGTATAAAAACGCTTCGCCTATATTTTTTTACACATCAGCTCTTCAGTAGACGCAGCAGCAATGTTACCTGTCAAGTGTTTATTTCTCCTGTCACTGCAAGTCCTTGCCGTATTTGGATTGGGCAATAATGTTCTCATCAACTTGCCAGAACTAGACGAAGTGAGTATTTTCTGTGTAGATATTTCAAGAAAAATCGAAACACGCAATACATTCGATTTTTATTTTGGTATTGTGAACTGTAAGATATTTATTTTTTATATTACCAAACATTTTACTAATAAAATCATTTATGATTATTTTGTTGGCAAATTTATATTATGTGCTTTAGAATTTTCGCCAATTACTATATTTTAGTTAAAAAATTCTATCAATAAAAAAGCATGTATGTTTCTCTTGTTTCAGGAGCAGTTGAAATGGCCTCAACAAAAAATCCAAACTATCGAGTACCTCCTAGACACTCTCATAGAGGTCGGTAACGTAACTCTGATAGGATGGCAGCATATTTGGAACAGCGATGGTACTCTTAAGGAGATAAGAACCATAGAACTGACTCTTCTGAATCACGTATGCACCTTTTTGTTCCTTAACAGTATCTATTCACCGTTAGAGTAAAACTGACAGCTCTCTTTATTTGTACTAGATGCATCAGTTTCAAAGTTAGTCGTCCTCATCAGCATAAACTGTGAAAAATTTTGAAACACGTTCTATACTTTCAGACGCTTTCTGGGGAGATGTTTCAATTGTCGGACGACGATATGCTCTATGAATTACCTGCAGTGTTGAACGTAGCGGACACAATATCCTCTGATACAGGTATTTTGGTCAGTGGTTCAATAAAGCAATGGGACAGGAAGGATAATCTCCAGTTGTCTTTGGAAATTGATCCAAGCAACATTGTAAGTATCTGATCAAAATTCTTCTACTTTTGCTTAAATTATTGAATAGTTTTGAATTCTTGAATATCTTTACTAATATTTTACAGATGGTAAATTTGAAAAGGTTTGATATGATGTACTGGCAGCAGAATATAACTGTAGCCAGTCAAACTCCGATCAATAACCTTGTCAAGGTTCTGCAACAAAACTCGAGACTTCCAGTGGGAGTATTCAAGTGGAACATGGATGGAACTCTTAACCTGCAGTCTTCCGTGATAGTGCCTGAACTCCTGGTAGGATTCTACTCCCATGTAAAATGTTAGCTGACTTATTTTCTATTACAGGCTACTATTAAGTCCGTGGTAGGAGAAAAAGCAAGCATTCCAGTACTGGAATCAGCCTTAATGGGTGTTGCAAAAGGGGTTCTTCTCCAACCAGATGAATTTTTTATATACGTGGCCAACTATATGAAGCAAAACATCCCCGGATATTCTTGGGTAGCAGCGACAAAGCTAATGACTCCATTGTTGACATCTGAAGGAGTGTATTTGAACGTCCTTTATGAATGGGTGGATATTGGAAATATTCCCATTAGTGTAGACATTATTGGTATCCCCATACAAGCCGTGTAAATATATTTAATACGCCCTGTATAACTTTGTTGAAATGAAATATTTTTAGAGCACAAAGAGTTGTTTTACTACATGCTTCTTCAATGGAATTAGTTTTTAACTAACTTCTCGCCAAATATTAAACTTAAAAGACGTTTATACTTACCAACTTTATATTGAAGAATAATTATAATAATAATAATAATAATATCTCTACCCCTCATTCTAATCACAGGATTAGCCCAGAAGTCGGAGACTTGTGCGGGAGAGGCGGCATATTATTATTAAGCAGGCCGCATTTGCGCCCAGGAACGACTTACGTTGGTAGGCCCTAACCACTATTCAGTGCAGGAATGAGGAAAACCTGGAAAACCTCATTAATTAGGTGGGTGGTCAAATATCAACCGGCATCAATCTCTCACATTGACCCAAGCTAACATTATTCCACCCTACCATACCCACAGAGAGGGTGCCAATCCTCTCCACGAATATAGCTTATATACGGTCTACCGGCAGCTGGGCTCGAACCAACTCCGTCTAGTCACCTCGATTCAAGTACTAACGCCTTAAACCGCGCGACCACTGACCGATCGTTATTTGATAACTGTCAAAATAATATTTTTTGTTGACATGAATGTTACCAAAGTAATGTTAACAACACACTGTGATAGGTACTACAATTTTTAGGGCAATACACCGTCTAAATTACAGTCCACATAGGATTTTCAGCAGCTATAAATTTTGTGTTTTATATAAAATCGAGAGGGGAATGAATAGTTTAATACATTACACGCTGCATCAGGTGATCGGATGTATTTCGTATTAAAAGTTCACTATTTATCATCAGCAAACTATATGACGTCTGAATGACATTGTTGTTTATTATTACAAAAAAACGCACATCCATGTTCCATAGTGCATTTGCAACAATAACATTATAAATAAACAGGTAGCCAAAAAAGTTACATTATTTTGAGATAACAGTTCTGCTGTTGGATAAAACTCAAAAGTCACTTGAAAAAATTAGCCAACGTGACTTATATATAACATAACACACTTGTACCATAAATAACTGCTGTACATATTTTATTTGTAAGTGTAACATCCTGTATGTTTTACACATTTGCAGTTTAGTTTAATTAAACTTATTAAAAATTGCATATCGTCGTTCGTGAACTTGACAGAAGTTGATAACGATTAATTATAATTGGGAATAAAAAAATATGATAAGGTCACTGTTTTTGGTCAAAAAGGTTACAGATAATGCGAAGTGTATAAAAACAATTCGGCTATAATTTGTTTACATCAGCTCTTCAGTAGACGAAGCAGCAATGTTACCTGTTAAGTTTTTATTCGTCCTGTCACTGCAGGTCCTTACCGTATTTGGGTTGGGCAAAATCGTTCTTATCAACTTGCCAGAACTAGATGAAGTGAGTATTTTTACTGCATATATTTAAAAAAAAATCGAAACACAGTCAAAATATATACAACCGATTTGTATTCCGGTATTGTGGACTGAACATAAATCCATTTTTTGTACAAGGCTTTTATGTATGTGGGAACATTTTAATGAAAAATATTTTACCACTCTTTTGACACATTAATATACTGTACATTACAATATACATATACATATTTAATATGAAAGTAGGTATAAAACAAAAATTACTAGCTTCAGAAACATGCCAGTGGTGTGGGTATCATCGATCATTATTTGCCAAAAGCATACAGTGCTTTCGAAAAGTAACGAATAAATTCATTATTTTTGAAATTGAGAAGTTTTCGATTTTGTTTTTAAAAAGGCACTTTTTGACATACGACCCACATTTGTGACGTCATCGTTGTTCGAGATATGACGTCATCGACACCCAATTTTGACCATGCCATTTGAAAGAGCGTGTCATTCTACATACACATCATAAAAAAATATGGTGTTACATAACAAAAATTTCAAGAAAATAATGTATGAAGATTCTAAAATTTAATTTTCACCGAAATGTATAGAAGGGGACCGATTGAGTGGCCAGCCAGATCGCCTGATTTGACACCCCTAGATTATTCCTTGTGGGGATACTTTAAAAGCAAGGTATACGTTACTAGACCTAGTTAATTTAGAAGATTTAAAAGTAAGAATTCGTCCCGAGATACATCGTATACCTCCTGAAGTTATTGATAATCTCCAAAAAGAATTTATTAATCGTCTTGGCTACTGTCAGGCAGCCAACGGTGCACAATTTGAACATTTAATTTAGTCGATTTTTTACATAATCATTATCATTTTCAGTATTGTGAAAATTAAATTTTAAAATCTTCAAACATTATTTTCTTGAAATTTTTGTTATGTAACACCATAATTTTTCATGATGTATGTATGTAGAATGACACGCTCTTTCAAATGGCATGGTCAAAATTGGGTGTTGCTATTTAAAAAAATTGTCGATGACGTCATATCTGGAACAACGATGACGTCACAAATGTGGGTCGTATGTCAAAAAGTGCCTTTTAAAAAAATCGACGTGCCTGGGGATTTTTTCGAAAACTCAATTTAAAAAATAATGAATTTATTCGTTACTTTTCGAAAGCACTGAGTATATCACCCTGTATAATATTACAAATAAAATAGGCCATCATTGTATAATCTTCACTTTTGTTTCTTTACACTTTTTTGTATTCTAAACCGATTAACAACAAAATTGATTTATTTGATCAAATCAAATCGTAATGAAATTTCCTGATATTACAACTCGATGTATTTTAAAGAAGATTTATTTTAACGCTCCTGTAATATACAACGTATTTGTTCATTAGTGCTTAACCTATCAAATGCTGAAGTAATAGCACTCAAACCTCTAACACCCTGTGTCATGAAATAAAAAAAACCTCTGTATTTTTCTTTTGTTTCAGGAGCAGTTGAAATGGCCTCAACAAAAAATCCAAACTATCGAGTACCTTCTAGACACACTCATAGAGGTCGGTAACGTGACTCTGATAGGCTGGCAGCATATTTGGAACACCGATGGTACCCTTAAAGAGATAAGAACCATAGAACTGACTCTTCTGAATCGCGTATGCACCTTTTTGTTTTAGAAGCATCAGTTTCGGACTTAGTTGTGGTCATCAGTATAAAATCTGAAAATTCGCACTTGGAAATGAAGATTAGCGGTTCTGTCAATATATGGTACGTGTATGATCCCTATGATCTCTATCTGTCTTTGGCAATTAATCCAAGTAGCATCGTAAGTATTTGATCAAAATGGTCTCCTAGCTAGCATTTTTTCTTAAATTATACTATAGTTTTGGGTTCTCACATCTAACATTTTTTCAGATGAAGAAGTCATTTTCAGATAATCTAATGCTTTGGCAGCAGAATATAACGGTAACCAGCCAAACTCCGATCAATAATCTTGTCAAGGTTCTGCAACAAGACTCGAGACTTCCAGTGGGAGTTTTGCAATGGAATGTGGATGGAACTATTAACATGCAGTCTTCCGTGATAGTGCCTGAACTCCTGGTAAGATTTTACTTCCATGTGAAATGTTAGATGACTCATTTTCTTTTGCAGGCTACAATAAAGTATATGATACCAGACAATGCGAGTCTGTCAATACCAGAATCAGCTCTAACGGCTATGGTAAAAGGCATGCTTCTTCAACCAGATGGCATCACTGCCTACGTGGCCAACTACATGAAGCAAAATGTCCCTGGATACACTTGGATGGCAGGGAAAAATCTAATAAGTGCAATATCAATATCTGGGTCAGTGTATTTGAACGTTGTTTATAAATTGGTGGATATTGGAAATCCTTCCATTGATATTAATATTGTGGGTCTCCCCATATAAGCCTTGTAAACAAATTGAAAACAATGTATATCTTATTTGAAATGAAATACTTTTAGAGCACAGAAAGTTGTTTTATACTTATGTACTGCATGTAAAAATGTGTTAATGATATTGACAGGGCATTATCTCCCTCAATATTATATGCATGTATATCAACAAACCCTATTTTAATGTGAACTAGTGTTGATCGAGACAAGAAATCTTCCAAAATTTGAAAAAGCCTTCTGCTGCCTTACAAAGTAAAGATAAACGTTTCTTTAAAGCCTGGCCCAGAGCCATTTTGACAGGCATTGTCTCTGAAACTGTTCGAGATACAAATAAATGTTATATAGAAAAGTTATTGTATTCAAAAAGATGCGTTTAATCATTTTATTTTCAAACATACAGGGTTTCTCAAAAAGTGTGTTGCATAACTTAAATTTTTAAATAAAAAAACTGATATATTCTTAAGTTATAAAGTAGGCATTAGCTACATACCAAAATAAAATTGCTCAATGCACTTGTGTGACAGTTTAACTGACAGTAATTTTAGAGTCTCTATTTACCTGACCTTGAAGATTTACAAAATAACTCTAAGTTATAAGGACTTGTATCCAAGAACTTTTAAGGAGGTATGAATCCTGTCAAAATGAATATGGGCGACAATTTGACCATATTTTATAACAGTTATTGTTTTTGTTATTCTCAAGACTAAGGTATTCTAAAAATGTTTTTACATTATCTCAAAAATGATTAATGGTAGGTATAGAATATGGTTAATAAAATATGTTTAGAAATAAAAGGAGTATTCAAAAACTGAAAATTCTACAGGGCTCCATTAAAAAAATTAAGTTCCGCAACATACTGTGTTTTTAAGGCACCCTGTATATTTCAAAGTAAAGTGGTTAAACGTATCTTTTTGAATACAATAATTTTTCTACATAAAATTTCTTTATATCTCAAACAGTTTCCGAGATAACGCCTATCAAAATAGTTTTACAGTATGTGGCTCTCCTTTAAGTAAAATTAAATCAATAAATGATATCCTTTATACCATAAACACTTTTATCACGGTACGTATTCGGTTGTGGTATCCTTCGCTCAATAATTTTTCACATAACTAAACAATTGATACCGATACGTTTCGAGATATTGTTGTTCTGATAAACAATCGACTTAACATGCCGGTAAATCGTTCTCATGCGTCTTTGTGGATTCTATCTGGAACGAAAGATAACCACAATCGCACTGATAAATATATTTATGCGGCGATAAGTCTGAGGAAATGTGGTATGAATTATTGTACCTAATTAGAAAATAAGCGTTTTAAGATTAGGCCGAAGATAGCAGCTGGAAATATACAGTGTGAACCGCCGAAAATTTGTCAGATAGGTTTTTCAATTCAAATGCGAGAACCCCATCTTGTTGAAAAATTACAACGAAGAGAAGCGTCAGTTTGACTTTAGGTCCAGGAAGCAACCAAAGAGAAAATACCATGTGGCTTTAAAAGATTGTATCCATTATGCCTGCACGGACCTGAAAACCTGCTTATGAAGGTACCCATGTTATTTAATGGTGCAGCGCACACTAGACCAGCACCAGCACGCACCGTCACCTGCAACGACCGGCACAGCAGGCCGCCTCAGTCACCTGCACTTTCTGTCGGACCGCGCTAGTCCGACATAAGGTCTGTTCCCACAAAAGTCAGGGATTGGTTCCAGAAATATTCGACCAGTTACGTTGAGGATGTGTCGCTGTGTTGGGCATCCTCGCATATCAACAACCTCTATTTACCTTAAACAAACTGTATGTCTTTCATCAAATGACACTGCTCTGCGAATTTTTGTGTTTTAACGCTGTGGATGAGGACGAAAAACTCACGTACAAAAAAATTAAAGTAAACTATCTTCGCTGAAGCTCTCTTATCACAACCCTGGTATAAATTTTGAAATGTTTTCTACTGCATATTGTTAACCAGTAACTGATCAAAATTTCATGATTGACTAACATTTTGAGTAGTCATTTTAGAAAAACCTTGTATTTGAATATATACAACTTAAACATTTGGAAATAATGTTTTTGGATATGAAAAATCATAAACTGTTTTCTATTTCGACATATTTACTTGAGGACGCCGATATTATAAAAAATCACTTTTTAAATTCCAACTTTGACACCCTATATCTTTTTTATTATCAAAAAATCTAGTATGTCTCCATTGGCCATTACTTACCTTCTTCATCTTTTACCTCGGTCGGTAATACTGAAAGTAATACAATGCAATAAATAGAACAGTAAATCGCCTCTTTTTCCGCGCGCATACTCGTAGATGTGCTCGACCCTGTATGGTCCCTTTTATCGGACGGGCAAGGATCAGGACGGGCAATGAGCTCGACACTGGCGCGACCGCAGGACGAGGTGTCCCGCCGCAGGACGATAATAGTTTTTTAATAGTCGGTTTGAGGTGATCCGAACGCGGTTTGGGCCCTTATATTTGAGCGTTAACGATGGTCGCGTAGCGAAATGTTTACAAATTTGTTTGTACAGGGCCGGCGCAACATTAGTTCGCCCTTCTATTGGAAAAAGAATATTCGAAACATATTTCGTTACATAAAGTAAAGTTTTATAGTCATAAGTTTAAAAGATACCCTACACCATATATCTTCATTGGTAAACGAAGAAACAAATATAAATTATTACTATTTTAAACTAATCTCGATATTTCTCAGTTCAATTTTATTCAACATAGGTATAACCCTTGTTTATATACAGGGTGTCCCAAAATTAGCCTGCCAAAAATTAACTGTGGATTCTACGACCAAAAATAAGAAAAAAAGTTATATAATCGTAGGTCCGTAAACGCCCCCTAACGAGCTATTGCTCTTTAAAGGGGGAACCCAAAATTTGATTTTTTCCAAATATTTTCAAAACGGATCGAGATATAGTAATCAAATTTGCAATTGAATATCACAATTAGATTGCGAATCTAATGTTGTGAACATAATTCCTCATAATTGGTCATAGGCGTGCTAAACTGGGGGTCAGTGGGTAAATATTGCTCTAACTTTCTTGTGTCTCAAGATTTTCGTACTCAGATCAAAAAATTAAAAATGTTGGTCTATTTTACATGAAAAAGGTACTCCTATTGCAATCCGATAAACTGCTCTGTTTTCGAGTAATCTTAATTTAAAAATTTTGTGACATACCACAAAAGTTTAAGATGGAAACTATAAATAGGCAAAATATCCCTAGTAGGCTCTGAGAAAATACTGTCGACTTATTTAACACATATTAAAGGTGTTATTCAAGCGTTTTAATATATTAAAATACTTTTAAAATGCATATCAGTAATGCAATTATTTGCAAATTTTTAAATTTTAATATAGCCTATTAATACTTCAAATTTTTTTAAAAGCATATGTAATATGTGTCAAATAAACACACAAATAACTTTTCAAAGCCTACTAGAGACAATTTGACCACTTGCATAATCAGCTAGTTTTTCTGTGGTATGTCACAAAATATTTAAATTAATATTACTCGTAAACGGAATAATTTATCGAAGTAAAACAAGAGTACCTTTTTTTGGAAAAATTGTTCAACACTTTTAATTTTTCGATCTAACGGCAAAAACCTCGGAACATGAAAAAATTAGAGCAATATTTATCCAATAATCCCCCCAGTTTGGCACGCCTATGATTAATTATGGTATTGTTATTAGAACATTAGATTCGCAATCTAATTGCAATACTCAATTTTAAATTTGATTGCTTTATCTCGATCTATTTTGAAAATATTTGGAGAAAATAAAATTTTGCGGTCCACCTTTAAAAAGCAATAGCTCCGTTAGGGGGTGTTTATGGACCAATGTTTATATATATTTTTTTTCTTATTATTGCTCGTAGAATCCATTGATAATTTTTGGTAGGCTAATTTTGGGACACTCTTTATAATGTAGTTAGTCAACTAGTCAATTATTATAATTATAATTATGAACAAATACAGCATACAGCAACTAACAAAAAAATATTTGACCGTGCCAAAAACTGGAAATAAAAATGTGACGTAGAGCGATGAAACGCAACGAAAGGAAAACGACAGGCAAAGTTGGGGAAAATCGTCAAGTAGTTAAAAAATTCTTACTTAAATGAATGTATTCGCCTATTAAAGTAGAGCAATTTCAAATAACCCTGTATTTGTATTTCCTAATTTACCTATAAATAATGATTAAGAAATAAGTTTTCCTAAATTGTTAATTCTATGGTTTTGGAGTTATTCATCTTGTCATCATAAAATGAATTATACCAAGCTGAACGTCGTGGCATGTACAGTATGGATATGGAAGAAACCATGTCAAAAACTTAAAAAATGGAGGCCTCACAGAAGTTTAACACTTCCGCCACCCAGCCTTAAAAGAGAAATCAGGTGCAACGGCGCAATTTTCACTATTCAAATCGAATACCCACCCACAATTCCGGTGCCAACACATCGGCAAATGGCGTTAAAAAACAATCCGACATTGTTATACGCTTTGATTTGGCGCGGTTAATCGATTTTACCATGATGAGGGAAGGCGACCAGAAAGCAAGACTGTGGATGAGAAACAAGCACCTTCAACGTAGGACGGAGTTTTTGCGGTGTTGTTATTTGGAGGTATTTATTTATTTCCTTTATTAACACACTGTTTCCAAGCCGTTACAAGAAATACGTTGAAATGCCTAATCGATGAACAATTTATTATTACTTTCAAATACCCATTTCTTAATTTAGTAGAGGAATTAGCAGGTCCATGGGGAAGATAATATACAATTTTCTAAAATTGCCGTCGTACAAAAAAAAAACAAATACGAGAATTACATTGTAAGACAACAGAAAGAATAAACAAACATTATCACATATAACATTGCCTAACCAAATAATATGTTATCCTAAATCACAATTTAATCATCAACATTTTTTTCCCGTCACTCAAGAAAATCAGGTTATAAATATGTATAAAAAAACATATGTATACAGGGTGTTAAAAAAAGTATCTTCGTCTCAACGATATTCGAACTCTTTCGAAAACACCCTCCTTGGTTTGGATTTCTTGACACTTTTGATTAATCCATAGCTGCAGCTCTTCCAGGCTATTTACAGGAGTACCATACACTAATGTCTTCAAATATCCCCAAAGAAAGAAATCTAGAGGGTTCAGATCAGGCGATCTTGGAGGCCATAAAACAGGTCCGGCCCTTCCTACCCATCTATGTGGAAAAGTTTGGTGTAAATGCTCTCTAACGATTAACAGAACTGTTCTGCAGAACACACTGTATGAGTTTATGGAAGACATTCCTTTGAATTAGAGGCAACAAATGTGGTTCCAGCATGATAGTGTTCCAGCTCATTTTTCCATGGCCGTTAGAGAGCATACACCAAACTTTTCCACATAGATGGGTAGGAAGGGCCGGACCTGTTTTATGGCCTCCAAGATCGCCTGATCTGAACCATCTAGATTTATTTGTTTGGGGATATTTGAAGACATTAGTGTATGGTACTCCTGTAAATAGCCTGGAAGAGCTGCAGCTACGGATTAATCAAAAGTGTCAAGAAATCCAAACCAAGGAGGGTGTTTTCGATAGAGTTCGAATATCGTTGAGACGAAAATGTCGTGCCTGCTTGGAAATGGACGGAGGACACTTTGAACATCTTCTGTAACTTTGTTTTTTTGTTTGTTAGAAGCTTCCTTGGTCGGTTTATACCTAATAAAATAAAATGTTTGAAAAACGAATAGTGTTCCATATCTCCGCAACCGTTACTTTGCGGACCCATGTTTATTAAGACTTTTCTGCTTATTTTGGTTCATACTATTACCTCCTGAAATATTTTACACTCTATTTTTAATACCCTGTATATAAAAATTGATATTTTCGGCGTTACACTTGATCATTGCTGATATAGTCGTTTTCTGAGGTACATGCTTTTGCAATAATAATGGCACTCGCTGAAAACAGTTTTTGAACTTCTGGAAGTTCTAAATAGACATTTCATTAAATCTATTGACGAGTGAAACAACTAAGAACTAATGTTATAAGTTGAAAGTAGATTTCATTACATATAGGTACGTCAGAAGTTCAAGAGTGCCATTATTATTGCAAAAGAAACGTAAATTCTGGGGTGCTCATTGTTTATAAATGTCATACAGTGTTCCAAGGCAAAATTTTGTTTTTTCGAATGGAATATTCTATATTTTTTAACGGGATGTTAAAGACAATCTAAAAATGTTCAGCTTTTATAATATCTAGGTGTTCTAATCAGTTCCTCATATTTTACGAAATTTTTAGCAACTTCTTTATTTTCATTTTTTTTAACATAAAAACGTTGACGCACTAGAGATAAACAGATGAAACAAAAGAACATTGCATAAAATTTACTTTTTATTGTTTCAATATAGCCTATATATTAATCTGGTACGGCTTTGCAAACATCCTGTATAACATTTATTAACAGTGATCACTTCACAATGTACGGTAAACCTAGTACAACATGTTTAACGTAAATTGCATCTCAAAAAACGAGTATATCGAGTGTAAATTTATAAATATCTTTTTTTATATTAAAATATTAATGCTTCGGAAACGGCTCAATTTTGCCATATTGCAAAAAAATTGCACAAATCCATGTAAAATATAAATATCCATTCAAATACAGGATGTTCTATTTAAAAAAATACAACTTTGGTCTGCCCCCCGAAAACGAATCACCCTGATAAATCAAATTATTTTTAAAGTATCCATCCTTTTTCAGCAAGCAATGAAGACTTCTTCAATAAAAATAATCTACTCGTTCTGGCTCATATTTCCGTGAGCTTTTCAGCAGACGAAAAATACTTCTTTCAAGAAAATAGTCGGTTCGTTTTGGCTGATATCTCAACGATTCTTTCTTCAAACAAAAGAACTGTCTAGTTCTGGGTATCTAGTTTGATGAGTCTTTTAGCAAGTCAAGAAGATGCTTTCAAAGAAAACAATAGATTTGTTCTAATATCTGGATAACTCAGCGAGTCTTTCAGCAAGCAAATAAGACTTCAAGGAAAATAATGGATTCATTCTTGCTGATGTCTGGATAACTCAGTGGGTCTTTTAGCAAACAAAAAGGACTTCTTTCAAGAAAATAATTGGTTCATTCTAGCTGATATCTAAACAAATCTGTTGACAGGAAAAAAATCTTCAAAGAAAATAATCAAATAGTCGTCTAGTTCTGTGTATCTAGATAGCTTTATAAATTTTTTAGCTAGCCAAGAAAGAGATTCAAAGAAAATAATGAATTTGTTTTAACATCTGGATAACTAAGGGAATCTTTCAGCAAGCAAATAAGACTTCAAGCAAAATAATGGAATCTTTCTTGCTTCTGTAGATAACTTAGGT
The DNA here is from genome assembly GCA_025584915.1 of Monochamus saltuarius. Lineage (NCBI taxonomy): Eukaryota > Metazoa > Arthropoda > Insecta > Coleoptera > Cerambycidae > Monochamus > Monochamus saltuarius. The sequence continues at coordinate 3,775,218 of CM046727.1, forward strand.
AGTCTTTTAGTAAACAAAGAAGACTTTTTTAAAGGAAATAATGGTTTGTTCTGGCTGGCGTCTGCATAACTCAGTGAGTGTTTCAGTAAGCAATGAAGACTTCAATAAAAATAATCTCATCGTTCTGGCTGATATCTCCGTGAGTTTTTCAGCAGACAAAAAATACTTCTTTCAAGAAAATAATCGGTTTGTTTTGGCTGATATCTCAACGATTCTTGCAGCAGGCAAAAACATTCTTCAAACAAAACAATTGTCTAGTTCTGGGTATCTAGTTTGATGAGTCTTTTAGCAAGTCAAGAAGATGCCTTTAAAGAAAATAATGGATTTGTTCTAATATCTGGATCAGTGAGTCTTTCAGCAATCAAATAAGTCTTCAAGGAAAATAATGGATTCATTTTGGCTGATGTCTGGATAATTTAGCGAGTCTTTAAACGCAAAGGAAGAAAACTTCTTAAAAATAATCACGGATTAATTCTACTTGTTTTCCGGATAACTAATGAATGAAGTAGCATGGCATCGCCACCAGAATTCCCAACGGATACGGGCCCAGATTATACCATTCCGATAACGCCCCACACACCGTCCAAAGGCAAAAATGAACGCCACACTATCACCCCAGCAAAGCGGTACACATAAATCCTAATAAACACTGTATCATATCAACCCGCGGTGGCGAGCGCCCGCCCAGGTCCCGCCCCCTTCCGTCGGTCTTTCCTCCGTAAAGCTAAGGCGGCTTTGAGTCCAAAATCCTTCGCGACTCTTCGCCTACGCCGCAAAAACAATAGTCCACCTTGTGCATTGGGCGATACGGAACGGAAAGAGACGGCCCCCGGCGCGCTTGCGTCCTCCGTCTCTGTCGCGCATACCCGCGCCCCGCGTTCTCGCCGTGAATGGGAAGGATAGCCGCGCTGGTCGCGGAGTGACTGTACACTTCGCGAGCTAGTCTGCACGCTCCGTCGGTAAAGTCAACACATCGCCGCACAGTGCTGCGGAACGCGCGCGCAAAAAATCGCGCATGGCCGTGGATAGGCCCGTTCGCGTCACGTTTTCGAACGGTGCGACCGTCTTTTATCCCGCGCGTCACGGGTAACTGGGATTCGACGACTTCTGGAGATCTGGGAACACGTTCCGAGCACCTGCGTATATCCCAGGCGCGATTCTGGTTATGTGTGTGATTCATCGTCGCAACAACAACATGTGAAAGTCTGCCCCAGCACGCTGGATCCACGTTCCGGAAAGGTTCGAATTCTTTTGCGATTTTTTTTAGCGTTTCGTTTGCGGAATGGGACCGTTCTCGGAAATGATGTGACGATTTGACATTGAGCGGATTCTGCAGCTGCTGTTGTCTTAATAAACGAGCATTTCTTAGGTAGAGAAGAGAGGGGGGTGTGGGCTTGGATTAGATAATTTTTGTTGTCCGAAAAGGACGTAGGTAACGCGATTTTAAGAAATGAAACTGATTTTTAACTCAGGAAATGCTTGGGAGACCAAGAGAACACGTTTCCGTTGACAAGGTCTTGTATTGAGATAATTCCTTGTTAAATTTTTAAATGTATCAGCCCCACTACACCATATATAAAGGATTTATGGAAATTAACGTGTAGCAAACTAAGCTTATCAACCTTTTTCTCTAAAATTTCAAGAAAAAACAGAGATTGAGGTAGTAATTTGAACAATTAAATTGCCATTTTGGTAAAAACCTTTAAATTAGATAAATACTACATAACTACGACCCTGATTTACACTTTATTTCTACACATTTTCAATTTTTTTAATTGTCAAAAGCACCTCCTAGGTTTATTAATGTAATTTTTGTTATCAGCAGCGACTATTGTCTTAATAAAAAAGCATTTCTTACGTAGATTTCATGTAGAGAATAGAGATAGAGGTGATGAGGTTGGATTTTTATTGTCCGAAAAAGACGCAGATGACGCGATTTTGAGAAATGGAACTTATTTCAGGTCAGGAAATGCTTTGAAGACCAAGAGAACACGTTTCCTTTGGCAAGGTCTCGTAGAGAAATAAACCCTTATTAAATTTTCAAATGTATCAGCCCTACTATACCATATATAAGGGATTTATGGAAATTAACGAGTAATAAATAAAGCTTATCCTTTTTCTCTAAAATTTCAAGAAAAAAACAAAGATTAAGGTAGTAATTTGAACAATTAAATTGCATTTTCGTAACCACCTATAAATTAGATAAATACCACATAACTATGGCCCTGATTTATTCTTTATACACATCTTCAATTTTTAAAATTGTAAAAAGCACCTTCGAGGTTTATGAATGTAATTTTTGTCATTACAAACTGTCATCAGGAATATATGAAGAATATGTCTTATTTCATAGCGAGCATTAGACCACCATTTCTTAGGGTTTTATTGGATAATTTTTATTGACCGAAAAAGACGCAGGTAACGCGATTTTGAGAAATGGGACTAATTTTAGCTCAGGATTATGCTTTGGAGACCAAGAGAATACGATTTTTTTTGACAAGGACTCTTATGGAGATACATCCTTATTAAATTTTTAAATGTATCAGGCCCACTAGGTACACCATATATAAAGGTTTTATAGAAATTAACGTGTAATAAATTAAGCTTATCATCCTTTTTCTCTAAAATTAAAAAAAAACAAAGATTGAGGTAGTAATTTGAACAATTAAATTGCATTTTCGTATAAACCTATAAATTAGATAAACACCACATAACAACGACCCTCATTTACTCTTTAGGTATATAAATTTTCAATTTTTTAAATTGCCAAAAGCACCTTCCAGGTTTATTAATGTAATTTTTATTATTAGAAACTGTCATCAGGAATAATATATAAAGAATAAGTTTTATTTCACTCAGTACACTAATTCTTAAGTAATTTCGTTTAGCAAAATGAACTATAACTAATGTATATATTAGTCTTAAATTGAGCTAAAAACTGATATGTAAAATGTATAGTTAATTAGAGGATATGCAGAATCACATAGATTTTTTGTTTCTAATATCGTTTCAGTCTCCAGCAAACAACGAATTGTATTTAATTCTACAACATTTTTAAATTATTGAAGATTTTGGTGGAACAAATTGGAAAAGAACTCAAGCTACAAAACATGTCTTCCAATGCTTTCCTATACCATCGCTTGAAGCGCTACTTGCACATATTTTCCACTAAAATATCACAGTTACCAGTGTATCGTCATAACAAGCAATTGTTTAATCATTTGTCTGTTCCATGGATATTCAGGCATAGTCGATTTCTTGAAGGCGTCTGCATATCGATGAATCACACGCATCTTGATACGCATTTGCAGTAGAATTCCATTCACCAATTGCCGACAGTTTCAAAACTGCTATGAGAAAATAGTTTCTCAACCGGAATGAGAAAAAGCCTCTCGTTCTCACGCTCTTTCCCAATTGGTAGGATGAAGTCATCCGAAGATACGTTCGGCAAAAAATCTGTTACAAGATTTAGATTTTTTATGCACTAGTTGTTTCCAAACAAAAGTTGCGTTACGTTTTATAAAATTGTGCTATAAAAATAAAACGAATCGGGCTGCAGGTTTCTTAATAGAAATTCTCGCTCCTTTGTTCGATATTTTCCACATTCATTCCTAAATCGTATCAAATCCGACCATTATCTCGTCTCGTTTCTCGAGTTGAGTATCGTTAAGGTATTCAATCAGTTTTGAGAAATAATCGAAGATATTTGTTGGCCAATCTAGCGCAGACAGTCGTTTATTCTTTGGTAACTATTCTGTAATTCCACAACGATTTGCCCACTTTTGTGCAGTTTAAGACTTCAAGTGAAGAAAAAAGTACCTTCTGCATTCGATTTTTTTTGTTTTATTTCTAAGAATCTAGAAAGGCTACATAGAAACGTTTTTTGAATTTTGAATATACAGGGTGATTTAGGACAAAAAAAAAATGATTTAAAAATACATTTCCGCACGGCACTGGAAACTGATCCACTGTAAAACCTGATAAGGTGGCAATCTGCAACCGGACAAAAAATGGAAAGAAATGCTCAAGGAAAGAAACAAATAACATTTGACAGCACCTATTTTAATGCAGCAAATTCAACTGCTTTTGCCGCTATTGTTATCTACAAACTAACACAAATCTTTCTGCGCTTTGGACCTCCATCTCTTCCACGATTCGGTTGTAATTTTCCGCGTCACGCCTGCGACTGCACTACACTTGCACTCACTGCACGCCGTTGTAAAAGTAGCTGCATTTGCCACATGTTTACCGGGATTTCGTTCTGCTAAAGCTTTTTTACATCATCATAAATGTTACTATACACAAACCCAACAGAATGTACATTCCATTTACAGGGTCGGAATAACAACATAACAAGAAAAAAACAAAAATTACATATGACACACATATACAATTAACAAAATTTACAGGATAACAACAAAGAAAAACACAAATAACAATTGGCTAAAACAAAGACTTAATTTGACTAAATTTACAGTTTAAAATATTAAGATTATTTTCAATATACTGATAATTACACATATATACACGGGTAAGTAGCATAATACATTAATTCGGGCATTTCCAAGATAGAACAATAATGCGGAACGAGTTGATCTGGTAGACGCTTTAAATTTAATTATCTCAAGGAATTGCGGACAGTCACTTAGGCCAAAAATATTTGTATAAAATTAATATGCTTTGCATGCTCCTGCGTTGTTGCATTAACTTGCACCCAAAACGATTTAACAATGTATCATGATCGAAGCCAATTGGAGGGTAGAAGTGATCTATTTTAAAGCTTAAAAAATTCAAAAATTTTCTCTGAATAGCCTCAATACTGTTTATGTGTACATCGAAGTAAGGGCTCCAAACAACACTAGCATATTCCAATTTAGGTCGGACTAAAGTATTGTACAATGTCATAAGGGCACTCAAATCACCAAACTCTTTAGAGTTGCGTATAACGAAGCCTAGCATTTGTGAGGCAGATGCTGTAATACTCTGAATGTGATCTCTACAAGAAAGATGAGTGTCAAAGGTTACTCCTAGATCTCTAAACTTATCTGCTCGAATTAACTTGTTTCCATTGATGTTATAATCAAATACAATTGCATCAATTTTCCTGGTATATGAGACAACTTTGAACTTATCTATGTTCAGTGGTAATTTATTTTTATCACACCATTTTTGTTGAAACTACTAGAATTTCAAACAAATTTTTCTTAGAAATTGGATTTTACATTTTTTTTACGATATTGACTCCAGTTCTGAATCACCCTGTATGTTTGAAAATGTGTTCTCTCGATTTTGATAGATGTGTTCCTAAGCCTCGTTGGATTAAAAATCGAAGTGAAAAAATTGATATTGACCTAGCAACAATTTTACAATATTAGATGCTATCTTAGCAACATCTTGGAAAAAGTTGTTTTTTTCTCTTTTTAGTAAAAAAACAATAACTTTATTAGGACTGCAAAAATGTCAATGAAGCAAAAGTCCAAACCTATAGTTTGTGTATCTCATTTAATGCAATTATTTTTTTCTTTTAGTACTGTATTGAAAAATAATAAACTTATTCTTGTATAATATATTCTTCATTTAAGAACAAAAATTACTTGAAATCAAGGGAACTACTATACCTAATCTGATATAAAGTGTGTTTAAAGAATTGTTTTGTTTTGCTTAGATAATATGACCTACTTCAGTCAACAATTGTTATTCTCGAAATAAAGTTATGTTTTCTTTATTTCAAGTTTTGGAACAACTACTGCAAATATTTGAACTACTCTACCCACCTTATATAAATGATTAAATACTACTCCCTCAGTAGTATTTAATTATTATATAAGGAAGACTTATAGAAAACGGAGTTACAACAAACGCAAAACCGCTATATGTCTGATGGCACCGTTGACGACTAACCGTCACTGTTTGCCATAGGTTTTTTAGATGTATTTATTAGACAAATCTCCTGATTCTTCAAAATCTGTGACCCCGGTGTTTTGGTTACAGATTGAGAATCAAACAAAACCGGCGCAAGTTCTCCTTCACGAGCAAACTCGAAGTACCGGAGCCTTCAGCCAACCCTAGTCGCCAACCACCCAACACCCCGGTCAGGTGATGCATCTGCCAGTGTCCGTGACCTCCTGCAACGTTTCAGAAGAAGCGTGGCCCAAATCCACGATGTGCGAGCCACCCTCAGGCTACGGGACCAACCCCGACCTCTACTGGTTCGAGCACAGACTCCACGAGATCCAGTCCGAGCACCCCGGGGACCAGCTGGTGAGGACGGGCAGCCCCTACATCCTCTGCACCCAGTTGCCCATCCATTGGCGTTCTAACAAGACTTTGCCGGTGGCTTTTAAAGTGGTGGTGGTGGGGGACGTCGCGGACGGGACCCCAGTGACAGTTCGGGCCGGTAACGACGAAAACTTTTGTGCCGAATTGAGGAACTGTACCGCTGTGATGAAGCAACAGGTGGCCAAGTTCAACGATCTGAGGTTCGTGGGAAGAAGTGGAAGGGGTAAGTTATCAAAAACGTAAAAATAGCATTATGCAACGGAGATACCTCGATTTCGACTAATAAGACGTTTTCTAGACGTCTACCTTGGTGATAATACGCAAACCCATTTTCGACTAATAAGACGCTTTCGAGAAGTTTTTTTGGTGATAATTATTAAATATGTGATAATAAGAATGTGGAAAATGTTCAAATAACATTAAGTTTATCAAAAACGTAGCAAATTATCGACCATTAAGACGCCTTTTTGACGTTATTTTGATAAATTACCAGTAAGGGCAATGATTTTACAAATACATAATAAATCAACAGCAACAGAGTTCAAAAAGACATAACGTTATGGTTGAGTCTAACAGCATTGTCGGTACGCTACCAATAAGACGTTTTCTAGACGTCTTTTTGGCGATAATTTGATGTTTCGTTGATAATTTACTTATTTCTTATTAACGTAAGTTCAGGACACTTGAAAAAGTTAAAACCATCTTATGTTGATCTAAAACGTAATATTGAATAGAATAGTCAGTACAGTTTTCGACCATCAAGACGTTTTGTCGATGATTTTTTTTATTAAATTAATAGATACAATGACAAATACCTGCAGATTTATCATGTCTCAATAGAAATACAGAGTTCAAGGAAGATGTAATATTATGGTTGAATCTAAGAGAAGATTGCTATAGCATAATATGTAAAACTTACAATTATTAAGACGTCTTTTAGACGTCTTCTTTGCAAATAACTTGAGTATATTTTAGATTCCAGTAAGAACAAAGAGCTTTAAAATAACATTACGTTAACTACGAGGTTAACTAAAAAATATAATTTTGGTGTTGAATCCAAATAGAGTTTGTTCGGCCATTGAGGCATTTTTTTCAACGCCTTTTCGATAAACTGGCTCTATCTTAGTGATATTAATTTATGAATGTATTTGATGCCAGTAGAAACAGAGTTTTATACGTACGCTATGGTTAAATCTAATAGGAAACGTCCATATGCACAATTTTCGACCATTACGACGTTTTTTCGACGCCTTTTTTGAGAACATGACTCAATTGACAATGATTTGCTAATTGGTCATATTGCAATAGAAACAGGGTTCAAAAATACGTTATGCTGTGATTAAATCTAATATAATAGCATCGATGACCATTCTGAGTTATTAAAACGTTTTAATAAAATTACGTGAACCAGAAAACATTACCTCAAGGTTGAATAAAACAGATTTGTTCAATTTTCGACCAATAAGACGTCTTTTTGAGTAGATTGATGTATTTCTCACATCTCAATGGGAAAAGTGAACTGAATAATGTAAAAATAACGATGTATCGACAAAAAACTTACTTTATTTTAATAACTTTGTTAAATAATAGAGTAGCAGTTGAAATTTCAACCAATAAGACGTTTTTCTACGTCTTCCCAAAGAAGTCTCGAAATAGTAATACTTCTGAGGTCATAAAAACGTCTTGTATCAATACCTGAGAAACTGGGTATTTTTTGAAATTCATCGAATGTAATAATGTTTGTTATACTTCAAACATTATCTTTTCTTTGCCGGTAGTACAAGGAAACCATTGACATTAAAAACTTCTTGAAAAAGAATGATGTCTGCAGCTAAATTATCATTCTGATTCACAGTTTACTGAACCATATAGAGATCATCCAGTTGTTTCAAGACTAACCAATGGAAGGGACTCTATGGGTTGGGTCTATTAGACGACGTTCATAGGCATTATTATTTATTAAGTATAAGTTAAACCAGTCAGTCTATTTGAACTAGGAGATACATTTATCATTTTGTGCAACTTAAATGTAACCGGTTCAATGATATGTCAAATTTGAGATTCTCTCGATTATTTCAAAAATGCATAACTTAGTTCAACTGTTGTATACAGAATTGTATACATAACAAAAAGACAGGATGTCAAAGAAATTTAAAAAGTGATTTTTTGTAATGATTACAGTGTGTTTGTAGCAACTTAAAAATTTGGGAATGGTTATTTTTTGCATATGAGAAATCATAAACTGTTGTCTATTTTGACGTATTTCCTAGAGTGTGACATAGGGTTTGTTACAAAAACAGCAAGAATCGATTCCGAACCGTCCAGAACTAGTCAATCAGTTCAGTTGTTAATGTACTCTCGGCAAATGCGACGTAAGACGGTGTTGGTCAAACATTTCTGACAGTTCTGAACCAGTTCTCAACGGCTGTTGGAACAGACCTATAAATGTGAGCGTAACTTTTTTTTACCCTAACGTTACACATTTTATTATTAAAATATCTTAACTGCTTTGTTTTTGAGGAAAAAAGGTATACTTGTCATCTCAGAAATTGCCATTTTCGAGAAAATAGCATTCAGCTGCTTAGTTCATTGTCCAATATTTTAACGTAGTAGGCCAAAGGTCCCTTGTAAATTGGATATGTTGAAGGTAGGCCGACAAGCAATAAAATTTGTACTGGTGTAAAATGCTACGGATATTATTTTTCAACATGCAAAGTTTTTAAAATGGAAGCCATACTGATTCTTTGAGCTCCAGATAGTCGTCCTGAATTAGTTTGTGGATATTAAGAAAGGTGTTGTTAAATGTTTATATGATAGAGCAAAATTAAATTCATCAAACAATATTTTTAATAACGAACTAAAATTTATTAAAAATGTTTTAATAAATAATGAATACCCTCCAAATTTTGTTGATAGAACATTCAAAAATATTACAGATAAGACGAACACTGTAAGACAAATAAAAGAAATTAATCATATAATAAAAATTTCATACATTCCTGTATTATCAGAATCGGTAATAAATTTAATATTCGAACAGTTTTTCAGACAACTAATACTTTACGATCTTTTTTGTCTAAAACGCGTCCAAAAATGATATAGGTAAATGCAATAAACATTATTTTGGAGAAACGTCTCGGCCTATGAATGTTAGAGTGGAGGAACATAAAAATTACATAAAAAGACGGGAATTTGAAAAATCCAAAATTTGCGAACACGCTTGGGAAAACGGTCATTTTATTCAATGGGGTTAGGCAAAAAATTTAGACAAGCAGGATAACGCAACAGAAAGAAAATTAAAAGAGACCGCGATTATTTTGTTGAACGGAGATAAGTGTGTGTCAAACTGTTCAATAAACATCGATCATTGTTGGCTACAGTTGTATCAAGAAGTAAGTAACAATAAAATAAAAATCATTTAACATCTCTATGGAAGCAGATAAACAAATTTTAAACTGTCAAACTTGACATTCGTTTAATATTTTTACTACGATTTTGAGAACGAAAACAGAGAGTTTTTCGAAACGTCAATAATACGGAAGTGCGCGATAGTGATGTGATTTTTGTTATTTTTTACTTATCTGCTTTTTTCAGTGAGAGATTTTTTGGTTAGGCAAACTTAGTTTAACCCTTGACTGTTCCGTTTGGCGCAAGGGCTTATTTAATTAATCTTTATTATCTTTTCAGAAGTGTGGCAAAAACCCAATAAAACTAAAGAAAAACTGTCTTTTTTCTCTAAATTCCTAAACAGATTTTTTAAATGGTTGATTATCAGGTTGTAATCTATTTTGAAATCCTCTCAGAAATCCTCGTTGCCCAGCACGTCCATTGTAATTTAATTACCAACAAACAACAGCCATCTCTCTTATCTGAATATGAAAAATTATTGTCTCAGAATTTTTCGATTTTGTAAAGTAATTGATTTTAACCAAAACTGGATAAATACCTTACATTTAGAAATACTTATTAACATAAAATTTGTGTAATAATTGTTAAAATTTAACTTATTGTACGTTAAGATGGTCAATTTCTAAGACTAATAACAAATAAGTATACCATTTTTCCTCAAAAATAATGTAGGTTTAAGATTTTTTAATAAAAACCGTGATAAAGTTAGAGCCAAAAAAGTTTCATTCTTCTTATGGCTTTTACAAATTCGTCTATTGTTGGTGCCTGGTACATTGCGTATATTTCCTCATTATTTCTCCTTACATAGCCTTCCTCTGTCTTCTTACCCCCTAGAATTCTTCTTAAGATCTTCCTTTCCCACCTTAAAAGATTTTCTCTTGACTTCTTATTGAGAACTCTGATTTCACTACCATACAGCGCTTTAGGTCTCAAAATTGTTTTATACATTCTAAATTTTATTCCTCTGGACAAATTTTTTGATTTCAATAAGTGGTTGACTGCTGCCAAACTTCTGTTTGCTTTTATTATGCTCCTATATTTTGAAGTGCCCACCCTATATACATAGTATATATAAATTAGTCATCTATTTATTTTACAATATGTTTACTACTACTGATGCGGTTAACTACATCAGTTATTGAAGTATGGTCATTGTTTACGTCACACTTTACATCAAATACATTTTATGTAAAAATTCTTAGTCATAGTGTATAAATTCCCTAAAAAATATAAAATTGAAATTTAAGAGCATTTCTAATGAGGAGAAATGAACCTTGTGACTCCAGAAGCTAGAAAATGTTTTACTGTACCATATTTCTCTGGAAGGTACCCTTAATTATTTATTTTTGTTTCTAGAGCAGAAAAAATCGCAATGCGCTTATAAAATTAACACCTCCGGAGAGTTACGATCCTCTCGAGCTCGCAAATTCGCTAATATGCAACGCTCACGCTTTAATACCTCCATAAACAATTGGAAGATATATAGTGCATGCATCGAAAAAGTAGTAAATGCCATATAAAACATTATGTTTTACTGCACTTTGGCAAATGTCTCCAAGTCGTCACCGCCACAGCCAAATTAATTTTCAACCGCACCGCCGCAATTTTAACGCCTCTCGACTGGTATGCATGTCACTCGCGACTTTGTCCTTAGCATCATCCGCCAGATACCTTTCAGGCGACATCGCTTTCCATCGAGTCCAAATTTTTGCAGGGTTTCAGTGCTAAGAGTTCGTACCATACATTTGTTACCTAAGGAAGATGTAATTGCTTGCATTTTGATAATCTTCGTTCTACTTATACACCGACAAAAGTAAATTTACACGTTATTCACATTATGGTACTGTAAAAACACCCAATATTCAACTACAAGAAACTCCAAGTATACAGAATACAGTAGAATTACATCTTTTTTACCAAATGTTTTTTTTTACTGCATTTTAAAGGTATTTTAAGCTAATATAAATGAATTCTGTTACAATTCCTATCAATGAAGTCATATGTATGCTCTCTGAGCATCCAAATAGTGAAAACTATTGTGGACCATTTGACTTGCTGTATTCATAAATCGTAAAATAAATAAATTTTGACAATGGCTATACCGAGGGCTATACTAACTTATATCAAACTGACAAAATAAAACAATAATAATAATTATTATATTCTGAAATGTGAGTAGTTTTACTGATGAAATTATTTTGTACGTATGTATACTTAGACTTAGATCATAGTAGTATCGTTTTTTGTTATTCAGGACAGAAAATTGTAAACTGTTATAAATATTAATTCAGGACATAACACAGTGCTTTCGAAAAGTAACGAATAAATTCATTATTTTTGAAATTGAGAAGTTTTCGAAAAAATCCCCTGGCACGTCGATTTTGTTTTTAAAAAAGGCACTTTTTGACATACGACCCATATTTTTGACGTCATCGTTGTTCGAGACATTTGGCCATGCCATTTGAAACAGCGTGTCATTCTACATACATACATCATGAAAATTTATGGTGTTGCATATCAAAAATTTCAAGAAAATAATGTTTGAAGACTTTAAAATTTAATTTTCACAATACTGTGCACCTCCCCATTATGCAACACCTGTCCGTGCTTATTTAGATGAGCTGTTTCCGAATCGTTGGATAGGGAGAAAGGGGCCGACTGCGTGGCCAGCCAGATCGCCTGATTTGACACCTCTAGATTATTTCTTGTGGGGATACTTAAAAAGCAAAGTATACGTTACTAGACCGGTTAATTTAGAAGATTGAAAAGCAAGAATTCGTCACGAGATACAACGTATACCTCCTGAAGTTATTGATAATGTCCAAAATGAATTTATTAATCGTCTAGGCTACTGTCAGGCAGTCAACGGTGCACAATTTGAACATTTAATTTAGTTGATTTTTTACATATCATTATCATTTTCAATATTGTGAAAATTAAATTTTAAAATCTTCAAACATTATTTTCTTGAAATTTTTGATTTATTTAACCCAAGTACGGCTCTGTCTTTCCCAGAGTTATTTGCATTTAATCCTATCAAATACGTAATAGAAATTAATAGGAGAAATTTGGCAGATTCTGGTTTTTCTTACTGGTTTTACAAACCAACAAATCAATAAAACGCTTTAAAAATCTCATTATCTTTATACATATACTTTTTTTCTACATACAATCGTTTTTTAAAACTACCGCCTATTTAAATAGTAGCAAAATAACTTTTTATAGTGTTTAGAAATCGCTTGTTTTCACATTCGCCACAAAAAAATATATTCCTAAATATACAGGGTGATTCAGTCATAACGTCATTAATTTTAAGAGGAGGTAGAAAAAAAATAGTATAATACGATGATGCGATTAAAAAAAATTTAAATGCATATTTGCTTTAAAAAAATCGATTTATACAGCTCTGAAACCAACTCGTTGACTTTCTGGTTGCAACGTTGTCAAATTTTAAAATTTTCGCTAGTATTAGACGTCATAAATAAGCTTAACTACGTACTATCCATAATAGTGACACAATAACACTCTTTCAAACGAATTTGGTGACTTGATTTAAACTACTGACGTATTTATATCCACATATACTTTCAACTTTTGTCATAAGCTCTTAATTGTTCCACTCACCAATAGATATCTAACGAAAACATCACTAAAAAAATCTTTTGAGGGAGTGTTATTATTGCAATAACTTGTATCTCGATGAAGTAGAGGAAGGTGTAAAAATGCAACCAGCAGTACAATCACAATCCCAAAGTTTATTTTAACTTTAATCGTAATACTAATAGTTTCGCTTCCAGACGTGCTCCAGACTTTGCTTTGGGATATTCGCAATTGCCTTGAAATTGTTCCTGTCGAAGAAATGGTTTTCTAACTTTGTGTGTGTGTGTGTGTATTTGAGGTTATGTTTTGTATATCCGGGCGCTGTTTAGTATTCTGACTTATGTATTTGATAAAATGCGGTTGGCCGTTTTGATTATACGCCTTGAAACATACATACTTTATTTATTTCCTTTTTAATGAAAGTTGACGTTGGGAAGTGTGAAACCTGCACCAAAACATTTTGCATCGCTAATACTTTTGTTAAAATGTTCAAATCAGTTATAATAAAATCCAGCATGCTCCTTTATTGTCTTGGATTTTCTTGGCTTTGTACATAAACGTATTAGCTGATAATAGTCTATGGAGGAATACAAACATTTAGCCGTGATGTGGCAACGCAAGTGTGAAGTTGTTCGGTGATTTACTTCAATTTAAAAGGTCGAGTAATGGTGGCAACCACTTTTAAACGTGTCTTTTTGCCCTTAAAAAGTATAAAGAAAATATGGAAAAGAACAATCCATTTAAAGAAATCGATGAAGCGGTCAACCGAGCTACTTTGGACTTATTACCAAGAAAATCCGGGATTCAATATGAAATTGCATACAATATTTTTGTGAAGTGGTGAGAAGAAAAAGGCGTTCCTGGAAAATATACTGAAAATGTATTCTTGGCATATTTTGAGGAGAATCGATAGTTTGGAAATCTTACTCTCTATGGTCTAATTATTGTATGATTAAAGCTATGCTACGAATGAATAGCGACGTAGATATCAGCAAGCATTTTAAGCTCATTGCGTTTCTAAAGCGTCAAGGAGAAGGTTATCAACTCAAAAAATCAAAGATCTTCACCAGAGACCCAATTGAGTATCTTCTGATGAAAGTAGCTACTATTTTGGGAATATTTGGTGCCTACCGTAGAGAATAGATTTGCCAGTTGACTCTCAACAACTTGGAAATTGTGGGCACTTCCAGTTCCATATTGGTAAAGATACTAAAACCAAAGTTCCACGAAATTTCACTATCGTTGAAGAATTTTATTTGGATTTTTACCGGAAATACATGGCTCTTCGTCCAGCAAATGTGAGACATCGGAGGCTTTTCCTAAAGTATGTGAAAGGCAAGTGTACGAAAACCCTGTGGAAATAAAACGTTTGGAAAATTTCCTGCTGCTATTGCTAAATTTCTGCAACTTCCAAATTCTAACCTCTATACTGGAGATTCTTTTCGGCGTTCGTCGGCAAGCTTACTAGTGGATAGTGGAGGCAATTTAACGACAATTACGCGGCATGGGGGATGGAAATCTTCAACAGTCGCCGAGGGATACATCGAAGATTCGTTGGAAAGTAAAAATCCGATTACTCGAAAACTGCTTTCAGTGCCATCAATATAAGCGCATTCTGCTCAAACGTCAACTAGGAATGCGGTCGTTTCAGTTGATAGTGGTAGAATTGTGAAAGAATTTAATTTTTCAAATTGTGTGAATTGTAATATAAGTATTCATGTTAATAAAGAAAATACAAATTAAATGTATTGCAAATTTACTGTCACAATTTGACATTTACTTTAAGGCACTAGTGCTTTAAAGTGATCATTTTAAGGCACTGGTGTTTTAAAGCAAAATTGCATTGCATTGCATCTTTATCATGCTTGTAGAAACAATTTTTTTTTGATTTTCTATCTTACACCTTCCGAATAATTCGTTAAAATTAATGACGCTATAACTGAACCTTGTACAGGATTAATTACAAATTACGAAAAACCTTCATCATCCTGAAAAATCATTAACTAATTAAATCGAGTTTCTATTTTGATCCATGTATACATCTAATCCAGATAATTATACCCTTTATCGACTCCCAGTACGCAATATTTAACCTAGTGTAACCCTAATGAAGGGTCACTTTTGTCTTATGTTATGTGCTCCAATTTGCCGGTGATTCCGGGTTCATAAATCCTCGTTTCAGCTTCAGCCGGCTGAAACATGTGCACGCTGAAATTGCATTTCGGGGGGAGAGAGAACTGGACGACTTTAGACAGTGGTGTAATGTGATTGTTGATGGTGATTGTCCAGTGTGGGAGGCTTGGAAATGAAGGTTTTAGTGGCGAGATTTCAGCGGTTTCAGGACACACAGATATCACCTATTTATGTTTTCTTAGAAATTTTTAACTTAATTTGTATATTTTAAACATATCGACAAGTAAGACAACGGAAAAATCGTTTCAGATATTGCTTTCACTTATGAAAATTAAAGAAAATTGTCAATGATTATCCTATTATTATTATTACTATTCTTGCACTTTGCAGTATTTATTATGATTTATATACAGTGAGGAAGAAAAGTATGGAATAAATACATTATTTATAAAACAACGAAGTTTCATGAAATTTCCTCGGACCCGTCGATTTTGCTTTTTAAAAAGGCTCTTTTTTCTATAACAACGCATTTCCGACGTTCATTTGTTTTCGCGTGATGACGTCATCGGATATATTTTTAAATGGAACCCCTATATTTTTCCATCGAATTCTTGTAGAGCTTAATTTGCTGAATTCAAAAATATATAATTTTAACACTTTATTCCTTCAACTTTCCGAGAAAAAAATAATAACCGATCCAATAAACGCTGCAGTTGACAGATGTCAATTCTGATTAGATTTTGTTTAGCTGCCAGAAACAGTTTCTGAGGTGACTTGATTTAATTTGTTGTTTTTGCTATCAAAAGATGTAATATTCTAACATGCAATCTAATAAAACAAAATAATAAATTAGGGGTCAAATACGATTGAGGCAACCAGAATTTAATTAATTAATTCACTATATCCACTTTACTCTCAACCAGCCCATCACAGACACAAATGGGAATATTGTGTCTCAATAGTTTATGTCTATGGTCCAAGTGTATTCTGAATAACGTACGAGTATAATAATAAGAACTAGTAACTAAATCAACAATCTATTTTTTAAGCTGTCTTCATTTTTGCTCGTGTTTCTATGCAGTTTACCTACTCAAAACAAATGAACAGCGATGAAAATGACAAATTCTCATCGTGAAATAACGTTTTGAATGCTATAAAAAAGCTAGAGTATACGATAGTCAACCGGTATCTCAGATCTCTCTTATTGTGACTTTTGTTGACAAACCCGCTATTCTCTTGACATTTTGGCGAAGGCGCGACGAGACCCTTCACCAGTCAAGATAGCCATAAATAAAACCAATAGTAAAAACTGAAAGACGCGAAAAGAACATAAACGCCTTCCCGACCGTTTGTAATATTGTAATTATTTTCAAAGCAAGGCCTTTCTGTACCTTTTGTGTACATGATTAATGTTGCTATAAAAGTCAAAGTGTAGCAAGAACATTGATAAATTCATAGTTGTGTGGCACCACACACGAACGCTTTAACTATAGATGGATACGGCACGCAAACGATTAAACAGAAAAAATAATGGTTTTTTCTTGCATTGATCGGGTTCGCCTGGCTGGAAATGTGTTGCATGTACGACTTTCCAGAGATGTTATGGTTTTGTCACTCTCTATGGTCACATTTTTAGCAAATTTAAAGTTTGTATGAAATACAACATAAACTGAATTCTGAATAAATTACAGCTAATATTGGCATCTTTATCTTGATTTGGTATTGATCTTGTAAGACAAGACAAGACCAATATAAAATATGTCAGCTCAAATTGTAAGACAAAATTTTAACAAAACTCTTGCAGAACAAGATAAGAAAAATTGCTACGGCAAGAAGTGTTGCCAATATAAGAAGGGATAATATTTAATTGAACATTGCCTTAAAAAATAAATATTGCATTGTAGCTTATACTTATATAACTAATACATAGTTGAAGGTTATGTTACGTTACTATACCAAAATAAAGTACTAGTTATTTATCTAACAAGTGCGGAAAACACGTTTAAATAGAATAGGTATAAACAGGGTTCTCAGCAATTTTTCAGAACCAAATTCCCTGACATTTCCAGGTTTTCCCTGACATGCTTTGTGAAAATTCCCTGACAACCAGCATACAAAATATCATATTTTTAAACCAAAGTAAAAACAAGTCAAATGATAAGGCATAAATGAGCCCATTCGATGACAAATAATCATGGATATTTATTTTTATTAGAAATATTTATTACAGTCATTGCAACACATTGTACTGTGTTATATATTAACAAAAATAAATAATATTTAATAAATCTAATAGAAATATGTATAAACAAATACAACAAAACCAATAAAATAGATTTTACTACTGAGCTACCAGCTATACAAAAACAGCTTTAGAGCTTTAGCTGTTTTTGTACAGTTTTAGCTGTTTTTGTCATTAAATGTATTCAAATCGGTTCAAAACACTATATTTTTGCATTGAAACAGTAACGTCACACAGGTCGCTTTTTAAACCGTATTTAAAACGTCCACTGAGCCCTGTTTGAACTCTTGCTAAGGTCTATGCAGCAGTTGCTAGATAGAGATTTCAAAATCGGTGTGATTTAAATTTTAAGATTTTATGTTTAAAATGGTTGATACTTTTATATTTCTTATTTTGTTTATTTAAAAAGAAATTGGTTGTGGATTATTGTATGTACCTATACTAATTTTAACGTATTCTTAGACATCTTAAATTACATTACAAAAGCATAATCCAATTACTTTTCCCTCCAAATTTCATTAAACCTGTCACTCACACAAACATGTAGATAATTATATGTTTTTGGTTTGCAGTTGCTAAAATCAATTCCATGTTTTTGTTGCAGATCTCACACATTTTCTAAATATATATACAAAAACATGAACAAAAAATATATTAATAATTTCTGCCTCTAATAATCATTCTATTTTAATCAAAATCTAGTGTAGCTTTGTTATAAATAAATTGTATAAACAATAATCAAAAAGTGTGAGTGTGATGTTAAAGAGAAACAAATATTTAATGACGTTACGTTTTGAAACTATACATTTTCTCCACGTCTTGAAACAAGCGATGAATATGTATAAAAAAAAAGCTGTACACTCCAAATGTAGCTGTTTCTTTATATCAATCTGCGGGTACGTGTGATTAAAACAAACAGAAATAGGCAACTGGGTGCGTTCATTAAATAAAGAATTTAGACACGGCATGAGTACCATTCAGAAATTTTCCCTGACGACAATAAAAATTCCCTGATTTTTGACAAGTATTGGTTTCTGACGTTTCTGACAAAGTTCAAATTCCCTGACATTTCCAGGTTTTTCAGGTTTTCCCGACGCTGAGAGCCCTGATAAATTGTTTTCATTAAACCAGGTTAGTAAATTTAGCTAGATTAATTTTTATTTTAGATAATTATTGAATAGAGCTTTGTCTGTGGAATTGTTCATTAGCATACCTACCTAGATGTTTGGTATCAGAGAGCATACATATATGACTTCACTGATAGGAATTGTAGGAGATTTGTTTTCTATTAGCTTAAAATACCTCTCTAATACAGTAAAAAATGTTACAAAAGCTAATAATAAAGAATATATGGGTAGATATTGCGAGTGTAATTCAATGCTGGTCGGGGCTTTAGTCCGCAGAGTAGATAGTTTCACACAATATTGTTAATACCTAGAAATATATAAACAAAACCATACTAAAAGTGCAGAAATAGGTCAGATCTCATCTATTGTGGTTGAATTTTCGAGTTCCCACAGTTTCAAAAATATATTGACGTTAAAAAATAAATGTACAAGCGTATCCATGGTAACGACACAACCTACTAAGTTTAGTGGACATACGAGACAAAAATAAGTGTTAGTTAACACACTTGTATTCACATAATGGTCGTACAAAAAATAGTATAAGCATCTCGAACAGCAAAGAGTTTACCAATCTCCTCCAAACATTGTCGTCAATCGGTAACTCTCCTTACTGTTCTTGATACTTAATATACTATTCTAGTAAAGTAAGATTACATTCTGGTGCGACATTTCACACTATTGATATAAGCAATAAATAACCAACAATTCCACTGTGTAATATTACAAATAATTGTTATCATTGAAGGTCATTCCCGTTTAGGGGTAGACATTTGTAAAATGAGTGCATCTATAAAATATTACTGCCTGGAAACAAAACTGTGTTTTCTTTTTTTTATTTTTTGCGTTAAAATGAACAAAACAGTACAGCTTTGTGACGAGTCAGTTTTGACCCTTGTGATATTTATTTTAAACGCTTTGTCCTAAACAAAGCATCTACCGAAGCCTCGCCATGAATAATGGGGAACAATCGAAAATTCTCACAGAGTCGCTACAGGCACGAAGACCTTTTTTTCAGACGTACATATTAAATTGACCAGTCCGTAATGACAAAGGCAATTTGCATTTGAAAATTGTATGAGCACATGGCACGCGACTGGGCTGATAATTTCAGCGCCAAGATGGTCGGGTTTCTGTTTTTATTTTCGGAGGAGAATTGGCGTAATTGAGGCACATGTGGCTTGCGCCAACGACAGTCCGAATTCGGCAGGACGAGCCAGGATGGGTCTTTGCTCCTGGGCAATAGTCCTTCGATGTATCATGTACTTCGGTTAAAGATAAGTGTAAGGTATATACTTTAAAATTGCTATATGAGGTATTTCAGATACTTTGTATACCGTGGTTTAAGTAAAATATGAGGAGTGACGTCACAGCAAAATATTAACTTTGTGGTTGAAATTTCCTCTAAATGAAGATATTTTATGGTAATTTATTACCAACTAAATTATTACTAGATATCTACATATAAAATTCAACTCTTAGATTTATTTGTGATTAAAAATTGATATTGAAGCCAATAATATTATGTATGCGTATAACCAATCAAATAAACAAAAGCAAAATAAATATTTCCGAACGGAACTCCATTCAAATTTCAATTCACATGCACTACTGAATTCATCTGAGACGATAACAGTGTTGGCTTTGATTTTGATAGACAACCCGAAATATTACAAAATTCCTGTTACTTTTTGATCACACCGTTGGCTTGATTAGGTAAATTCACAATTTACATTTTTTTTCTGCAATTTTTGCCTTAACAAAACCAGCCAACGGTCGCCCAGGTATGGGTTTCTAGGCTAGCCTATTTATATGATCCAGCTCTGATTAAGACGCTGAAAATATTCTGCTAGTATTTATTACTTTTTTAGTTTCTGTATCAAATCATTTATCTAAATTAATATCTAACAAAAAAGTCTAAAACAGAATTGGTTGCTACTTTTAAAACATCGTAATAGGCGTTTTTTATACAGTAGAGCGCTAGAGATGTTCTATCGGGTTATTAACCAATTAATATCCATAAAACAGCGTAGCACGGAAGATCGACTATTTCGAATCTTGCCGTTTTTTCGCAATATATTTATTTTAGACGGTGGATGTCAGGTCGATGTGATATTTACTGATTTCCAGAAAGCCTTTGATCAAATTAATCACTGCATATTATTATTAGAAAAACTCCAGCGCTTGGATTTTCTGAATCATTAATTACGCTTTTTAAATCATATCAAGCAAAGAGACTGTTTCAAATTAGATACTCAAAATTTACATCTCGTTCCCCAAGGTTCTAATCTGGGACCGCTGCTGTATCTTTTCTTTATTAACGATATTCCTGATGTTATATTATGTGAGAAATTAATCTTCGCTGATGACTTTAAGCTGTATAGGCACTACAATTAATTGATTGACAGATTGTTGCTTACTTCAACTCAATATTGATCGAGTGTTATCACTGTGTAAACGCAACCAGTTGTGTCTTAACATATCCAAATGTAAGACTATGTGTTTCTCTCGTAAGATTAACTTTGTCCAAGATCCAGCAGTAATTATCAATACGAGCAGTACTTGATAGTGCCATTCAAAGTGGCAGTAGATGTAGGTATACAATTTCGAACAGATAGAATTGTAGCATAGAACTTTATAGCTTTAAGACGGCGATATAGCATGCTAGAATGATACCATGATGAAACAATGTTTAATATTAATCTAAAATTGTTTTCACTCAAGGCATTTTGATATACAAATACAAAGTTGCTTATTTAAGTGTAATATATTTTATGAAGTTGTCAGGTAAATAACATACAAATGATTGCAGTTCTACTATTTACTCGTACGTCCGGATGAATTATCATCACCATTTAGCTGGTTAGTGATGTATTGTAGTGAAACTCTTAAATGATAATTTACTTATCTGAAGACGTCTTGGTAAATAAAGGCTGTACAAAAAGCAAAAACTAACAACATTCTCGGGCCATTTTGAAAATTACATTTTAGGTTTCAGCTGGACTGTGTAACACTTAATGCATGGGTTTACATTGCTTTATTTCTGTTAATGATGCAAATTAGTAATGCGCTTGGACGTTAGTTTTCATTCAGTGGATCTGAAAATGGGATGTTTATCAGACAAAATAGCAGAAATAAAAAAATAGCAGGTTTAACTATACTGAAAAAAGAAAGACTACTGCAACAGTTACTACAAATTTATGCTCACAATTTTATAGAATAATAAACTACAAATATAGAAGCATATAGGTTTGTTGTTATGGTATATGCGAAAGTACTATAGTAATTGAATTGTTGTAAATTTTAATTAGAATAATAAAACTTTTTACTCTACCTATTTAATAATAATAATAAATCCTAACTTTTAGAATGCCCCAGATTTTCAGTAAGCGCTGATTTTATAAAAAGCGGTGTGGTCAAATTACATTATTTTCTCATTTTTAGTGGATTTTTTTTTCAAAATAGAAAAATATGATAATATGTCTTGAATATAAAATAGCAATAGCAAAACTTCATGTGCATGATATTCTGTCTCTGCAAATTACAATGTTTGTGTAAAAAAACCGCAAAAATCGACCACGAAGATCACAAAAAATATATATCAGTAAACAAATCCGCACCTTGACCCAACTGAATAACCACATTCAAAACACTAACTGCTGAAGGGTTGATTTAAAGCTCTAGTTACACTAGTAGTTAATAAGTGTTCGAAAATTTACTGAATATCTAAAACTACTGTGCTTTATGACTTTCAGAAGGATAATTTTCAAAGCATTCCTTCTTCTAGATAGACGATACACAGGGTGGCGTCGGAAACTATGAACGAATATTTCAGGGGCTAATTTTACGGCAAAAAATACGATGAAAAATTTCCTATAAGCTGTATTAAACAGGGCTTCTAGTTCAGGGTTCAGAAATCTCGAAAAATAAAACACGTAGAGCAAAAGAGATCAAAAATAAATTTATTGATGTCTTGTTTAACCACTTTTACTATTTAAATTCTCCTCAAATAATATAATAACTTTAAAATCATTTGTATGACACATTATTTTGCTATTCTTACCTCACATTTTAACAATTATTTTCACATACTTATAAACAAAAGTGAACAATATTATATGCAGAACTATGTTAGTTTACGTTATAACAATATTTACATCTACAGTCGAATTTAAAAAATGCGTATTCTGAAAGATTTCAGTACCTAAAAATTTGTTGGTTAGATCGCTTTCTCCCGTTATATGGCACGAAATAACGTCCCTGTAATTTGCTAGTTTGATTACATCGACATTTGGGTTAGATTATGCCCTTGAAATATGTAACATTCGTCAGGCGACACCCTGTATAAATGAAAAGAGTTTTCAGTTTGATCAAGCTGGCTTGTGATGGTTGAAAACTGAATCGTAAGTTCTCAGTTATGTTATGGAGATCAGGATTTCCCAAAAACTGCTTGTTTTACTTTAGATTAGCTAATAACGAATGAGTTTTATGAATCACTGTACTTTTTTATGAGTTCTCTCTTCCTTTCGCTAATAATTACTGTTATCAATATGTGACGGTCTGAAAATTAAACAGGATTTTAGCGGCTTTCGCCGAATATTTCTGCTGTTAATTAAAATTTCAAATAAATCCCGTTTCGAATTTGTGGAAATTGTGGATTTCTGTAGGCTAATCAGACCACATCCGCAGCTCGTTGTGACACGTTTTCTAAGAATAACACGAACCCGTCAGTTCGCTGATAACGATTCCCGATAACGCTGTTTGAAAAATGCCACCTGATTAATAAATAATAAATATGTTTTCAGCATTACCAGCTGAAAACAACTCTCTTGTAAATATTTACTGACAGTGCAGGATGTACATTTCTTGTAGGAAATTTTAGTACCTACAGATAGCTATGTATGTACACCAGATTTCAAATTTCCTATTACTTTCAGCGAAATCATATTTCACATGAATTCCTGACTTACTTGATTTCTTACGTGATTTTGCCAGATTTTCAGGGTTCTCAGCTATTTTTCAGAACCAAATTCCCTGACATTTCCAGGTTTTCCCTGACATATTTTTTAAAATTCCCTGACAAAAAGCATACAAAATATCATATTTTTTAAAACTTAAACCAAAGTAAAAACAAGTCAAATGATAGGCATAAATGAGCCCATTCGATGGCAAATAAGTGACATGGATATTTATTTCAGTCATTGCAACACATTGTACTGTGTTAAATATTAACAAATATAAATATTTAAGAAATCTAATAGAAATATGTATAAACAAACACAAAAAACCAATAAAAATAGATTTTACTACTGAGCAAACAGCTATATAAAAACAGCTTTAGCTGTTGTGTCATTAAATGTATTCAAATCGGTTCAAAACACTATATTTTTGCATTGAACAGTACAGTAACGTCACATAGGTCGCTTTTTAAACCGTGTTTAAAATGTCTACTGAGCCCTGTTTGAACTCTTTAGATGCTTTGCTGAGGTCTATGTAGCAGTTGCTGAATAGAGATTTCAAAATCGGTGTGATTTAAATTTTCAGATTTTATGTTTAAAATGGTTGATACCTTTATATTTCTTATCTTGTTTATTTAAAAGGAATTGGTTGTGGATTATTGTATGTATCTCTACAAATTTTAACGTATTCTTAGACATCTTAAATTACATTATAAACGCATAAACCAATTGCTTTTCTCTACAAATTTCATTAAACCTGTCACTCACACGAACATGTAGGTAATTATTTGTTTTTGGTTTGCAGTTGCTAAAATCAATTCCATGTTTTTGTTGCAGATCTCACACATTTTCCAAATATATATACAAAAACATGAACAAGAAATATATTGTTTGATTTTAATCCAATTCTAGTGTAGCTTTGTTATCAATAAATTGTATAAACAATAATCAAAAAGTGTGAGTGTGATGTTAAAGAGAAACAAATATTTAATGACGTTACGTTTTGAAACTATACATGTTCTTGGTGCATTACATAAGTAACTTCACCATTGAATACGTCTTGAAACAGGCGATGAATATGTATAAAAACAGCTAAACACCCCAGATATATATGTTTCTTTATATCAATCTGCGGGTACGTGTGATTAAAACAAACAGAAATAGGCAACTGGATGCGTTCATTAAATAAATAATTTAAACACGGCAGGAGTAACATTCAGAAATTTTCCCTGACGACAATAAAAATTCCCTGATTTTTGACAATTATTGGCACTTTCCTGACGTTTCTGACAAAGTTCAAATTCCCTGACATTTCCAGGTTTTTCAGGTTTTCCCTGACGCTGAGAACCCTGATTTTATATGAATTCACTTGATTTTACTGACTTCACTTGATTTCGCTGGTCCCACTGATTTCGCATGATTTCGTCGATTTACTGATTCCACTTAATTTCGTTAGATTTCAATTGAATTTGATGATTTTAGTATCGAATTTTGCCACTAGTTGGAAAATTTCGTATTATGTTGATTTTGATTAATTAATTCCTTTCTTATGGCGGTTTTCCACCAAATGGATAGTTGAGTTTATGTTGTGTTTGTGTTTTCTAGAACTTGAAAAACGAAACTGAAACAAGCCCCAAAACTCTTGTTTCCATCAAGCGGGCTACATTTTGTTCGAGTTTTGTTTTTGTCTTCGGTCCTTTTCCACTGGTTGTCGCAAGGAAGTCAGAACACATTTGTTCCATAAAGTTACATCAAGAATTCAGATGACTTAAGTCATACGAGTCATAAGAAACTGCAACTGAAAATAATAAAACTATATACTACATTTAATGTTTGCACTGTACGCACTGAATTATAGAAATTATTGTTTTTAACACGACAAACTATCGAAAATTATGTAAAAACAGTAAAAACAATCGCGTAACGTCAGCTGTGACGTAAGTCGTCCGAATTCTTGCCGCAACTATAACCAACCAACATGTTTAGAGAAGATTTTTTATTCTTGGCTGTGGCAGGTTTATACTGAAGTACTTGGGAAAAAAGTAAGTGTATTACTTGGTTGGTTAGATAAGTTTATATACTATCCTATACTGTTTGTATACTAAGCGAAAATAGAAAACATAACACAACTAAACAGACTTGAGTCTCAAAACACGTCGAAACCTTTTGATGTGACCGCTTCTGAGCGGGACCCGAAAAACAAAACTCCAACTGTCGCAAAACACGCCAGTCTTCAAAAAGTTTGCGAAAGTTTTGTTTTATTCGACACGGGTTTGTGTTTTGTTCTTGCTTTGTCCGTTTAGTGGAAAACCGCCTTTATAATGACATTTTCTAGTATTTAAAGAAAACGAATTTTTAACACTTAGATAATAATATTATATTTTCTGAATAATTAGATATTTTTTCTGAATGTTTCAAGATATGACTTTTTTTAAATAACGGTGGAATTTGGGATGAGAAATCTCCTACAATTCCTATCAATGAAGTTATATGTATGTTCTCTGATACCAAACATCTAGGTATGCTAATGAACAATTCCACAGACAAAGCTCTATTCAATAATTATCTAAAGAAATTAATCTATCTAAATTTACTAACCTGGTTTAATGAAAACACTCTATAGATATCTAACTTCTGACAGTGGGAACTCGAAAATTCAACTAATTGTAGGAGATTTGATGTATATCAGCTTAAAATACCTTTCTAAAACAGTAACAAATACACTTACTTAAACAATATTTAATTTAAGAAAAAACGTAAAATCAAGATAGTATTAAAAAAATTGAAAGTTTTCTGACAGAATACAAATATACCAAATGAAATTAGTTGCTCAATGATTTACGTGATTTTGCTGATATCACAGATTTCGGTGATTTCACAAGATTTCATGTGATTTTAAATGATTTGCAAGATGTTAAAGATTTCATTGATTGATTCTGCTACAAAAAATTGCAAAATGGATTACTTTAATGACTGTTATCTTGTATTTTAATAACGATTTTGGCGTACCGTAAGCCCATTTAAAAAAAATAGATTGCAAATAAGGCCAGAAAACAGTATGGTGCCTATTTAAAACAAAACAAAATTGGTTGCATGACAACGGAATTACTGGCTTTCACACAAACTAAAGATCACCATAGCGCGAAAAAAAACTTATATGAACAGTTTTTTTATACAGGGTGTTTTAAGAGTTATAAACATTGCATATACACACTGCACATCCTGAATACATAAAAAACATGGATATTTAAATGACTCAGCTTTATCATCTGCCTCTGTAGTAGGTATTGTAATATCATGTGCTGATATTACGAGGAATAATAAATTTTATCAAAACTAAAACCATTACAGTTTCCAGAAATACCGGTATATCATAATTTATTTAAAAAATAATACTTTACTATCTCCAGTAATGACCATTAGAACATATAATATTGGAATAAATAGTGACGCTTATAGAGGGTGTATGGAAACTCGAGCAGGCAAAAGAGTTATGATCATTTCTCCATCAACTAGCATGTGCTCTTTCTATTCTTTAGGGCAATGCAATTTTAGACATATTTTACCTAATACTGCATCTTTATAAAAGTAATAAGTGTGCCAAATTTGAAAAAAATCGTTCCAGTATTAAAATAGTCAATATTGAGATATATTTTCTTCTTCGAGGAATATGAAACAATTTTAAATCCTTACGAACATATAATTTACTTATATCCAGTTATAACAATAATGAAGGACTATTTTACGCGCAAAGCTATTCCAACCTCATTAGAAACCGTAATTTTAATTATTATTTCGAACACCATCAGTCAGTCAATTACATTTTCGATTTTATTGAATTCAGTTTCTTTGACAGAAATAATTAAACGCTCAATTTCCTGGTTGTCTAGAGTTTAAATAACAATAAATTTGCATCTTATGATACTATAGATCTGAATAATTGTATTCTTTGGAAACGGACGCAAAACGTTCTAATGTCATGCTTTCTAATTGCACTAAATTTCAACGCAGCTTTTTTAGTCCGGGCTATTTCGTGGTAATGTAAGTCACACACTTGACCAGAGTCGAGTTTGATTCAATGTGGGTCAGTCGTTATTTACATACTTGGACACAAAAAGATCATTTGTGTTGGTTCTGTAATGTTTGAGGTAGAAAGAGTGTAACATTGAGACAAGATGACCATGTCAACTAAGCCATCCTCCACATATTCAATATCTGAATCTTACAGCACATTTTTAACAGTGTTGGTGTTGCTTCACGAATACCTCAATCACAACAGCATTATTGGTTTTACTTAAAACTGTGTGAATTCTTGCTATATGGTTCTTATAATTGAATGTATCTAATAGAATCAATGTGTATTGTGGAAAGTAATTTCATTTCTACCTACAGTCATTGAGTAAAGAATTACTCAATGCTAGTAGAATTTACAAAACTAATTGTTATTTTCTAAAGTTTAGGAAAACACAGAAAACAACTGTGTTGTGCTTTCAGATAGGCAGAGTTAACTATCGCTAAATACAAATGTTTTAAGAGGACCGCTTTTATACGCAAATTTCGAACGAATTTCATAGCTCTTTGTTGGGCCAGTCTAAAAACAATCTAAGTAAATTAGAAAGAATATCTCTTCTCTATATCAATTATACAAGTTTTTTCCAGGTTGTATAACAGTTTCCAGGATTACAAACCATTTAGAATAAGAAAAAAGGCATTTTCAACTGTTATGTTTTATCATAAAATATCCTGAATTTTACAGGTCCTCTGCACATTGAAAACATTGTATACGACATTATAAACGTTATCACACCCCGCAGAATTCTTTAAAAAAACTAGTAACACTTGAATTGATGTAAATTATTAAGTATTTTTCACGGTCTCTGGAACACAGTGATAACGTACATTTCATGGTTTTTCATGTTCTCTAGCGCATTTCCCCCCAAAAAATTAAAGGAAATGATTCAATTTCAGCACTATATTTTAGTATTACGCTAATAAGAACCTCCCCCTGCTGGGTGAATTTTATTTGTGCGTATGTACAGTAATCTTTCAAAATACATATTTTTTTCAATTTAACTGTAGCTGTAAATATTGTTATTTATTTATTTAGAGAAAAACCCAACAGACAAGTCAATAATAACTTGTATACTACTGCTATTTATTGTGTATTTGTTGGATGCTGTAAGACAATCTATTTATAATACCATGCTAAACGGCAAAAAACACACACCTCTACAAATATTACCTCGGTTTTCATCTGAACGCGCAGATTGCACAATGCTACATCTAGCTTTGTCACTGGTAAAAACAGTAATATTATTATCGTAACTGTACAAACAAATTGAAAAAAAAAAACGTTATGCAAGAATTATGTATGTTTTTCAGTCTTACAGTTCTCTATTGAATGGCCACGGCGCAATGGAGCTTTTTGCTGCGAATTGCTAAGCGTTCGTTAAAATATATTATACTTTCCTGGGAGCGCATATACAGGGTGGTCCCAGAAAGCCAGGCAAGTTCAGTGAACTCTGCCGCCAACGAAAAGTCAATAAACGTAAAAAAATATGAAGTTTGAGGATTTTAAGGAAATATGAATGCACACCGACAAAAATTGTTATCGATATTGCACAGTGGATTTTTGGCAGTGTTGCCAGACATACCTCTTAATCCGTAGATCTACGGACTTACGTATTTTGTTTCTCAATCTACGGATATTTAAAGTCTTACAACTTATAAATATCCAAATAGTTATTTTGTACTAATATGTATCTAGTGTGGGTTGTTAGCAGTGTTGTTATACCTGCGAATTAATCCATAGATCTACGGATATCTGTTACGATCTACGGACTTACGTATTTTATTTCCCAATCTACGAATTTTTAGTCTTTCAACTTATAAATATCCAAATACATACATAGTTAATTTGTACTAATATGTATTTTTTCTGGATTGTTGGCAGTGTTGTCAGTCTTACGGATTAATCCGTAGATCTACTGATATCTGTTACGATCTACGTACTTACGTATTTTATTTCTCAATCTACAGATTTATAAAGTCTTATAAATGTCCAAATAGTTCATTTATAAAAATATGTATCTATTATAGATTGCTGGCAGTGTTTCCAGATCTACAGATTGATCCGTTATTATTATTATTATTATTATCATTATTATTATTATTATTACTATTATCTTCAGTGGCCGCGCGGTTTAAGGCGTCAGTACTTGAATTGAGGTGACTAGATCGCTGTGTGGTTTTGTAGATCAGTACAGCTGTTACAATTTTAATTAGTCGTTGTTTTAATTTGTTACTTAATTTTATCTATACATTTATGAAAATTGGTCTGCCAGTTTTTAAATTATTCCAGATTTAAATCAAAATACTAATACCATTGAATTTTGCATTGCAGTGTATGTGAAGATTACTGTATATTGTGTTAGTATATTTTCAACTATTCGTACCACAAACGTTTTGAAAATTTATTCTTTCTACTCGAAAGTGCAAGTTTGATATTATTTGCAAGACATTGCTGATGTATTCACTCTGTATACTGGACGTGGTGCAAGTTAAAATACATATTTTAAACGCTCTTTCTTCACGCTGTTGAAGAAAGTAATTGTTGTTTATTGTTGAATATATAAAAAATTAATAACGCAACACATACATGGCTTATATAACCTGTGGAGTATGTCGCTGAATGGAAGTTTACTCATTTACCACAAGGTTCAGAACTTGAAGTAAGTTTGTATTTTTTACACTGTATTAAGGTTATTTACCTCTACTAATATATCATTGAAGTAAAAGAGTTAATTACCTTCAAACTTATCCTCCGTTACACCTAAACAGTATAAAACTATTTTATTTACAAAGCTATTATTATAAATGACACGAAACGCATCTGTTTCTTTTTGAGCACCACAAGGTTCAACTTTGAGCCTCACATCACCTCGCATTTATGTTAAATGGGTTATACATTGACTCAACTCCTAATGTTAACAAAATTTACCTTGATCTTTTTTTCTTTCAGGTAAATCGTTCTCGATAACGATAACCGTCAACACGTCGCCTCCTCAAGTAGCAACCTACAATAAAGCCATCAAAGTGACCGTAGACGGACCTAGGGAACCCCGATCTAAAACCAGTAAGTGTCAAACACACTCTGTATAATAACTATGATTTCAGTGTTTCGAATGTCATAATGACATATTATCCCACATGTGTTTTTTTTTAATTTATTAATGCACTCAGTGCGATAATGACAAAACAAAGTATGTAAGATCATATTACAACACGTTTATTAAGGCTTGCGGTGAGCGCTCTATCAAACGATATATAACTGTCTGTTCCAACAACCGTCGAGAACTGGTTCAGAACCGTGAGAAATGTTTGACCAACACCGTCTTACGTCGCATTTGCTGAGATGGACGGTTCGGAATCGATTCTTGCTGTCTTGGAACACTGATCCTGATACGGAACTGATACGGCACTGATGTATGTAAAAAGAGGCCTTAACTCTCTCATTTAGAATGAAATAAATATAAACGTAGCGACAACCTGTCTCATTTAATCTCATTACTTTAAAACGTGCTCTAGTTTTAATTGAAATTTACTAATATTTACTATTTTATGAAAATATGTCAGGTATCACGACGATCCCGTCACAAATAGGCAATTTATCGCGTGCAGCAAATTGCAGCAATTTCAAAACATGTTTGGTGTAGGGAGCAACGCTGCTGCCTTAAATATCTCTCCGATAAGTCCCATTCTCTCTCGATTTTTTTCCCTTTTGTGCCACCGACGTGTAACTGGGCATATTTATTCAAAATATCGGCCATTGAAGTGTTCCTCGTGAAAAAAACATGTGTTTAATTAGGGAACATCTGCGCGTTTTGTGCTTTTTGAAAGGTTCGTGGCTCTACAACGTTATTTCCAAAGCCTCCTATGCTGTCTTCCGTTTACATTCCAAGGATTATCATAAAATTTCTTGGAAATTCTATTTTGATATCGTGCGGTTTTGAAAAATGCTGGTATTATGTAACCGATACCGAGAAAGAAGATAAATTGATTTATTTATTTATCAGAATAGGGTTATTTGGTCGAATCTCAAATTACACTATTTGTTTAATTTGTATAAAGCATTTATGATGAAAGTATGATAAATGGAGAAAATTTGAAGTCTATCTGATAAACAGATTTCGAAATATTTCAAATTGGAATTAAACGATCGCACGGCGTGATGTCATTGCCTCCTATAACTTCTCGATACTCGTCCACTTCGAACTCAGGCAAGGGTCTGTGTTAAATTAAAACAGGTTAACAAGAGTAAACTACTTTTAAAATTCACAACATGCTATTTAAATGCATATTCATCTGATCTACTGATGGTAGGTCTAATATAATGATGGGCTGTTTTAATATAAATCGCCAATTTGTAAGTGCTGAAATGAGAGGTGTAAAAAAGCAAAGGTAAGTCCTAAAACAAAATCGTTAGTAACAGCAAACATTCGTTTTGCTATATACTTATTAGGTGGTAGCCTCTATAAATTTCAGTTAATTTAAAGTATGAAATTAAACTGAAGTAAACTGAAAATAAAGAATAAATTGTACGGAAATATATTATAAATGATTATTAAACTGGTTTTATTATAAATCTTATTATACAATATTTATTTGTTTTGGGTCCAAGAAATATGTCGCGCTTCATTGCTTTTTGCCACAGTTTTGCATATTGGGATTTCGGGGTAAACTAATAAATAATACCTGGATTTTTATCATTGTAATGGTACAACACAATATCTAAAGTTTGATTGTTTTGTTTTAGTGTCTCTAGTAACACTTCAATATTTGAATTTTCCATAATTGAAACAAAAATCGCAATCCTAAGCACGCCGATGCATGCTATAGCAGACAGTGACGTCACACAAGCATTTTACGCAGTCCATGTTCTCAAATTATATTAAAGCACAGAATAATGGAACTACCAGAAGCGAAAGCTAAGGCGGCGCCTTTGATCTTGGATGGTCACGAAAATTTAGCCTTGAATTTGAAACTTGAGGTATATACTACATACTACACTGAGAGAAAGTTGTATATATAATATCTACAGTCTACATAGAGAAACAAGTTGACACTATATTTATTTAGTCGTATTGAAGCTTTAGCAGTATAAAATACCTACTATTTATAAAGTTAATAAAATATATAAAATACATTTATAAATTGCATTTATTCCTGTTTATTTTTTTTATTGTTGTGAAAATTATATATTTTATTTAACGTGGGAGAGCTTTTTCAGATACATTTGCCATGCAGAAAATATGATACTGCAATAGATGTTTTAAATAGTATAGTCACTAATATTTCCTTTGTTTCAGTTATGGAAGCTATTTTCATTTCAAGTAATTAATAGATTTCAGGTATGAGTACTTGGTGGGCCACGCTAGATGCAGGTCAACTCAATCATTCCGCAAAGCACACAGCAACCATCCGACTTCTCTTACATCTTTTGCTCTTTCCTAGTTCCAAATTTACAAAGTTATTCTTAATTATTTTCAGAAACAAAGTGTACATAAATTTTAAAAAATAATTTTTCCCTCCATTTATTTTGTTCACTTTTAAGTTTTAAACCTTAGTTTACTTTTGTCAAAAAATATGATTTAGGGCACCCTGGACACTAGATTCTAAGAGCACTGGTGTAAGACTCAAATGAAATCAATATTATGGGAGTTATTTTGAAACTAGTTTCAAGACACCTAAAGTTTTAATTCTGAATAAAAGTAATTTATTTTTCAATGTTTACAGAATAATAACGGAGATGGTCTTAAAGAAAATACAAATATGGTTCATGAAATATATATTTATACAATACCTATTTTACATAACTATAAATTAAAAGAATCTATCACTTTCCAAAACACACCAAACCGACACAGCGACACACATAAACAAAGCAAAGCAAAGCGAGGTTGATTAATAAACTACTTGTAAAATGGCGGCGCCGCACATGCGCACTAAAATTGTGTTTTGGCGGCAGCTCTCTCCTTCGCTTCTGGTAGTTCTATTATTCTGTGATTAAAGGCTTTAGAGATGTCGGAAAATTATAGTTTTTTTTTCAGATCGCATCAAAATTAGAAAATGGAAAATGGCCCCATTTATAAAATTTGTTATAGAAATTTCTTAAACTACACTTGTGTTAGTGTATAGTTAGTACAATTTTTTTTATTGATAAGAAACTAAAATATTAAAATGTTATCTTTCCGAAAAATCGTAAAAAAAAAGAAAAACAGAATGATATGCCTGGAGTTTTAAAATCTTGTACATGACAAATATTACGAGTAGTTGAAATGTATTCATATATCGTGTACACACATATTAAAATATATACAAACAAAATTAAATCGGCACGTTATCAGAAACACAGGAAGCTAAAATTATCAACTGTGCACACTAAAATTCTCACAGCATCTTACGTAGTTAATTGTATTTAATAATATGAGCATGTATGGGAAATAGTTATAAATTTGATATCACTCGAATAATATTTTCACGGAACTAAAACCCGTCTAACAGTTGTCTTGCTTCTGTATCAGTGCTTTTATTATTTACATTTCGTTTATACAGAGCATTCGTAGAGAGCCAAACTGAAACATGAGAAAAAATATCATTTTAAGCGAAACTGTTCTATAAACATGGGTTTCTACAGATATAAATAGGCAAAAAACGTAATCTTTCAAATTAAACCCAAAATAGATCCAGCCTTTAGATGATCTATTGCAGTAATGATACGAATAGTTTTTTCCTACATAGATGTACATCTACAGTTTGTTTCAGATACCTACTTAAAAAAATTATTACACTACCTAACGTTTGTGGTTAAGAAATAGTACATAACTTACCCCGACGCTAGTGTAGCGAAAGGTCAAATATACCTCACCGGAACAGAACAATGTGCAAGAAAGCTAAAAATATACTTATGTATTTGCAAGATAAGAAAACACAATGCATCTTTGCACTATTGTTTATAGTCGAGCGATTTTTCTTCAATAGGGAAAATGCCATCATTATTTTTAAATAGGAAAAACCACTAAAAATTAACTGTTCATATCATTCATCTTTTCGCAATAAAACTGGTTCGATCTAGGAAAGTTCTGTGTTTCTGTCCATAAAAACGGTTCAGTATTCAAGACACGTGGAACAAGTAAAAATTTGACGAAAACTTTAGCATAGTTTTTTCTCAAACTTCTTGGAAACTTAACTTTTCATTCCTGTTATCTTCCACAAACTTGCAATTTTTTTTTTCATGGCACATTTTGAAACTTTATGGTGCTATATAACGAGAATTGCATTTTAGAACATGCTATAAAATTTTCAAACGAATGTTACTCGAGATCAATGCATTCTCTCGATATTTCTTAAGAATACGTTTTGTATGTAAAAACATCAAGTTTTCATAAGAAATTCCACGCATAAAAAGATTTAAGTGAACTTCACTCTCGAGCAAGCTATTTTCTCACACCCCTTGTATTTTGAAATGTTTTCCGTTTCATATTGTCAAGCAAAAAAAGTTCAGTCACTGATCAAATTTTCATGATTTGATATCATACCATTAGCTTCCTAGGAAGATGTTTCAGAAGAAAAATTATACTAAGATTTCCGTCATCTTTTAACTTTTTTTTTACTGTTTAACAAAGGTATTTTAAGCTAATATGTATCAAATCTCCTACAATTCCTATCAATGAAGTCATATGTATGTTCTCTGATACCAAACATCTAGGTATGCTAATGAACATCCATAGACAAAACTCTATTCAATAATTATCTAAAGAATTTAAACTATTTACTAACCTGATATACTCTATATTATATTAACCTCTGGAGTGGGAACTCGAAATTCAACCACAATAGATGAGATCTGACCTATTTCTGCATTTTTAGGATTGCTTCTACTTGTTCTAGACACACCAAAATTTTGAATGAACATTTTAGAAACACCTTGCATACTTTTATTTAACATCGGAATTATTAGACTATTTAGATAGAAATCCTGTAGTTGACCCAAAAAAGGCAGCGGCATTTACCAATTGACGAGAAATGTTGGACTTAGTTGTGGCAACACTGTTTACTGATTTACTAGGTCATTCAACTCTTTATAATTTTTAGATGCACAATAAAGATAAGACTCTAGTAACGGAAAACATTGTAAAAATAATTTCAGTTTGTTAACAGTTGTTTCTATTAAACTTATTTCATATCCGTCGGTAAGCGTTTCATTCCGTCTCAACAGCATATGGTTTACATTTCTATAAATAAATATTTTTTTGTGAATGAGTATAATTTAATAATATTTATGTTAGATATAAACGTTTAATATGAGTAACGTGAGGTTATCAGATATGCAAATACACTATTCTTGCCAATCTGGAAAATCTACGTCACTGTTCGAATGGATGCATATTTAATAAACGTCTAACATGTGATTTATCAGGTATAATCGGCGGTGGACATCGTCACTGTTTTCAAAGTTGTGCAACAAAGAGAAAAAACGTGTTTATTATTTTTATTTCCGTTTTACGCGCATCGCCCAGTGCCGTAAAATTGTATTTACTTGTTCTTTTTTTGAACAGGAACATTTGTCAATATTAAAATATTAATAAATCTCGCGACAACTTAGTTCAGAATATTTATTTTTGCCTATGTTGAAAAAGCGCGATTATTTATCGAATTATTTATAATATCGTTAGCATATTCCTCACCGGTTTCCTGTTCTTCGGCGGTACTTGAGGCCCTGGGCGTTGAAACTTAACTAAAACGAATTAGAAACGACAATACAGTTTTAATTACAGTGCACTGAAATTTTAAATATATGTACGGGTGTCTTGCAAGTCGTTACAATAATTTTACAAGGTAATAGAATATTCAAGTGGTTTTTTCTTTGTGGGATAAAGACCAAGAATAGAAGGCCTTTACATTTATCTCATTGCCAACGTTTCGGTGTTGATTTTTACACCATCTTCAGGGCTCGAAATTTAAAATGTCCTTTGTCTAAAAATGTAGTGTCAAACATGAAGAAGATAACATATAGATAGATATAGATACAATTATGATTCATAAAACAAACTAGTGCAATTTCCCTTTTCACACATAGTGCAAGACCGCCAATTAAAGAAAACTTGGTAATAGAATACTTGATTTTGAATCGATTGAAACAAAGTTTGTGGCAATTAATTTTTTAATTTAAACGTCCTCTTTTACAATTATTAGAGTGTAGAAGGAAAACAAACCTTTTTATAACAAATATTTCTATACTTTTTTATTAGGAATGAATGGATTATTTAAATTAATTAACCAATAAAATCCAAAGTGGCTTCGTTACTTACCTAGAACTTCATAAACATGGTTGTAAAACCTTTGTGTGTAGGTTTATTCAGATATTATTATAAAAACTTACCTAAACTAGTGAATCTATTTTACGAAACAAATGTTGGTTGTTCTTAAATATTTCTAAATCCTCGTATCCTAATTTGAAGACGTTCATTTTTATAGTATCTACTAGGTGACCCGGCAAACATTGTTTTGCCATATGAATTATATCTAGTGAATATTTTCGTAGTCGGCTTTGTTCTCATCCCTACTCCGTGCTGTTTACTGGGTGAGAAGCACAAACCTAGAAAAAATATAGACTGTGCCAGTGTCATATTGCCGGCGACCGCTAATTCATGGCTGCCCTAAAAGGTCCAGAATCACTAAAACTTGGTTTTTATGCCAATTTACGTTGGTTGTATTGTAGCGTGAACCTCATTTGTTTACTGTGATTGGTCACATTCATATCACATTCTTTAATGACATTTAAAATGGCAGCAAGTTAGTTAATTTCATATTGCAATGCAGCCATCATATTTGCACAACCGCCAATATAAAGCACCTGTCACGTGACCTATATCATGAACCGACGCTGTCTATATTTTTTCTAGGTTTGTGGTGAGAAGTGACACCGGTAGACGCCTGGCGGGAAAAACTGATCTAGTGATAATCGATCAGTTATAAGGTTAAAAATGATTAAATTACTAAAATGGCTATTAAAAAATAGGGGTTTGTCATGGAAGGGTGAAAATTAAGGGTTGTATATATTTTTTAATGGCACATCATAAAAAAATATAAATTAAAACTTTTGTCCAATAAATAAAAAAAATTTTTGGGGTGGACCACCCTTATCACTTAGGGGTATGAAAAATAGATTACGACTGATTCTCAGACCTACCGAATATACATATAAAATTTCATAAAAATCGGTCAAGCCGTTTCCGATGAGTATGGCGTCTAAAACTGTGACACGAGAATTTTATATATTAAGATAGATATAAATAGCAGACACAAGAGTCAGATACAGTCTGTACAATTTCAAGTATGACAATTTGTTGTCGGTTGCCTAAATATGCGACGTCGCACTAATTGTGTCTAGTTACACGAGAAAAGTCACAGAAAAACAGCTGACTACGGCCGGTGCATATGTCAAATGGTTTTGCTGGACCGATCTAACTATTGTGTCAAGCAAGCCGTGACGAATTATTAAGGTAACAATCGAATCATATCAAATTATATGCAATTGTTTTAACAATACGGTCATGGATCACTTCAGAAAATATAAACAATATAAATTTGAGAACGTTTACAGCGTGACGAAAAAAAATCTCAAGCGCTGAACTAATTTACCTAATCTTAAATTATTTTGTTAGATCATAAGACAATCTAAAGTCCACGATGCAGCGATTTAGCTTACATTTTAATCTATTTTACGTTGCCTTAATTTCGACATTCTTCGAACGTTTGCCCAAGAGAGCATTTTACCCGAAAGAAATCTTGAATCACACGATTTGTTCATTCTGTATTGCCTATTTCTCTTTTTTATTCAGTAGTTGTCTCCATTAACATTTAAATTTAATATACAGGGTGATTCAGATCAAATACAATACAATTTTGTACACAAAAAATCAAAAAGGACAATTCGAAAATAAGTAACATTTTATAACACCGATTTTATACAGCAAATTTAACTGCTTTTGCTGCTATTGTTATTAGTTATTAAGAGATTTAATTTATGGATTTAATTAATAAAATAGTTTGACAGACCTGATGTTACAACATTTTGGGTCCGTCTTACCCAGTTTCTACAAACTAACAAAAATGTTTCCACCTTCTTGTCCGTTTTGAACTCGTAAGTTATTGGCGGCAACTATGATACGTTTCCGTGAATCATCAATACCGTTGAGTGAGAAATTATAGATAGAGGCGCAACCTTATGGCGAAATGCGTCTCCACTTTTGGGCCCGAGATAGTATTAGGTAATAGCAGCTCTTTGGTTCTAAGATTCGTCAATTTATCGACAACTTATTATTCACGGAGGTTGGCTTTGCTTGTTCAACCATTGAATCACACAGAACACTCAAAATTGACTGTCGTTAACAACAGTTCTCGACAGACGGACAAATCTCGGGCCCAAAAAACCTGTACTGTAAAACACGGTGTAACATAACGGAACGTCAAAAATGAAGGCCTTTATTTCTTGTCCGACTTTAAAAACAATTTGCCCTATAGATATTTTCTATTAGGGCCTTTGTTTTCAAGATACAGGGTGTGTACTTGTAGATCGAATACGCATTTCGCCATTAAAGCTTACGGTGAGCGCTCGATCCAAAGGGATATAGTTTTCGCTCAGTAACTCCTCAACGAAAAATGATAAAAATATGCGGTTTTTTAATAGACTACAAATACTATTTTACGTCGGCGCTGTGTTTTGAAATTTTGAAAATATGCAAACTTCATTTTAAAAAAATTTATTTTACACTTTTTCAAAATTTCAAAACACAGCGCCGACGTAAAATAATATTTGAAGTCTATTAAAAAAAACCGCATATTTTTATCATTATCCATTAAGGAGTTACTGAGCGAAAACTATGGGTTTGTTTCAACACAGCAAGAATCGATTCCGAATCGTCCAGAATTAGTCAGTCAGTTTAGTTGTTAATGTACTCTCGGCGAATGCGACGTAAGACGGTGTTGGTCAAACATTTCTCACGGTACTGAACAGTTCTCGACGGTTTTTGGAACAGATGTTATATATCGTTTGATAGAGCGCTCACCGTAAGCCTTAAGGTTGCGCGTCTATCTATAATTTCTCACTCAACGTCAGTACCTAGTATGTATCCACTTCGGTGTGATACACTTAATTTTTTAAATATCCCCAAAAAAATAAGTCCAAATGCTTTAAAGTCAGGAGATCGTGGAGGCCATGGTACCGGTCCTCCTCATCCAATCCCTTGGTCTTAATGCTTGGACATGTACGGATATAATTGAGTGTCGTATACGATACATCACACTGCTGCAATAGGCCGTGGAAGTTCTGGACCTCCATCTCCACGATTCGGTTTCAAA
Source organism: Monochamus saltuarius (assembly GCA_025584915.1). Classification (NCBI taxonomy): domain Eukaryota; kingdom Metazoa; phylum Arthropoda; class Insecta; order Coleoptera; family Cerambycidae; genus Monochamus; species Monochamus saltuarius. The sequence continues at coordinate 3,815,384 of CM046727.1, forward strand.
TTTCCCTCGCGTGAAAATGCTACAATAATATTTTACTCGGAAACTGTAAAGATTTTATAAACATTTTGTTTACGATATCGACTTCATTTTTCATAACCCATCTATTCCTAAATTCTTTTAGATAAGGTCTGAATCACCCAGCATACAATAAGTATATCAATTAAATAACTTGGTTTTCACACAAAACAAAATGTATATAAAACTTATACAGGGTGTCCGGAAAATCAGTGCTGTATGATAAAATGCACCACACTTATGATTTGTTTTTCACCTATTATCCTTTCAAAGCCAACTTCAGTGTCTAAAACGTGGTAAATATTTTGTTATTTTGTGTCTCGAATTCCAGTTTTGTAGTTTGTGCCGTTTTCGAATACGATGATAGCTAGTAGTAAAGAAAAGAATCCCTGGCTTTGCACTTGTGTAAATAAGAAAACCCAAATAGCCAAATTCGAATAATATTGCAAAATGCATTCTTTAAAAACCGTAGGATGACAAGAAATCAATAAAATTCATTTTTATTTGTTGTCCATTCTGTAGAAATTAGTTGCTCAAACTGTGTCCAGAGTCTAGACCAAATGAGCGAGCAAAAATAAATAATTTCATATGTGCTTGTGAGCAACAACAAACTTGGGAATTTTTGAAAGAACACACGAGTCCCTTTTGTGCAGTGGTGGTTAAGCTGCAAGAAACATATTGCCAATTTTTAAATGAATTGTTTCACTTACAATTTTGATACCAACGCAGTTTCTTCATTTCAACCTATCTAAAAAGTCGAATTGCTTTAATGGTGACACAGTCATGATGCATATATTGCTTTAAATAATTTGTGACTTTTATAAGTTTGGCATTTTGTTAAACATTTTTAAAATTAAGATCTGTCAAAAAAGTGAAAAACAAAATTCGTGGCTATATTTAAAACATCAAAATAAAATCTAAAAATCTACAACGTGGACTTATGCACAGAATAAAGAATATTTCGAATCTTGCCTTTTTTCTGAGATTTTAGATGTGATATTTACTGATTTCCAGAAAGCCTTTGTTCAAAATAAGCACTACCTATAATTAGAGAAATTAAATCGCTTCGGCTTTTCTGAATCATTAATTACGCTTTTTAATTCATATCTGACAAAGAGACAGTATCAAGTCAGATATTCAAAATATACATCTCGTTCAAGGCATCCTTCCTCAGGTATTCCCCAATGTTCTAATCTGAGACCTTTGCTATTTCTTTTCTTTATTAACGATTTTCATGATATTATGTGAGAAATTAATCTTAGCTGCTGACTTTAAGCTGTATAGGTACTACAATTAATTCCTTGACAGATTGTTCACGGCTGCAACTTAATATTGATCGAGAATCATCATGGTGTAAACGCAACCAGTTCTGCCTTAACATATCTATATGCAATGCTATGCATTTCTCTCATAAGATTAACTTTATAACTTACTAATTATACCTTTATTCGTTAACTTTTAATTTTTATCCTGTACGGCCACCTTTACTTACAAAATGATTTGTTTTTTCGTCTATTACCTTTCCTTGAAGTTGGCTTTCAACGCCTAAAATAAGTGGTGAATATTTTGTTACATTTCTTGCTTAAAATTCCTGCATCAAAGCATTTTTAAACTTAAGATCTGCCAAAAAAGTGAAAAACAGAATACTATTATGTACTATTATAGATCTAGGAATTAAGGCAGGACATCCAGAAATATAGTAGTATCTGACGGTAGTTGACATCCAACAGTAATGAGCAATACTATGATCAGTGCTTGAACGCATTATTTAAAATGACAGTAGGTGTACGAGTGAGAGTTTTTCATAACAGTTTTTTGTTGCTTTTAGTCAGATATAGCCCTTACATTGGCACCCATATTCCGAACACCCTATATGATGTGTGCCTGTACGGAAACCTTTATTTGTTAACTTTTCATTTCTATCCTCTACTATTTGATTTGAAATCCATTACGCAGAGCCGTAAATAGTTGCCCGCATACGCGGGAGCACAATAAGAGGTGCAACAACATCGCTAGATAAATAAGACCAGCTAGAAATCAAAAAGTATACGGTAGCAACAAGGTGGGTTAGTAAATTATCCATAAAAACCGCCTCGTAATGACGGCCTGGCGAGCACTGCGCCTCCCGCTCAGTAAATAATCGCTGGGTCGGTAAATAAGCCCTCAATCGGTAATAGAATCCCGCTCCTGATCTGTTATAATCACGGCCGGCCGGATCACGAAGACAGAAATCCAATTTACGAAAGTGTTCACAAATTACCTGTGATATATTCAATCGATCCGAGCCGTCCGATGGTTTTTGTGGGCGGTTTCGTTTTGGTTTAATTGTTTTTTTACTTGCCGTGGCCGTAGTACTCGCAGTTGGCGTCCCGATCAGATGAAGGTGACAGCAGTGTCAATGGAAACAGCGTCAGATATACGGAGTTTTCGCAATGACAAAATGTCGGTTTTCGGTTATTTATAACGCTAAAATTTCAATAAATAGTTTTTGTGACATCACAACCATTACTTTGCAAAACAGCAACGTCGCAACTTCAATTCGATATGCCGTACATAGTTGGCCTTGCCAGAAATAAACACTAATCGTTGTTATGAAAAAAGTGACTATCGATCTCTTTTTTTAAAGGAAAATTGATGGCCAATACCAAAATGACCTATCGTCTTTTGTTTTTGTGTAATAAAAAAATAAAAAATTTTATAGTATATTTTGTTTTTCATTTTCATGAAGTAGGCGTGTGTCATTTCAAATAATTGCCTGTTACCAATCTTTGTTATTTTCGTTTCCATTGTTACATATCAGCAATGTTATTTAGCTTTTTCCGTACATTAATTTAATTACGTCTTGGATACATTCTCAGTATGATTGTTATTAATAATAATAATAATATCTCTACCCATCATTCTAATCACGAGGATTAGCCCAGAAGTCGAAGACTTGTGCGGGAGAGGGGGCGGCATATTATTATTAAGCAGGCCGCATTTGCGCCCAGGAACGACTTACGTTAGTAGGCCCTAACCACCATTCAGTGCAGGAATGAGGGAAACCTGGAAAACCTCATTAATTAGGGGGTAGTTAAATGCCAACCGGTATCAATCTCTCACATTGACCCAAGTCAACATTCTTCCACCCTACCATACCCGCAGAGAGGGTGCCAATCTCTCCACGAATATAGCTTATATACGGTCTACCGGCTGCAGGGGTCGAACCCACAGCGATCCAGTCACCTCGATTCAAGTACTGACGCCTTAAATCGCGCGACCACTGACCGATCCAAATATGCAATATATCATTTTAATAATACTATTATTTGTTTATTAACTCATTCTGTCATGATTTCTTCTAAATATTTTGTCAAAAATATTTAAAAAAATTATTTGGATACTCTGTTTTCTCAGCAAAATGGTGAATAATCATATTTAACTCCACCTCCATTATATATTAATGGAAAGAGAAAAAAATAACAATTTCAATTGGCCCATGACCACCTATGGTTTGTATTTAAAAAAACACAACTTTAGGTTATAACTCAAAAATTAATAATAATGAAAAAAATTAAACACGTCACTGGACTCTACTTGAAAAAGTGTCTGAAGAACGTATTAATTATTTTTTTCTACTACTTTACAAATAACTAAGTTACAGACATGTGTCGAAAAGTAAACAATTTGAAATTCTGTTTATTACTCGAAAACAAAAGGCGATAGGTCGTTTTGGTTTTGACCATTAATTAAAACAAGAGAGTGAAGGATCACTTTTTTCTATCTCCTATAGTTAACGAGATCATCATCGAAATTTGTACAATGAATATGAAATATATTTTTCTCGACTCAAGATAATATTCTAAAAATTTGCAAAAATTTGCAAACATTTCCAAAAGCTACAGTGCCTTCATAAATGATTACAAGCCACGTGATCAGGGTCGAGATTATCAAACCAATCGCAGAGCAATTCATATGCGAATATCCTTTTCCTCACTACGGCAATTGAGAGAGACAAGAAGTCTATTTGCATACGAGTTGTTCTTCGAGAATCACAGTCCTGGTCACGTGGCTTGTAATCATTTATGAAGGCACTGTATAAGATTTAGACAATTTGGTACAGAAGCTATAAAATGTTTTGATATTTTAATATTTATTTAACACAATTGTTATCATCTTTTAGAGAAATAGAAAGTGAATATATTTCATAGAATTTTTTATACAAATACAAACAATATTTTGGTAATGTAGGACACATTTATTTTGTCGCATTTTTTATATAAATTGTATTATGACTAACTGTAATGTACATTTTTAATATAATTTCTTTGTTTGTAGTTAATATAAACAAACACGTATTTACCACTATCAAGAATTTGCGACTTTTTATATATCTACTTACATACAGGATGTATCTTTTTGAAAGCAACATTCCTGCAAAACCCCCCTAATCAATGAGGTTTTTCAGGTTTCCGTCATTCCTGCGCTGAATGGTGGTTAGAGCCTACCAACGTAAGTCGTTTCTGGGCGCAAAGGCGGCCTCCCGCACAAGTCTTCGACTTCTGCTAATCCTCGTGATTAGAATGAGGGGTAGAGATATTATTATTATTATCTAAAACTTTCGTGGAAAAAATATCTGGACAATATTTACAAAGACAAAAAACACTACATTGATGTCCTCTATATGACATCATAGCCTACTACTCAAAAGCAAACATTCAAAGATTATCATCTTTTGCCAGTTGATTCCGCATTATAGTCATCTCCCGTCAATAATTATTATATTTTACAAACAGGCAAGTATACACATTATGATACCTATCCTTGCATAACTAATTACTGTGTTTGAAACAAGATATCCAGTACTGGGTAATTGTACCTACTCCCGGTTTTAACTGGTAGACAGTGATATATTTTTCTACGGCGTGAACTGGTTCCACGTCTTGAGTATAAATGGGTAGCATGAAGTGTAACAGATGTTACATCTGATTACCTATGCTTCTGTTCAGCTTCTGTATCCGAGGGAAAGGCTGTTTTTGCGACAGTTACTTGTAAATATATTCGAAACTTTATAGATATTGGGCTAAACTTTTGATTTCATTGAGTTTGTAGAAAAATAAAGTTAAATAATGATGATATCTGCATAGTTTTTTACAACGACATAAGCTCGACTCTCGACTCAATAACTCAGTATATTGTATTCTTTTCTAAAGTAGTTACTACTCACACTCAGTAGTATTTCATTATTTATATAAGAAAAGAAAGGCGTATAGCAAATTGTCAATCATCCATTAACGGCACACCAGACATATACCACTTTTGAGCTTGTTAGCTCTCGTCAGTATACTATAGACGGTGAGGCAACCAACGACTCATCCGACAGAAGGGAACCTGCGTAGACGTGATGAAACATGTAACTATATCTTGTGGCCGCATGCTGAACCTGACGGTCCACCTGCACACACAACTTTAGTACAATTTGTAGTAAATAATACCCCGATTGTCTCTATAGTTTGGTTATGTTGTTTTGATATCATATACTATTTTAAATTTTACGGTATGGCTTTCATTACAAAATATTAATAATTTTAATTTGTACAAATGTATAAACCCATAATTTTAGAAAGAATAACCCATTCTATAATTAATAATATTAAAAAAAGTAAAGTGTTGAATTAAGTATAAGAATGCTTGGATGTCAAGAATATGTAAATATTTATATCGGATATACTTTATACCGAATGAATACATGATATACACTTGAATGAAGTTTAAAATTCTAAGTACTTATATTGAATACAGATTAGATTTTTTCCATGCATAATACTTATCATTCACAGTTTTCGAGATATTACATGTTTATTGTTAATATGCAGTCATATGAAGTCTTTTTAAAAATGGGTCGGTGGTCAGTGATCGCGCGGTTTAAGGCGTCAGTACTTGAATCGAGGTGAATAAATCGCTGTGGGTTCGACCCCCGCAGCCGGTAGACCGCATATAAGCTATATTCGTGGAGGGGATTGGCACCCTCTCTGCGGGTATGGTAGGGTGGAAGAATGTTGGCTTGGGTCAATGTGAGAGATTGATACCGGTTGACACTTGACTACCCCCCTAATTAATGAGGTTTTCCAGGTTTCCCTCATTCCTGCATTGAATGGTGGTTAGGGCCTACCAACGTAAGTAGTTCCTGGGCGCAAATGCGGTCTGCTTAATAATAATACTCCGCCCCCTCTCCCGCACAAGTCTTCGACTTCTGGGCTTATTATTATTATTATTTTAAATAAAAGAGATGAAAATAGAAAAAATAAATTGATAAAAATGATTCAGTATGATCTTCTTTTTCAATGCAAAGTTGATACCTTTTTACTAAATTTTGCATATTTTTATATTACAGTTGAAGCTAATTCTAAATAAAAAATGTATAATTTCATCTTTAATTTAAAATCTTTAAAAATATATCATATTTCATGAATTATTTGTGATATGTTAATGCTACATAGTAACAATAAACCTGTCATATCTGCAAAACTGTAAAAGATAAGTATCATGTATAATATATTTTTGAAAAGTTCAGTTGACGGTCTCCAATAGGAGGTTTGATTTCCAAACCATTTTTCAACAAAGCACAAAGATTTTATCAAAGCAGGCCGATCTTCTTGAAATTTTGCACGTCCCCATAATTTACCGTTTTGAACAACTTCTTCAGTAAATTTTGCTGTATTTTCAGTAGAAAAGGCACTTTACCTGAAACTATAACAGTTTTCAATCGTTGCACTGAATATTTCAAATAGGATTATTTCGAAAACTGTTACTCCTAACGACTTCAACAAGGTATACCTTTTTTAGATACAACAGGTAGGAGAATCGATTGTTTCAATAGACAGATGGATACATTAAACAGCAAAAAAGTTCTGCCATTTAAAAGAAACATGCTGTGCCATAAGTGGCGCCCTCTACTAGTGACGTCAAAATTAGTTCAAAATTCTTATTTGCCGTGCCAAACAACATAATTGTGTCAAGTTATTGAGATATTTCAAAATAAAATTCTAGCATTGAACACCCGGTATTGTTTAAACCAGCCCCAATGAGCCATTTTCCCGGACCCAAACTGGGAATTTCAGCTGACCAAAAACTTTTCACACCCAGTCTCAGGTCCAGAATTGAAAAACACACGAAAATACCACAGTCGCAACCGGGACGTCCAAAACAGGATTTTCCCGCCCCAAGGGGTCATTTTCCCGGACCCAAACCCGGAATTTTAGTTGGCCATAAACTTTTCTAGCACAAATCCGGCTTTAGCTCCAAAATTCAGCGTCGACTTCGCCTTATCCCGGGAACCGCATTTCAGGCCATTTTCGGCCCCTGGGGCCAATTCCAGACGTATAGGCCCAATTCTGAGCTCGGGATTGGATTCAGCGTCGAAAAATACATGGGAATACATATATCACTCTCTTGTGTATGAACTTTTTTTTTGTGGGGCTGTGTACCTAATGCCCGTGCAAGCTCTTGAAGTAAATTCATAAAAAAAATCAGAACCAGTTCATTTAGCCATATTAACCTACTAATAAATCCGACACGGAGATTTTTTGCCATCTGGCGATCTATTTCCAATTCGAATTTTCGATATTTGTCATTACAACGGCAACCGCAAATGGATTTGATCCGTTGCGGTTTTCGTTGCTGATGAAAATCAAAAATACCCCCATTTGTTTTATTAATATTATGAATATCTCAATTAAGTTTAATTTAATATAATCTGCGCATTGCCGCTTGATTTACGGGGGCCCACCGCAAACGTTAATTAAAATTTTAAACTCGCGCTTTTGGAATGCTGAAATAATCCTAGCAAAAGTTGACATCGGTTTGGTGCATTCGTAATAACGGATAAATCAATCTGTCATACGCACAATAAATTGCATTTTATCAGTTTATTATTACCGACATGACCAGCGTAAACAGGATTGATATCCGATTGTTCTACGCGTTGCTTCAATCGAAAAGGACCTGCACGGAAAAATCTAATCTGTATATTAATATATTTAAAATTTTAAACTTCATTCGAGTATATATGTATTAATTCAGTAATAATACACAACGTCAAAAGTCTTGGACCCCCTGTATAATAAAATGCTTAAGCCTAGTGGTTTTTCTTAATGTGGTAAATAGTACATGTACTTAGGGAACAAAAAAGAAAACAGTAAAAAATTGCAGACCATGTACCTTTTCCTTATTACCAATGTTTTTATAAATCTGGTCAGTTTGGCCGTGTATTCAGCCAAGTGTTCTTTTGAATTTTTGTATTATAATGCCAGGACGTAAAATATCTGCGTTTATCCGAGCAAGAATGACTGCTTTACATGATGCAGGACATTCTAATCATCAGATATCGAACATGTTGGACATTTCTAGATCACTTGTTGTACGAATAGTACACAGATATGAATAATTTGATACAGTGGAAATCAGACCACGTAGTGGATGTCCTCGAGTATCTAATGAAATGGAGGATCGGTATTTGGTGCAGTATGCCCGTAGATACCGCACATCTTCAGTTCTTAGGGCCCACTTTCAAGATACGTTTCGCCGTGTTACATCAACACCTACTATTCGAAGACGACTCCACAACGTAAATTTACGTGCTACAAGACTATTACGGGTCCCCAGTGGGCGCGAGAGCATAGGGGTTGGCTTTTACGCCAGTGGCGGTGGGTCTTATTTACAGACGAAACCAGAATTGGGCTGGTTACCGAAGACAATCGACAAAGAGTCTGGAGAGAATCAGGTCGTCACGACACTTTTTTTCTTACAATGAGGCTAAATTTAAGACTTACTTAAGTACACCGTATTCTTAAAATAGTTTCTACAAATATAAATAATTTCAGATTAGAGAATTGAATAATATTGAGTTTAGCAAATAACAGGAATGTTATCTCATGCCACCTGCGAATATTCAAAGGTACCGAAATAAAACGACAATATAAGGTGTCCGGGAAAATGGGAATCTCTCTTGTTCAATGAAAACCGATTTCCAGCGTTCGGCGTTCTTCAGGGACACACATCTCTATAGGGAGGGCCTAGAGATGTAAATATGGCTATAACATAAACTTACATAAATCTGCACATAAGATTTTGTTTGTAAATATGTGAAAATAATTGTTAAAATGTGGGGTTAGAATAGAAAAGTAATGTAGGTATGTCTTACATACGTTTATTATTTTATTCAAAATTATTTGATATTATTTCAAATATTTGCAGTGATTCTTTTAACGTAAGAAGCTCAAATAAAGAAAACATAGTAATTCTACTTTGGGAATAACAATTATTGCCTCAAGTAATTCTTATTGCCTAAATACAACAAAACAATTCTTTATACTTATAAATGGAACTTCATCTCATAGTAAGTATATTAGTTTTCTTGATTTCAAGTAATTTTTATTCTTAAATACAATAAAATATTAAGTGTATTAATCTTGATACTAGTACAGCTTTTTTCCGTGCTGGGGGTGGCCGCCCCCTCCCCAGGCCCCGCGCCGTGGCCCACTAGACCTGTTCAGGGGTGGACTAATTAGGGCAAATCATTAACAGATGTCGTGCCATCAACGAACGCAAAATTCTACAAATAATTTAGTATTAATGGCGACGGATATGGCGTAGGGCGGAAATGATTGCGTGGCGGGCTGATGGCTTCCGGGCCGCACAGTATTGTGAAATAGTCGGGCGGTGGGCCGAGCTTTACGGGGCACTAGTGCCAGATACCGGCGCGCGGATCGAAATCTGGGTTGTCAGCGGCTCCAGGAATGTTGGCAAATGGATCTGAATTATCTAGCAAGTCTTGACACAAACAACAAGACACTTTCAGATCGTCATTACATTGAATTTGATTTTGATCTAAGAATCAACAAACCGTATCGAGAAATAAACAAAAATTTTACACCTATTTACAAAATTGCGCCATTTAAAGAAACACCCATTACAATTATTTGGATAAAATTAGCTATTACGATTACTGAACTTAATTTGTACTAAATTAAAGTTCATATTATGCAACATGTACAGTAGCTGTGGTAAATAATAAAAGATACACAGAGAGTTACGCTAGCTATTCCTTAGTTACGTTAGCTATGTGCGCCAAGTTCGCTATACACGTAGACAGCTAATATTTCAGCCACCATTATACGCATACAATGGGAACATGTTTCTTTCGCAATGGTTGATATGAAATTTGACTCTTCGTTAAATTTTTAAAATATCGCTTAGCTATGTTTGCTTTATATGCGCTATACGCATTCAAAACCAAGTAAAGTTGTACGAGAGTTACTCTAGCTATATTCTATATGCTAGCTGCATACGCTACGTTAGCTATATACATAAAACAATCAATACTACGATCGCATACATTGTTTTCTATGTTCGCTACGTGTTACAAATTGCTACAATGCGAATAATACTCGTTCGCAATATTTGATACATTAAAACAATTTTTTTTTATTGGCAATATTTTTACAACGTCACTATGTTTGCCAGACATTTTAAAACAGTCAAAAAACTAGCTATGTTCGCTACATACGATATGCTAATTATATGCACTATGTTCGCTATATACGTAATACTAAGACCGCGTACATTGTTTGCTACGTTCGCTATAAATTTGTTTATTGGCTATTTTCACACGCCGCTATGTTCGCTAGAGATTTTAAAACAGTCGATATTGCGACGGTGAATTAGCTATGTCCGTTAAATTCGCTGTGCTAACTATAAGCGTTTCATTCGCTATATACAGCAAAACAGGCATTACGCTACGTTCGGTATAATATTAGAAAGTGCCACACAAAATGTGCATAATACCCTAAGTTCGCAATGGTTGATACATGGAAACAAATTTGTTTATTGGCTATATTTTTACAACGTTCCCTAAACATTTTTAAATAGTAAATATTACGCCGGTACGATAGGTATGTCCCATATACTCGTCATGTGCGCTACGCTAGCTATATACGCTATGTTCGCTACACACGTAAAGGACAGCCAATATTACGACCATATACAATGTTCCCGTTCGATAAAATAATAATTGCCACACACAGTGGAGTACGAATAATACACTACATTCACAAATTTGTTTATTGGCTATACTTTTACAACGTCGCTCTGTTCGCTAGACATTTTAACAGTCAATATTACGATACCCTAGCTACATTCGCTATGTTCGTTATGCCATCCCGCGTTACGTTCGCTGTTCATGTAAAAATAGTCAATATTACGACCACATACATTCTTTGCTACTTTCGTTTCAAAAATGCCACACACATACAATGTCCGCTAGACATTATAAAATAGTCAAAACTAGACGATACGTTAGCTATGTTCTATATATTTGCTATATTCGCAATGCTAGCTATATGCGCTATGTTCGCTATATACGTAAAAAAACTGTTAATATTATGGTCACATACAATTCCCTACGTTCGGTAAAATATTAAAAATTGCCACATAGAGTGGTTTACGAATAATATCTTATATTCACAATGGTTGATACATTTTTACAACGTTGCTATGTCACTACATTCGCTGTTGACTATGCGCTAGGTTCATTATTCGGGTAAAAAACATCCAATAATGTGGTCGCTATAATATTTAAAATGCCACACAGAATGCCAATAATATGGTGCATTCGTTTTCTCTCTTTTACTGAGTCGCTTGGCTAAGGCTATTCAAGATGATAACGGGTAAGCTATGTTCGCTGTACATATTAAAACACCAGTACCACAACCACACAAAAGCAAAATTAGCTTTTATAGAGCTTATTGGTCATACTCGTTGTAAGAAAACTTATCTTAGTGTATATCACAAGCAAACTCTCAAATACGCTGCAACTGGCATAAAATAATACTAATACATACAGTAAAATACCTCACGATTCACAGACATCGCTTGTAGTTATTTTTGTACACCATTCAATTTAGTTAATATCATCACTGTTGCGCAAACAGCTAAATATTAAAGTAAAACACAATGTAATAATAACTTATTGCAGCATAAATAATGATGAATTTTTAATTCTCCGCAATTTATAGGCGATTATCGGCTCGTAAAATGTTTGTTTGTCCGCTAAATTATGGCAGTTTATTCCACAAATCTCTGTACGCGCACACCACCATAGAAAATATATCAGAGTAATTAGATAAAATGTAACGCGTTTTGGACGAGATATAAAAAAGGCCGCGTTTCGCTAATCAGTCTGTCATCATCGGGAAGGTAATTTGCGGATTGAGACTAAAAGGGAATAAATTGTGTATTTAGCAAGGATATTAGACGGAACCAATCGCAAACAAGGTGTTCTGAAAGAAACGTGGAATGTTAGATTAAGTTAATGTATTCGAAAAAGTGCGACACGTAGGTTGATTCGTTTCAGTCAAGACGTTGTCTACAGGAATGCAGAAAGCTGGTGATTTGCACAGAAGAAAGTCTCAATTACATAAGGCCGGACAATCTTGCCTAGTTACTCTATACATCTAACAAAGATATTTAACTCATGATGTCTCAATGGCAGTGTCATAACAACTATAGACTCCTGAGGTACTTAAAATCTCTTGAATTTAAGTCAGCTTACTTTAAGAAAATTTTCTTTTAAAAATTACAGGATGAATATAAGTCCATTAGAAGCAGAAACTAGAAAGAATTAAAGGTTCTTAGGTAAAAACATACTTAAAACAGAGATATTAATAAAAATACTATAAATGTTATGCTTAAGGGTAAGGATTAGGCTTAATGTTAACACCTTACCTTTAAGGTAAGACATTAACATTAAGTTCAAGGTAAGTTTAATTGTTTTTGTTGCCCATTCTTAATGAATCACCCTGTATATATATAATTTTTGAAGTTATTTGTATTTTGTTATTCTTAAATTGCATAAACATATTATAACAACAACTAAGAAATTTCGAGAAATGACCTTAAAACACGGCATTCTTCCTATGGAATGCCTCGGGAACATGTTTTTAGACTATATTTAATTATATGTACATTAATGATATCCCAATTAGTCAGGAATTGTAGATATCGATACCTTTATACAGTTTTGCAGCTTCATTTAATAGCACGTTCTATTATCTTTGAAAATTGTTATAATCTTGGAGAACGTATAAAAATTTCTTAGTTAATTGCATGATTATATACCGGGCACGTACACGGACCCTGACCTCACTCACTGCCTATATCCATTAGAAACTAGAAAAAATTAAAGGTCCGTATGCAAAAACATATTTAAAAAAGAAATATTAATAAGAAACTATAAATGTTAATATTTTACCTTAATGGTAAGGATTAGGCTTAATGTCAACACCTTACCTTAAAAATAAGACATTAACATTAAGCCTAAGGTAAGCCGACGAGGTAAGTTTAATTGTTTTGTCTCATGGATCTGTAGTGTGACCACTAATTTATATAACGCCCTATGTATACATATATTTTTAAGTTCTTTATATTATTCACATTATTTGCCTCAATGTGACTTTGAATTGTTGCTGAATAGTTCAATATTTATTGTTGATAGTTGATAAAGTGGAAAAATTCAAAAATGTTGCACTAGTACTTTTTAGTTTGCATATCTAGTGAGCTCCGGTCATGGAGAACGTATGAGGATTTCTTAATTAATTGCGATTACTTGCATTTTTCCGCACAAATGCACGATTATATACCAGGCACGTATACGGACCCTGACCTCACTCATTGTCTATTTTTCGCAGTGATATTATACCTGCGTTACCTATCCCGTCGACGCAGGTCGCTTATTTATTGATACACGCATCAACGATAAATCCCAATTACATAAATTATTTATATTTGTCAGGTTATTTGTTGGTAGTCGGCCTGCCGGACAGAAATTACGAATCTATAAAACATCAATTGGTTCAATTAGTATCTCATATATTATTAACCCCATCCCCGGACTAAAACAAGTGTTAGCTTTACAAAACACATCATATAATGCCGGACAGCGCGACGGAGCACCGACGGCTCTTCGGGACACATTACGGGGCCCGTTCAGATAGGCACCGTTTCTACTGACTCGGTCACAGGGAAATCATAAAATATACAGGGTGTCCGGAATATGAGTGCCGTAATTTTAATGGCTTATACAGGGTGATTCATTAAGAATGGGCTATCTCTGAACTGGAGATACTACATACCAAAATATGGCGATTGAGCCAAATATGCCTTATCCGAATGTTGCTGGTTTAAAAACTACAGGGTGTTCAATGCTAGAATTTTATTTTGAAATATCTCAATAACTTTGAAACCTGTCGAAGTATTAAAAAAAAAATGGCACAACTATGTTTTTTGGCACGGCAAATAAGAATTTTGAACTAATTTTGACGTCACTAGTAGAGGGCGCCACTTATGGCACAGCATGTTTCTTTTAAATGGCAGAACTTTTTGCTGTTTAGTGTATCCATCTGTCTATTGAAACAATCTATTCTCCTACCTGTTGTATCTAACAAAGGTATACCTTGTTGAAGTCGTTAGGAGTAACAGTTTTCGAAATAATCCTATTTGAAATATTCAGTGCACCGATTGAAAACTGTTATCGTTTCAGGTAAAGTGCGTTTTCTACTGAAAATACAGCAAAATTTTACTTGAAAAAGTTGTTGAGAACCGTAAATTATGGGGAAGTGCAAAATTTCAAGAAGATCGGCGAGGTTTGATTTTGAAACTATTTTTCAACAAAGCACAAAGAAATTATCAAAGCAGTATAAGCAACAACTTACATTAAGTTTTCTAAGCTCCTCCATAGTCTAGCTATTTTTGAGTGCCTATTGTAAAGGCTTCTGGCGTTCTAAAAATTTTATGATTTTAATTCTTGGTCATCAACAACACCCCCTAGACATACAAAACTTCTCTTGGTTATGTATTTGGATACAAAATAGTATCTGGTTTTTGGATTTTGTCACCTATTCGCCTGGTTGCCTTCAATTTGGCTATGAACGATTGAAGAATCGTTCAACATTCAGTTCTGATAGTGAAAAATTGGAAGTTTTAGCAACACACGAAGAATTTGAAGAACATTCTACATCATGGTCGGTTTTTGAAAAATCAAATATGTGTTAAATAATATTACAGACCAATAAGTAGTAAATTGACTATACTAAATATTACATAAGTTATTTATACATAGACGTACCTAGACATTACAGTTCAACTTTTTATCACGAATGTGGAATTTAGGAGGCCACATTAGATTATTTAGTGTCGAAGGGCATATTAAGTTGAATGATAGATGTAGTTGGCATTCTTTAACCTGCCCTTGTTGTTCTCGGGCTTGGCTCTGTGGGAGCAGACCCGCTACCGGTATTTCTTGTCCCGTCCATATATTGATTTCTATATGGTGGTGCTATAGGTTGCTGCTTGTATTATTTTTTGAAAGCATTTTAAAAAATTACGGAATTTAAAAACTTTCTAATGATCCGCTTATTTGTCAAAGCTAGTACCATAAATTTAAGATGGGAAAATGAATAGAACACTTATGGCTTTTGCCAATGGCAGTACCACAACGCTAGCAACATTCTCTAGATTGTTGGACCCCCTGTATGTATTATAGGAAACTGCATCTACTTGTATATTATATACAGCGTAGCGCTTACAGTGGAGAAAAATGTAAAAGCAGTTTCCCAAAAGTATTTGTAACAGAAAGTCATGCACGAAAACGTTCTGTATTCACAGGAAGAAATTATTTGAAATTATAAATGACAAACTGCGGTTGGTTTTTGCAGATAGTTTATCACTTTAAATCCTTAAGTAGACAGTGTAGACATTTTCAGCACCCAAAACAATATTTAACGAACATAAAATGAAAAACAGCAAGAACCTTCTCTTCCACGCATAAACGTTGACTGCGCAGGTGCACATCTTATGGTATTTGACGAATAAATCACAAATTTTTGTGATTGGATTTATACAGGGTGCTTTTAAAAGGACTATACAAAATAGACTCAAAATACAGTTTACCCCAACTTGTCTTAATTTCTTTAGCCCTATCATAAGTAGTATTGACTGAGACAAGGATTCTTGCAAAATTTAAAGAGTTTTAAAGAAGAGTTTCTTTAAAGTCTTGTTTTTGCAAGTTCATGTCTTGCATTCATTGTCTTGTAATGTTTTTTTTTACGAGATTCTTGCATACAAATAAGAAAAAGCACTTTGTTACGAATTTGGTAACAGTGGTGCTTACTCTCGGTCGGCCTCGGTTCCGCTTGAAGTTCCCACGGAACTATCGATAGTCGACATTCGACAGTGGGCGATTGGTAGACGTTATAAAGCATTGAAAGAACTACTGTTACACAATAAGTAATGGACGAAATAAGCAGAACTTGGCCTAGACTTAAGACAAGATGCCAATAAAATCCCAATGTACGTTTATCATTGAAGGTAGTTTAAATGCTTCTACAAGTGAAAATAACAGTTGACCTTGATTAGAGCTATCTTATATCGCAAAAATTATGTGAAAAATGTCTAATTTCAAATGCAAATTACCACAATTTTCTGAAATATTACTAATTTTTATATCATACGATGTAAATCGTGCAAGAATAATGATTCATTGCCGTTCTTGAAACTAAACTTATTGAAAACCTGTATATACTTCATAAACTAGGTAAATTAATTTCTGTTTTTTCCTAAGCTGAGTCATCCACAGTGATTACTATTATCGTGATACTGCAACAATCAGATTTGATAATTCAACAGGTGTCTGTTTGTTCCATCGAACGAAGTTTGTCTTTGGTCGAGGGGGGCGTCGAAAAAACTCTGTTTTGACTTGGACTGGTTTCTTTGATACGTACAATTGTCGCCTGGTCGGAAAAAAAACGACGAACGACGTTAATCTCGTGCAAACATCGATGTTTTGCAGATCCTGATACGCGGCAAAAACCGTATTTATTTTTAACGTCGAACAATTTATTTTATTATCATGGTTAGCCGTTTTTCAGCTAATAACTTTATAAACTTGACCTTGTGCTGGCAAATATACTTGTAGTTAATAAGTATGTTTTTTCGATCTGTTTCTTGCTTTCCAGTTCAGTTAGCATCCATTAAGGCGACAGGAGATGATCGAAAAAATAATAATGGGACAGGCGTCGAGTTCTTCAAAGTCTTTTTAGGTATTAGGACCTTACTGTCGAAAGAATTTTGAAAAAACAGGTGGCTTTATCAAAAAGGTACAGTACGATGAAATATTTCAACAATTAACGTATTCAAGACGTCAGTATTGACGTGTTTGGGATCTGGACAGCCATTGATGTGAATAAACTAGGACAAGGTTGTTTAAAGCATATTTTTTCTATGAAAAATTACTTTTAACAAATGGCAGTATTCTAGTAAAATATAATTTTCACTTAAGAGATGTTCATTGGTTCAAAGGATCATTTCATCGAAATGACAAGGTCATTTTATAGAAAACAGTAGGAATGTTATTGGAAAAGAGTGGTTTGGTTAAACTGTTCATCAGAATAATCATTTCGCCGAAAAATTGAATATGAAAATAGTACCTATTTTATGAAATATGGTCACATAATTTAGAAACAGTCATAATGTCAATATCGTGAAAGTAATTTTGTCATGTTTTCGCTAAGGAAACGAGTCATTACATTGAATAGTGAAAATTGTGAACTGGAAAGAGAATGGTAATTTTAATAAATGTAGTCATTTGATTTAGAAATGACCATTTTATCTATAAACAGTAGTTTTATAGAAAAAGAATTATTTTATGAATGTTATTTTCAAGCAATCATCATTTAGCGGAATAAAATAATTGGTCATTTGATTTGGAAATGGGAATTTAGATCGAAATTACTAGAGAATGGAAGAATAGTAATTTAGATGTTGCCAAGAAAGGTAATCTCATCTTACACTAACACAAAACATCGAAAAATGTTATGTATAAAACATTAGTTTTATAGTCATTATAACAAATGTAGTCATTTGATTTCAAAATGACATTTCATCTAAAACTGCAGTTTTATAGAAAAAATGTTATTTTACTAGTGATTGTATCAAAATCACCATTTTGTGGAAAAATGAATATAAGATAATTGGACATTTGATTTAGAAATTGTCATCTTATCGATAGTACCGGAAAGTGGAAAATAGTAATTTAATTAAGGTTTTGTCAATAGAGGTCATTACATCGGTTCAGGTTTTGTCGCGAAAGGTCATTACATCGGATAATGGCAAAGAAATTACCTCGTTGAAGTAGTCATTTCAACAAATGCAGTCATTTGATTTAGAAATGACTATTTTTATCTAAAACAGTAGCACTGAAGTTATTATATTAATGCTATTATAAGAAATCATCAATTTGCGGAATAACGATTCAAACACAATTGTTCATTTGATATGGAAATGATCATATTATTGAAAATAATAGGGGATGAAGAGGTCATGTCATTCTAAGCTACTACATCGAATAATAGTAGACAAATTAGTTCGTTAGAGTGATAATTTTAATAAAAATAGTAATTTTGTTTAGGAATGACCATTTTATCCGAAACAATAGCAGAAATCATCTAGCGGAACAATGAATAAAAAAGTTCGCCAAGAAAATTAGTCATTACATCGAATAAGTGATATAAAAATTAGTTCGTTAAAGTAATAGTCATTTTATCAAGTGTAATAACGTGTTTCAGTTTTATGAAAAAATATATATATATTTTTTCTTATAATAGTGAATAGAAATATAATAATTTAATTTAAAAAATATGATTTTCTCAAAAACATAGTAATATTACATTACATTTTTGGTTAATGAGACTATAAGAAAATCGTGAAGTCATGGAAACATCATCATTTCATGGAATAATTAATAGAGAGTAAGATAAGTCATTTGGTTTAGATTTTATAAAATTTTACGTAATGGCCATTTCATGTAAAAGTTAATTAAGTAGTCAAGTTTTTGAGAGAAATAGAGCATCAATGAAGATTTTTGAAAATCAAATGTTTGCTGGTATATTAATAGTGCAGCTGAAGTTCTACGGAAACAATGTTCATGAGCATCCTTCAAGGAAGAAACGCATCAATTTGTTTTGGCATTTTCCCAAATGTATGAATTCCTATTAATTGGTTGTATGCCCTACCAGTTGAATATTTAAAAAAAAAATCTGTTACTATCAATCGTGTACATCTTGCGACTATATTTCCCATACCTATATGTAAATAGTCGCTTACAATAAAGGATCTTTTTTCCTTCCTCTTTGTAGGTAGTTGGCAGTCAGTATTCTTCGTTTACAAAAATATTTTGTTTATAATTAATTACCTTTGTACCTAAAAACGTACTATCAGTGGGCGACATCCATTATAATTTTTTTAATTTGTTCATTTTCTAACGCGTGATTTTTTAGTAGATAGTTTTTCTCTTAACAGCAACCATTTTTGCGTGAACCGTTGTCTGGTGCCACTGCGGCCAACTCTGCTTTAATGTGGTCATTTTGAAACTATTGAACGGGCCCGTAAGAGCGCGCGATGGCCCGTTTTCACGGGGATGCATTTGAAATGTAACTGAAATACAGCAGGATTTCAGTTCCACACATAGGCACGCACATAGAAACCAATCACTGACAAATGCGTCAGATTAGCAATTTACAAATCTGCTATTGCAGCAATTACGGGCTCATTATTCTGTAAGTAATTACTCCATTTACCGCCGATAGAACTACTGTAGCTCCCTCTGACCGAGGCTCATTACTATCGCTGCAAGAGTGCTCTTAAAATCGGCCGGCTACGAGACCTTACCCCACTAATTATGAGTGCTGTCTATTAATTACCCCACCCCAACGATACCCGTGGTGGTAAACAGCGGTTACGTCGATTTTACTCTTAATTAAAAAAAAAAATCGCTAGACGAAACCAGGATAATGTAGGTCGGAAGATTCCGAGGCAATCACATAACCATTAAAATATTAACATTGCCATGGAATGTAAATAAAACCACGTGGCCGAAAACGGGATATCATTGGTGTGACGTCATACGCCGTTCGACGCGATATGTTTCCGTGGATACAGGTGCAGGTTACGATATTGGTGAAGCAAACAAGCGTTTGTTTCTTGTGTTTTTTAGAGTTTGTGGTATTTTTGGGTCATATATAGTGTAAATACTGTATAGGTAATGCCATCATTATTAGTGGTGGTGTGGTGAATTACGGTATTGTTAAAGTAACTTGTTCCTTTGTTTACTATATGCATTATGCATAGATCCGCTCATGAAAATTACACCGACAATGCTGTTGGTTGTGTCCAGGTAGAAGGTTTTACTTGAGGTATTTATAAAATTATGTCATCTCATGTTACATTAAACTAACTGTTTTAATGTTTGTTTTCAAATTATTATTATTTTTGTAAATCTTTAGTTTTTACTTTTGTTTATTATGTTTTCAGAATAAAACAGATAATTTAATGTAGCGAAAGCAGATAGCAAAATTTTAAAAATGTCTCATTCTACGTCTCGTAAATACTAGAGGCAAATATAGAACATGTTATTTGGAATGGGTATGAAGCGCTGAATACAATAAATGAAAGAAATTTGAAAAAATGTAAATTTACTTTACCATCTTCACAAATAAACAATGTTGCAGTGCTTCCTTTCGTCGCGCTTCATGGCCCTACACCACATTTTTCTATTCAGTTTGTGGCACAAACTGTCACTTGACTGAAAGAGTTCCGATTCTGCTATTTCATCCATTTTTATTTCTTATTATGTGACACTGGCCATTTCTATACTTTATGACGTCTATCAATCGACCACATCGATAGTAACATGTGAGCTCTGAGCGGGACCGTAGCCGACCGAGAGTAACCTCCACTATGACCAAATGCGTAATAACGTTCTACGTTTCTCATTTGCATGCCAGAGTTTCACCAAAAATATGCCAGAGTCTTGGAAAATGTGAAAGTAGTAATCGCAAACTTAACATTGCTTAAATGGGTTGCCAGACAATTTCAATGTGCGCAAAACATACCAAAAAAATACAAGGTGTTGACAAACGATCAAATTTTTCGGATCAGTATTTTCCCAGATAATCGACAATGTATACAGAGTATCCTATAATGAAGTGTACACGGTACCAGATGATTTGAACTAACGCTGTATATCTATACATTACTTAATTGACGATTTTTTTTATATGAACTAAGAAAAAATGAATTTTATTCCATTATTTTGGGAAACGTTATATGTACATTCATATTACCGCTAGAACAGATTTGCAGGTGTCCAGCCCGTTTACCAGATGCGAGTCCCATTGAATTTATTTAAAATCAGGCGTCTTACGGTCCACTAAATTAAAATTTGTGTTATGTATTTGTTTCAAATTTGTTGTAGGTGGACAGCACGCGTCGTATAAAGCGATAGGGATCCAGCGTACTTTCATGGACAGCACGTTCTCTTCGCACCTAGAGGCCATTCGGAGCAGGAGTGTGAGGTCCTCTCAAAGCACTGACGGTTCCATCAGTTCCTACAAGCACGAGTCTCCAGGTAAGATTTCGATTACCTGCTGATTTTGTTGTGAAAAATTCATCATTTTTATATAATTCATTATACAGGGTGATTCGAAAAATCGCTGACAGACTTCTGAGGCAGAAGGTATACAGGGTTAACTATGACTAAGTACAAAAATTTTAACCACGTGCTCAGGGAGGTCTAAAAGACAATAAAAAATTTATTTCGGAATTCTAGCTCGATGTTTAAAAAATGGGGCAAAACCCTCTTTTCCTACGGAAAGTCGGCGCCTATGACAATCAATCATCGTCCGACATGGCTAGATATGTCAACTACCATGCGGTCGTTTTTTCAACATTGTCAAGTGTAGAAACGACGAAAATAAACATTTTTATTAATAATAATAATGTCTAAGTACCTGATAGATACCAGCTAATCCGGTTAGCTGCAGTATATGTATT
The DNA here is from genome assembly GCA_025584915.1 of Monochamus saltuarius. Classification (NCBI taxonomy): domain Eukaryota; kingdom Metazoa; phylum Arthropoda; class Insecta; order Coleoptera; family Cerambycidae; genus Monochamus; species Monochamus saltuarius. The sequence continues at coordinate 3,837,320 of CM046727.1, forward strand.
GGATCTTCGTTCTTTCGTTGCACACTGCCAAAACTACATTTTCATTCCTTGCAGATTCATCATAATTATCCACTAACATATCCGACATAAAATACTGTCACGGAATTTGCCCCACTCACTCCCAAACCGACGACTGTGGCACCGCGAATTGCCTAAGATTGCCCCGATCGCCCCTACGCCATTCTGGTAAACAAACAACATGCCGTGATCGAGATCGGCCTGGAAAAATCGAGAATCGACGAGAAGCGTTCCAGTCGTACGAGAAAAGGGATCTAGATATACTGGAATATATCTGGAATATTCGTTGGGTCTATAAAAGAAGAATAAACGGCCGAGTTAGTTAGTCTTGTATAAGTCTTGTATTACAGTTTGAATTAAAGTGTTTAGTTGGAGATATCAAAGTGATTTAGATAGCGATTAATTAAATAAGTGTTTAGTTGACCTGTAATTAGTAGTGTTCAGTAGTTAATAAAGAAGTAATTTATTAACGGATTGTTTTTTCTGGAAGTGAAAAAAAAGACGGATTGGGAAATCCGTGACAATTTGGTGTCAGAAGTGGGATTTAGTTGGAAGTTTTAAAGAGCTTTCTGGAACCCTGTCCACAAAGTGGGATTTAAGTGGAAGTTTGAAGAACTTTCTGGAACTCTGCGCGCGGGTGGAATAAATACCCAAGTGTGATATATCACCGCACTCGTCGTGACTCAAGGAAGTGAACGGTGGTATTCGCGAAGGACATTCTCGAACATTCTAGAACTTTGTACGGGAGTGAGACAAAGACCCAAGTGTGGCATATCACCGCACTCGTCGTGACTCAAGGAAGTGAACGGTGGTGTTTGCGAAGGACATTCTCGAACATTCTAGAACTTTGTACGGGAGTGGGACAAAGACCCAAGTGTGGCATATCACCGCACTCGTCGTGACTCAAGGAAGTGAACGGTGGTGTTTGCGAAGGACATTCTCGAACATTCTAGAACTTTGTACGGGAGTGGGACAAAGACCCAAGTGTGGCATATCACCGCACTCGTCGTGACTCAAGGAAGTGAACGGTGGTGTTTGCGAAGGACATTCTCGAACATTCTAGAACTTTGTACGGGAGTGGGACAAAGACCCAAGTGTGGCATATCACCGCACTCGTCGTGACTCAAGGAAGTGAACGGTGGTATTTGCGAAGAACATTCTCGAACATTCTAGAACTTTGTACGGGAGTAAGACAAAGACCCAAGTGTGACATATCGCCGCACTCGTCGTGACTCAAGGAAGTGAACGGTGGTATTTGCGAAGGACATTCTCGAACATTCTAGAACTTTGTACGGGAGTGAGACAAAGACCCAAGTGTGGCATATCACCGCACTCGTCGTGACTCAAGGAAGTGAACGGTGGTATTTGCGAAGGACATTCTCGAACATTCTAGAACTTTGTACGGGAGTAAGACAAAGACCCAAGTGTGACATATCGCCGCACTCGTCGTGACTCAAGGAAGTGAACGGTGGTATTTGCGAAGGACATTCTCGAACATTCTAGAACTTTCTACCGAAGTGAGACAAAGACCCAAGTGTGGCATATCACTGCACTCGTTTCATTGTAAGGAAGTCAACTGTGACATTTACAAACACATTCCTGGACATTCTAGAAGATTCCAAAGAGAGTGAATGCCTGTAACTAGAAGCCAAGTCAATATGGATGCACAACTAGCAAAACTTTTAGAAATGATGCAAGCAATGCAAAATAAAATGGAAGACCAGACGAAAACAATGCAGGAAAAATTTGAAGAACAAGGGCATAAAATGGAAGATCAGTCTCAAACGATGCAGGAGAAATTAGAAAAGAAATTAGAAGAACAAGGGTGTAAAATGAAAGATCAGATACAGACAATACAACAGGAAATGAGAGATCAGACAAAAGAAATGCAGACAAAGTTAGAAAAATTGGAGAATACGCTAGAAGAAAAACTAGAGGAGCAGTCACATAAAGTGACACAACTAGAAGAAAAACTAGAGGAGCAGTCACATAAAGTAGAAATACAAGTGGAAGAGAAACTGTTAGCACAGAAACAGGAAATACACGAAGAAATAAACCTGGTTAGAGAAGAGCTTCGACATAAATTAGACAAGATAACAAACGAGGGCGTAATCAAATCAGAAGGACCGATTATTCGAACTCAGAAGACGAGACCCCCTGAATTCGACGGTAAGGTTTCCTGGAATGTCTATCTGCGTCAGTTCGAAGCAGCAGCTGCAGCAAACGAATGGTCTGAGTATGAAAAGGCTACTGCTGTGATAGTTGCTCTACGAGGGGAAGCTCTGGACGTCTTACAAGGAATTCCTGCTGGGCAGCAGAGTAACTATGACTTTCTGAAACAGCATATGGAAATGAGATATGGGGATAAGCACCTGCAGCAAGTGTACCAGGCACAATTAAAGAATTGTCACCAACAGAGTGGAGAGAATTTACAACATTTTGAGACAGACGTTGCTCGACTGGTTCGATTGGCATATCCAACAGCCCCGTCCGAATTTGTAGACCAGCTCTCCATCCAAGTGTTTATCGACGGCCTAAGAGATTGCGAAACACAGCAGGCACTACGACTCGCTAGACCTAAAACGTTGAATGACGCTCTTTCGCATGCACTGGAATTTGAGGCAGCAAAGATGGCATCCGGTAGACATGTTAAAGTTCGAGCCATCAGTGATAACAGCGATAATATGGGAAATGGAGACATAATCAAAACGTTGAAGGAGGTCATTGAGAAACTCAGCCCAACTACCAATCCGAAGAGAGAACAACCTGGCAGCCGAAGAGATCGCCCTCTCCAATGTTGGAACTGTGGGCAGACGGGACATCTGAAGAGACAGTGTAGGGCCCCAGTCGCAGATCAGCAAAGGCACGACTCCCAAGCGGCAGCCTCCAAGGAATATGTTAAAGTGCGGACCATCCGTGATAATAGCAAGAGGATGGCAAATAGAGAGATAATCAAAACCCTGAAGGAGGCCATTGATAAATTCAGCCTAACTACCGGACCAAAGAGAGGACAACCCGATAGACGAAGAGAACGCCCACTTCAATGTTGGAACTGTGGGCGGGCGGGTCATTTAAAGGGGCAGTGTAGGGCGCCAGTCGCGGATCGGCAATGGCGCGACTCCCAGGCAGGCAAGGAACATGGAAACTCAGACGCCCTGTCTAGACCTTGTCCTACCAACAACAACAAACACTGTAGTAGTCTCGAAAGAAAAGAGGACATATCATTTGTTCCTTGCAAGATAGTAGTAGCCCAAACTGAAGACAGTTGGAGTTCAGCGGCGATTCGGGAAGACCAGCAAGCTGACTGTGACATCAAACCTTTACTGGACTGGAAAGAAGCCAACAAGCGACCGTCTTGGGCTGAAGTCAGTAGTAAAAGCCCAGCATTAAAGAGTTATTGGGCTCAATGGAATTCTCTGGTGTTGGAAGACGGTGTCCTAAAAAGAGCATGGGAGAACAATGACGGAACGGAGGTCAAGAAACAAGTACTACTCCCGAAGTCCCGGGTCAAGGAAGTGCTGCAGAAAGTACATGGAGGTACTGGGGTGGACATTTCGGTATCAATAGGACTCTACAGAAGATTAGGGAGCGTTTCTACTGGTTGAGCTGTAGGACGGATGTAGAAGATTGGTGCCGAAAATGTGACGTATGTGCAGCCAGCAAGGGACCGAAGACCCGTTCCAGAGGCAAAATGCGCCAGTACATCGTAGGTGCACCGTTCGAGAGAATTGCCATTGATATCGCTGGCCCATTTCCGAAAACTCAAAATGGAAACCGATATCTGTTAGTCGCCATGGACTACTTTAGTAAATGGCCGGAAGTATACCCTCTTCCCAATCAAGAGACCACGACCGTAGCAGAAGCCCTAGTCAACAACCTGTTCTGCAGATTTGGTGTGCCCATGGAACTGCATTCAGATCAGGGCAGAAATTTCGAATCAGGTGTGTTCCGAAAGGTCTGCGAGCTTATGGGAATCCGAAAAACCAGGACCACCCCACTGCATCCCCAGTCAGATGGTATGGTGGAACGCTTCAACTCCACACTGGAAACCAATCTGAGGATGTTTGTGAACGAGAACCAGACAGACTGGGACAAGCTCATTCCACTCTTCCTGTTAGCTTACCGCTCAGCTGTCCATGAAACTACTGGGAAGACTCCCGCAAGGATCATCTTTGGAAGAGAGCTTCGCCTTCCAGCAGATTTGGTATTTGGTCGTCCTGCGGAACAGCCCACAGAGCCAGACACTTATACCCATGACCTAGAACGAAGACTAGCAGCCGTACACGATCAAGTCAGATCTCGAATGCGATTAGAGAGCGATCGCATGAAGACTCGATACGACGTCCGGGCCAATACAGTCGGATTCCAACAAGGCGACCTGGTGTGGCTGTACAACCCCACGCGGAAGAAAGGAAAATCGCCTAAACTACAGAACCGTTGGGAGGGCCCTATACCGTCATTAAAAGAATCAATGACGTCGTCTACCGGATACAAAGGACTCCCAGGAGTAAAATGAAGGTCGTCCATCTGGAGCGTCTGTCCCCGTATAGAGGTGTATCCGATCGGGACGATCGGTCCTAAGGAGGGGCAGTGTCACGGAATTTGCCCCACTCACTCCCAAACCGACGACTGTGGCACCGCGAATTGCCTAAGATTGCCCCGATCGCCCCTACGCCATTCTGGTAAACAAACAACATGCCGTGATCGAGATCGGCCTGGAAAAATCGAGAATCGACGAGAAGCGTTCCAGTCGTACGAGAAAAGGGATCTAGATATACTGGAATATATCTGGAATATTCGTTGGGTCTATAAAAGAAGAATAAACGGCCGAGTTAGTTAGTCTTGTATAAGTCTTGTATTACAGTTTGAATTAAAGTGTTTAGTTGGAGATATCAAAGTGATTTAGATAGCGATTAATTAAATAAGTGTTTAGTTGACCTGTAATTAGTAGTGTTCAGTAGTTAATAAAGAAGTAATTTATTAACGGATTGTGTTTTTCTGGAAGTAAGAAAAGACGGATTGGGAAATCCGTGGCAATACTTTATTTAATTACTATAACACGTTTAAAATTAGTCACTTAGCTGATTTAAAGTAACAGTAAGTTCTAGGTTATGAATATTGCATTGCTAGTTGCCTACTTTCCATGCTCCAAACAATGCAGAAACGCGAAGTTAGCTATAATCTAAGGGTCATTTTTACAGAATACTGTGAACATATTGGGATGTTATAGTTTAAAGTATTACTAATTATTTTATGCAAACATCGTCGATTACTGTTAATATTGTTGCTACTATTAGTATTAACAGAATTTAATTACACAACACATGAAAATTAAAAATTCTTCTTCTTCTTCTCCTCCTTGTTTATGTGCCGTGAGTAGGCCATAAAAAGAAGAAGAGTGCACCTGGCATTAGTGACCTACAGATGTCGTCTGTAGATGTATAGTATACGGTTACAGTCTGATAGTTTGAAATAATTTTTCAGTACTTGTTTTTCGCAAATTTAATTTGCGTATTTTGTGTATTTACAAACATGTTGTATTCAAATGCCGGATAAGGTGCTGATTTATGGGAGTGTGACAAATGCATATTATCGTGCAACAGCGTCAAAGACGTTTCCCGAGTATACAAAATATTATGCTGAATACTTTTTGAACCACATCGAACAGCTGTTTTATGCCGTGGCAGTAAACGTGTGGCAGTGTTTTTATGTATTTGTGTACATTTGCGTGTATTATGTTGTTATCATCTCTGCTTTTTCCCGACGTAAGTAATAGGACTTGGTCAAGACCGCCAAACCAAGTCGAGGGAAGGAGAGGTCCACAGCAAGTACAAAAATCTTTGCAAGTTTTAATTTAAACAAGTAAGAAAACAGATGATTAAACATTCTTCAAATCTCTCCAAGTATCAATCCTGGAAATAAATATTAGTAAGATAGGTGCTGCCTATCTGTGCTACCATACCGTATTTCTCATTAAATAATAATCTACATTTTGTAGTTTTTTTTTTTCTTTGGAAGCGTGTCAATGCGGTGACCTGTCACTATGTTTGACACCTTTGACTTTGGCAGATTATACCTAACCTAACCTCTGGCAGATTATACCTAACCTCGCGGCTGACAGGTCAGTGACGGCGATAAATAGGGATTTAATATAGTTTTGAAAAAAAATTTTTTTGGCTTTATAAATAAGTTTGGAATTTTTTTGAAGGGTGATTCCGTTAATTCTTATTTTTCCCTATCCCCTCTTAAAATATTTGTACTAAGTCATAGTTAACCCTGTATAAATATGAACACAAAAGGTCCTAATAAACATGAGACGCGGGTGCCTCCTTAACGATATAAAACTGTACTGTATAGGGTGTCCTGAATCTGAGTGTCAATGCTTCACTGGCTTGTATATTGGACCAAAAGCAATAAAAAAGACTCTTCTAATACAAATACAAATACCAAAATACCAAATAATAAAAACACTACTAAAATAAATTGAAAACTAATTAAGACTAAGCAAAAGCCCTTTAAGCCATATTTGTTTTTAATGTTTTTGCTCCAGAGGTAAGTTAATAGCGTGAGATGTGTCCAAAGAAAATGGACAAAAGCACCTCATACAGTTATACCAGTATCACATACAAAGGGTTCAAGCCTGCAATTTTGCCGCTGGATTTTGTAAAAAATTTAAAATGTTGACTTTACTGACGAAGCTAATTTGTCCAGAGATGCTATAATAAACTTCCACAATAAACACGTTTGGTCTGATGAAAACCCTAATGACATAATGGAATCTCGATTTCAACATCAGTTTTCTTTGAATGTATCGGTGGGTACTATTAGAAATTTTCTTGTTTGGCCTTACCTTTTACCAATAACTTTAACCTGCCTCCTACAGACATTTTCTTTAAAATGTTTTACCTGAACTACTTGTCGATGTTCCATATGCCCTAAGACAAGGAATGTAGTTCATGCACGGAGGGGCTCCCCCACATTTTAGTTTGACTGCTCCTGAATTTTTAAATAAAAGATTCAGCCATAACGTGATTGGACGAGGCACTCAAGAACCCGGATTTGAATCCTATTGATTTTTTTTGTTTAGGTACATCTCAAGACATTAGTTTATAAGGTTCACATTGAATTTAAGAAGCTCTTACGTCAACAAATTATAGCTGGTTGTGATGTGGTAACAGCTACTCCTGAAATTTGTGCACGTATCCAAGCTGCAATTTGAAGAATATCTGAAGCATGTGCTTACAAAATTTGTAAGTGCAAAACTATTCTTGATTGGCCACGGGTCCTTAAAAGAGGCGTGGCCAGAAAAAAATTCAAGTCAATTACGTTTTGTTTGGTACAACTCCATGCAATAATATTTCCATCAGCAATTGTTTTATATCGAAATTTGTTTCAGCTTTTTAAAAATGAGATTACCGATTTGTAACAGCACACTCTATTTCCGTCCATTTTCCGTTTTCCGGTTTTTTTTTTTTGCAAAGGCTACCAGCCACGGTTTCTACAATACAGTGCGTCACACTCCGCACAAAAAAGATCAAGATAGAAATCACTGCGATATCTCCTATAACAACACATTTTTTCATGCTCGTTATTTTTTCAAATCGATTATGTAGAACGTTCCATATTGAAAACATCGATTTCGACCCGATTTTTTGCGCTCAAAAAGAAAGCCTGGGAAGAAACAAATTTCGCTAATTTGCGATTTAATAGTTGGAAAAAATTGACGGTGACCGCAAACGGATCGACAGCGGACTTAGCAGGCTTTGTTAATTTCTTGCATTACTTAAGACACGGTTTACACTTCGGTTCATGCAGTAATCGAGGTTGGCGTAGGTTAAAAAAGAAGGCACCGGCCACTTCTTGCGTTGGGGCAGGTCGAGGTTGCAAGGTGACGATTTGGGAAAAACCGTCGAAATTTTTTTCGAACTTATGTAATCTTTTAGACAAACATAGGTCGACCACAACGTCTGAGAATATTTATTATCCTCCTACTCCAAAAATACAAAATGTAAACAGCATACCCCAAGTAGCACCTTGTGTTTTTTGTAGTCTAATTTATACAGGGTGATTCAAAATTATCTAAAAAAAAATCTTAGTGTACAGGGGATTTTTACAAATACAATTTTGTAAAGAAAAAATCAAAAAGGGCAGTTCGAAAATGATTTAAAAATAAACTTCCGCGCGGCACTGGGAACTGGTCCACTGTAAAACCTGATAAGACGGTAAAGCACGCAATCTGCGACCGGACAAAAAATAGAAAGAAATGCTCAAGGAAAGAAATAAATAACATTTTATAACGCTGATTTTATACAGCAAATTTACCTGTTTTTGTCGCTATTGTTATTAATTACTATAGTTGACTTCCCAAACTGTAGAGAGTGACTAATGTTATAAACCTGCTCGCAATTTATAGCAGTCAACGCAAAGAAATATACGTGAAACCCGTAAATTTTTCCTATAAAATTGTGTGCCGCATATCTCTGAGAGCATACCCGATTACACAGCTTCTGCTGCAGTAAGCGCGCATGCGCTGCAGCTTTTGATTGGCTGCGACGGATTTACTAAAAATAGTTTGACATACCTGATGTTACATTTTGGGCCCGTCTGATCCAGTTTCTACAAACCGACACAAATGTTGATGATACGTTTCCGCAAATAATCAATAATATGTTACTTTTGTTACAAAATAGCGCCTTCCAAACTTTTGAAAAATATGGCGCACGTAGCATCGTGCGGTTTAATAGTTATCGTTTCCAACATTGTAGAGTTAACTGACATTTTTGTTTTTAGTTATATTTTTGATTTCAAGGTTATGTAGAATCTATTTAGGTTAGACTATTCTATTAGTCTGAAAACCTGTAAAGTTTATTCCGACTTTGAAGTTAATTTAGACCTAAATTGGCCATGTTTTCCTATTCAAGTTTATGTGGTATTAGGCACGGTCTATTAACTATACGGTCGAGACCATCGGGGCCAGGTGACGTCACAAAGTTCCTGTAAATAAAGACAACATATAGGCATTCTCGAAAGATGGACTGAGATAGACAGTGTCATAATATGTCACAAAAGTCCTCAGTTTTCATTGGCTGATGATCCCGACCGTATAGTTAATAGACCGTGGAGATTAGGTACTTAGGTACATAACCTAACTTTTGCTCTGTGTCACCGTTTATAAAATCTTTGCTTTGTTGAAAAATGCTTTTATAAAACCTCGCCGATCTTCTTGAAATTTTGCACGCCTCCATAATTTACCATTCTGAACAATTTTTTCAAGTAACATTTTGCTGTATTTTCAGCAGAAAAGGCACTTTACCGAAAACCAAAACAGTTTTTCCTCGGTGCACTGAGCATTTTAAATAGGATTATTTCGATTCTTTCAATAGTCAGATGGATACACTAAGCTGCAAAAAAGTTTTGCCATTTAGAAGAAACATGGTGTGCCACAAGTGTCGCCCTCTACTAGTGATGTCAACATTAGAAACAAATTTGAATTTCTCGCCCGCAAAACCCCCGATTTACAAATTTTATGTAAATATTTGGATTTCTTAAGAAGTTTTACAAATATCGAAAATAAAATTGTAACTTTGACACTCTGTATCTTTTTTATTATGCGACTTATAGGTATGTTAGGTTAAATCGATTATTTTCACCTAAGGATTTTGTGGTCTCATTTTTGCTACTTCATTTAAAAACACCTTGTATAGTTCTGCATATAAGACTGTTATTAGTATGTGAAAATAATTGTTAACATCTACGGTTAGAATAGCAAAATAATGTATGTCTTACAAATACATTTTAAAAGTTATTATTTTATTTGAGGAGAATTTAAATACTAAAAGTGGATAAACAAAACATCAATGACTTTATTTTTGATGTTCCTTTTACTCTACGTGTTTTATTTTTCGAGATTTCTGTACCTAAAAACACCAGAAATATGCTCAACCTTAAGTAATAGTATGATAACATGCACCACATCAGAACTGTTTAAATAGTTAGTTTTATTGCGAAAAATAGTGAATAATAGTGAATTAAAAATGTAGTTTATTTCAGTGTTTTTTCCTACTAGAAAGCAATTTATTAATATTTTCTTATGTAAAGCCTCCAACAGAAATGAAATAGATCTATAAAATCTGCATCATATTCTAGACAAAGAGCACACCTTCTAAGCAAGCTTCTTACAATGTTATGGTCCTGACCACCGAAGACATTTTTGAAAGAATAAATAAGAATCTTCGAAATGTTTAAAAAAATGAAATACGTAATTTTTTTTACTGTATATAGACCGTACGGGACGCACTTTCTACTGCTTGTCATCAAAATTACTTCTGCCCTTTTTACCAACATATATTGTACGCGATTATGCGCTCCGATTGAGTGCAAGTATGGGTTAAAAATAAAAATATTAGGGCAACTTCCTCTCGTATCTGTTATGGCGAGATCGTAGCAGAAAAAATACAAAAGGGAAGACGACTAAGGTTTCTTCGATATCGTCTTACTAAAATCACTCCCTATATGTGACATTCCCATGAAATCCAACCCTTTGCTACACGACAATAAGAAAAAATCGATGGCCTACGTATACGGCGACAAGTAAAGTGCGTTTTGGAAGTCGATTAAAAAAAATGTGTATATTTATTTCAATTGAAGAAGTCTTTTATGCACAATGTGTCAAGAAGCGTTGCTTTCTTATATAAACATTTGTACTTGACTAGTTTTGTCTAAAAAATAATTCTATAGAAGTAATTTATTTGCCTTGCTCCAAGCGACTTTAATAAGGTAACCTTTCTTAACTATAAGAGACGGGGGAAGAGATTTTTCTAGTCCAAAATAATATACAGGGTGGAACAAAAAAGTTGTAACGGTTTAAATGGTTCGAAATCATCGCCGGTGGCGCCCTCTAGAAGATATACCAAAATGGACAATAAAATTGAATTTTCCATCCCAAGAAACCCCTGGATACAAAATTTCGTGAAATTAACGTGAAACAGTCGAAAGTTATTAAAGAAAACGCGATTTATTTTTTAACCTTTGACACCCTGTAGCTCCGTGATTATCAACTTTTGGACTAAGGCAAGTTTAGTTAAATCGACTTATTTTCAGCTATACTTTATGTGGCGAAACGCTGTCCCAACCTTTTAGGGACACCCTATATATATAACACATCACAAAAAATGATAACAAAAGTATGCTTTCTTGGGAATAATATATACGTAAAAGTAACTCCTCACCTCACTCTCGCACTACCACGTGATGTGGTGTAAATAATTTTATTGGAGGTTATTATATCTTGTTTACAAATACAAAACATTATGTATAAATAAATATATATTATATATGGTGTATGTATAAATTTACATTTTTATCAATGTATAAAGTAGCTTAACATACTTAAAATTACTACATTTTGGAAAGATTTGTTATAGAAGCTTTCGTTTTCGATATCAGGATGTTCAAGTTCAAAATCTGTTATATGTGGAGGTTTGGAAGATTGGTTTAGATTCCATATTGTGATTCACTTTTTATTAAAAAAATTCTGCTAAATCGTTTCTAATTTCAATTTCGAGAAATTAATAAGTACAGCCCCTTTTCCTGTAACGCAAAAGTTTGACCTTTCAGGATGTATTCAAAAAATGAATTATCATAAATTAATTAACAGTATGTTTGTTGCGGTTTAGCAAATCTTTTTATAACGCCATTTCAATTCCCACATAAATTATAACTTGCCGAATTCCTTCAAACTTCCCCAAGAAAAAGCCCAAGTTTTCGATGATAAACATAAACATATAGGAGTGGACATCACACGACTTATTCTTTTTCTGACAGAACGATAGCAGCTTCTAGAAAACTACTCGGCGATGGGAAAATTAAAATTACTCATTGGTAAATGCCATGGCCAACGAGATAAAAAATAGCACAGGATAGAAGGGAATCACGGGAAGTCCAAAGTGATAGTACCTAGCGTGATTTTCCTAAATTGTAAGGTTTATAAAAATGTGAAATAAAAGGTATCCACAAATTTTGAGAAAAAAGAGCATACCTACAAAAAAGAAGAATATTACTGCTTGATCATCAAAATTTATTTTAAAGGGGTTTTTGCTTGACCTTAATTGTACTTTAGTTTGTAATTTTGTAACACAGCTTTGCATTGTATTGTGTTATATTTTTATTTTTGAAATATTTGTGTGCAAAACTATTCATATTCGTTTTTTTGTTGCTTTTAGTTGTTAAACTCTTTCAGTATCGGCACTTATATTTCGCACACCTGTATAAAACCTGCAAATAAAAACAAGAGTTTGATATAAAGTAAATATAGATATTTCACAATAAAAGAACGCAGTGTATTTTGCAAAATTTTAAGGTGTCTCAAACTTGATAGTATGTGTTAAATAATGGGAAGAAGTAGGTTCCATTTTCAATCGAGAATCGTATTATCTTCACAGAAACGACTAATAACGTCGTCAATTATATTTTTTCCAGAAACATACCCATTCTTTTTGCCTGTTAAAAAGCTCTCATACATTTACTCCAAAATGGCATTAGTTTTGGACAGGATTTACAATGTGGGGAATTGCCGTAAAAGGTTCTGATCAACAGTTTCATTTACCACAATTTGAGCTATAAAATTAAGTCTGTTTTCAATGTGACGCTCAGGATAATACTCCAAATTATGAATTTTGTAGTCATGATACCCATTGGTATTGTCTGAAGCTATTTATTTGTGGCATAATTTAAGTTTTTCTTTAGTTTTATTGGGTTTTTGCCACACTTCTGAAAAAATAATAAAGATTAATTAAACAAGCCCTTGCGCCAAACGGAACAGTCAAGGGTTATTTTTGAAACTAAGTTTGCCTAACCAACAAATCTCACAGTGATAAGTAAAATATAACAAAAATCACATCACTATCGCGCACTTCTGATTGATTTGATTTTTTTGATTATTGACGTTTCGAAAAACTCAGTTTTCGTTCTCAAAATCGTAGTAAAAATTTGTAAACGTATGTCAAACTTGACATACGTTTACAAACGGCAAGTAATACAGAAAAAAATCTCTAATAAAAGTTTATTAGAAAAAAGTTTTTTAACAGGAAAAAAATGGGTATGTTTCTGCTAAAAAATGATGACGTCAGTAGTAGTATCTGTCAAATCCCAGATAATACTTTCGATCGAAAATGGAGTTTATTTCATCCCATTTAACACCACATGTCCCAAATTTCCTCACAGTAGGCCCCTACTATCGATTTTGAGACACCCTATATATATTCTGTATAAATCAAATACATAAACAACTGACGCATCCACCAATTTGGTTTACCACCACTAATGTTGGTATGACTCAGTTCTAATTAGTTATAAAAATAGAATTAGATTGTCTTTTATACTAAAAAAGTAAATAACAAGTTCCTACAGACAAAAAAGATAACAAGTAGGTTGTAGGTAACATCTATAATACAATATACGAAAAAATATTAAAAAGTAACAAAAATATGTTCATAATAATAATAAATAAAAACAATTCAGAATAAATACACTTAACAGAAATGCAATGCCAAAAAGAATAAATAGTGAAGATATGAATTTGAAATATACCTATAGTTAAAAAATGCTATAACACGATAAAATTATGATTAACAGATCCACTGGCCTATAAAATGAACCGTTCTCGGCGGATTTGAATATTACGTGAATAGGATAAATGAATTTCACACTTATTCTCGCTCGTATTCCACATTTCGCGTAGGTTGTTGACTCTGCTACTGAAAAAAGTGGATTTGCTGAAAAACTTCCAGCAAATCCACTGTGAGAACAAAAAACAGAGCGAGAAACAATTTATCAGAAGTAACACTACTGACAAATTAGCTTTACAAATAGCATTTTCTACGTGACTTAATATTCATATAATTTTGACGGTGCAAAGCGATGTTTTATATATGCAAATAAACTGAAGTACTGACAAAAATGACCAGCTTACACGAGAGTGTATCAAATATAAACCGAAATTGTAACTATACAAAAAATACGGTACATAACTGAGCAGATTTGGTAAAATATCATATATTTTTAGCCTCTAAGCGATAAAACACCATAAGAATTCCTTACCTTACAATTTTAGCAGCATGCTGCTGCTTCTGGCGAAATTTCGATGATGATAAAAATATTTTAAAAATACTCACTCATAAAAAATTTATAACATCTACATTCTGTTTGATTTTGAAAACTAAGGGTTGAAGACTTTTGAAGCGAATTTAAATGTAAACTTATCTGATACTTGCGTAGACCTTATCTGTACTTATATTGGATTAGAAAAGGAGAAGAAAAAGGAGGCTGCACCCGTTTGAAGCAATAAAAAAATCACGATATTTTTGGCAATCATTGTTTTTTTACTTAAGCAATATTACACAAGAAAATGCATTAAAAAGGTATAGTAATTGTCACAAACAAATAATAACTACAAGTGATCCAACGAAATCTCAGTTCACAGTTAGCTGTAGGTACATACTTATTTGAACGATTTTATTTCATTAAATAATTTAAAATTACATTAGTAACTGGATTTTTTTTGACCATACTTGTCTTATTGCGGCTTTCAATTTAGGAAGTCTTCTACTATTTCCTTTAATTTTTTTTGCATGATGTTTTGGAGATCCTGAGTACTGGTACTTGAGTAATTTCACGGTGTAGACTTTAGATTATGACAAAAAATTGCTAAAATGATTGATTTAAAGTAATATCTATATACATATACAGCACACCACAGTATTTATACCTGCAGGGTATAATTTCTTTGAAGCTGCGTTCATTTTTCTGCTACAACATATATCTTTAAGAAATGATTTGTGAAAATGCAAATTTCTGGGTTATCTGGATACTAACTAGGTATCTTTTCGATTGCACCTTAGCACCTTCTACTTCTTTCTTTTCTTAAGTAAGGATCTTTTAAGAACCTATGGAAGCTAATAGATTCACCAGTTTCCTTTTTTCATTTTGGTTTTACAACTAGCCACAATACAAACTGTGCCCCCCGAATTATAACGCATCATAATTCGAGATCTAAGATAAAGGTATTCTTAAGAGCACTAAAAACCAACAAAACATAATGGTAACAAATACCAGAATAACATATATTACGTCAAAATACGAATATAATTAATTCCAATAACACAAAAATAATATGGAACACAGAGATATCTCTAAAATACAAATCAAAACTGAAATTTATTAGCAAATAATGTCTGACGTTTTCGATTTATATACCAATGACGCCACTCGTGAGTTTGTGGGCCTCAGATCAGAGGTTCTGGTTTTGACCCAAGAAATTGAAGAAAAAATCCATTAGTAAACACTCCAACATCTGCCCTATAGCCCAGATTTGTAACCGTATTTTTGATAACGATTATGCATTCACAGAGAAATATCCATCTGTTTGTCCAAAAGATCGATGAGAAAACATGTCTACTAAACAATCTATAATTTATTATTTGAACTTTATAATCATATAATTCATTGTCTGAAGCTACTTATTTGTGGCATAATTTTGGTTTTTCTTTAGTTTTATTAGGTTTTTGCCACACTTCTGAAAAAATAAAGATTCATTAAATAAGCCATTGCTCCAAACGGATCAGTCAGGGTTATTTTTGAAACTAAGTTTGCCTAACCAAAAAATCTCACACTGAAAAAAGCAGATAAGTGAAAAATAACAAAAACCACATCACTATCGCGCACTTCCTTATTTTTGACGTTTCGAAAATCTCTCTGTTTTCGTTTTCAAAATAGTAATAAAAATATTAAACGTATGTCAAGTTTGACAGTTTAAAATTTGTTTATCTGTTTCCATAGAAATGTTAAATGATTTTTATTTTGTTGTTACTTACCTCTTCTTGATACAACTGTTTGAACAGTTTGATACACACTTACCTATCTCCGTTCAACAAAATAATCGCGGTCTCTTTTAATTTTCTTTTTGTTCGGTTATCTTCTATCTACCGCGAATATTTTGTTGAATGGAGATAATAGTGTATCAAAGTGTTCAGTAAACATCGATCATTGTTGGCTACAGTTGTATCAACAACAAGTAGGTAACAATAAAATAAAAATCATTTAACATCTCTATGGAAGCAGATAAACAAATTTTAAACTGTCAAACTTGACATACGTTTAATATTTTTATTACTATTTTGAAAACGAAAACAGAGATTTTCGAAACGTCAAAAATACGGAAGTGCGCGATAGTGGCGTGATTTTTGTTTTTCTTACTTATCTGCTTTTTTCAGTGTGAGATTTTTTGATTAGGCAAACTTAGTTTCAAAAATAATCCTTGACTGATCCGTTTGGCGCAAGGGCTTTTGTAATTAATCTTTATTTTTTCAGAAGTATGGCAAAAACCCAATAAAACTAAAGAAACACTAAAATTATACCACAAATAAATAGCTTCAGACAATATCTTAACGATTAAGCATGTGAAAGCATTTATGCACAAATTTATTTACAAGTGCGATCGTATTATCCAGACTGTTTTGCAACAGAAACAAAAACTTGAGCGCTTACACTATTTCACGTGTTTACTTCGCTTTGTCGATTGTCGCCCGGTGTGAGACGGGCCTTGGTCCCCGGCGATCGACGCGAATCGAGAAGATTGGTCACGGCAAGCCGTGATATTCCACTACCGGCCAGATATCGCCTCCTTATAATCTACACAAATTAATAAGCCCGGTACGACGGAAACGAAAAAAATTAAATGCTTCACAGGCTGAAACTTTCGATTTTCATGCTCCGCAATTCGTTTTATTCTTTTCGAGAAATCGGTGCACGACTGTGTAATCAGTTAGACGTCATTAGTTTTCTTAATTGGATTCGTATGCGTTGCTCTGGTCGACAGCGGTTTGGAGAATTTGAGAAACGAGGATAACAGAAAACGCGGAGGTTTGTTTTAAGTATGAGGTACGAGTTGGACTGTTTAAAAATGCATAATCGCAGCATTGGGAAGCAGTTCGTGTCTTTTGAAATATGGACAGCGATAAGTTGACTTTAATTCGATATTCTTCAATATGCAACGTGCTCTAGATCTGTTTTACTGGAAATATGTCGCTTAAAAGACGGAATAAGTAATTCAAATTAAAAAGTAAATGGATTTAACAGGTACAGTGCGTTTCAATAACTTTGATAGAATTTTGATCAGCTGTAACTTTTCTGTTTTTAAAGATATCGGAATGAAGCAAACACCATATTGCATAGTGGACTAGCAAGTTTTTTCTTATTTGAAAAACAAAAGACCAACGATTTTGAGAGATCTTAACCTAACTTATATTTTTTTAAATGGACGCCCTGTATATTATTGAATATTTGGATTCTACTCAAAATTCCAAGCATATTTTAATAAGCATATCCTATACCTATCTTCAACTGTTTCTGAGAAATAGTTTTACAAACATGTCAAATTATCATAAAAATCGCTCTGTAATCTGTATGTTTACGTTGCTGTTTGGCGCGCTAACCTCTCTTTGCTATCTACACAATTCCACTTTTCGTGATTTTTTCTCTATTTTGGAGAATTTCACCCTTAATTTTAGTCAAATTGTTTTCTAATTTTTATTTTACAGATAGAAGAAGTGTGTTTACTTTTTGGCACGCGCTTTGAAGCTATTTTCCTTACAATTTTCTGGATTAATTTTGTGTTTCAGGTTGTGAGAGCATTTTTCTTCCAGCTTTTTAATTAATTTTTAAATGGATAACACGCAAGTTCAAGTTCAGACGATTTTTGACTTAGGTTCCTGTAAAATTAACATTATAGTTCTAAACAATTAACTTGCGAATATGTATGTGTTATTAATGGTTATAGTGTACCAGGTACAATAAATGACATTTGCAGTATTTTTGTTTTAATTATTTGTAGATTTTTGGCCGGATATTATTTATTTTGACTAAAAATTACTAGTAAACATAATAGGTATCAAATTTATTTTCCTATTATACTTCGTATAATAGAAAACTAAAGTTTATTTGTATATCTGTCCTATTCTTCTCAAAGTCCTTTTATTGCATTTAAAATGCTGACGTGTATTAATTTATTTGGAAAGAATAACGAATAAAACACGGCATGAATAAGATCTTTAAATTTTGAATGTCCATTTAGCGCGTATACAATCTCCGATAACGGCTGATGGTAGGCGAGAGCAAACGAGAAGGAACGCACCCTCCAAAGGAGCGCACATCATTATGGGACACCCTGTATATCTACGCGGAACCAAACAGCGTACTGTCGCGCCCTCCCCCAACCCCTTCGCCGTAAATCTCGAAGGCGCGGACAGCAGACACGACAGGCAGAACTCCCGATACAAAGCAAATCGGCTTAAAGTTGGGAATAAGTTGCGAGTCGCGATCTTTGGCAGTGCAGTCGACGTGGGGCTTATTAATTGCATCCCCGTTAAGTTCCGGCGTCGCGCGGGTGGCTCTGACCACAGTCTCCGAGGGAGTGCGACTGACACGACCGTAATTGCCCGGAGCGCGAGATTTTGACAGTCGGCCGCCCCCCGCCGCCCCGCCGCGTCCGCCCCCCGAACATTATTAAAGTGTCACAGTATCTTAATTAATACGGCACCTAGTTCCCGGCTTTTTGTCCGAACAGCTGAAATCAGCCAAGGAATTAATAACAGGATAGAAACCGGAGTACCGGATTGGAGGAGGCAAAAAAGAGAAAATTCGAGAAATGTCAATTTTTTTTAACGTAGTAATTGCTACTAGAGTGAAAATAGTGCTTGTTGATTTTATTTTGTGCTACCATGTGATTTTAAAGCAATTTTGCATCTTATACTCGTATTTTCGCTGCCTTAAAATTACAAGGTCATCACTGTCATATGAAAAAAGTCTAAGTCCAAAATAAGTAAATTAAAAATGTATCATTCTACATCAATTTTTTGTGTTATTCAGCCTACAATTTTGCAACTTTTATTTTCGCTTCCTTAAAATTATAAGGTCGTCACTGTCACATGAAAAAAACCCAAGTGCAAAATACTTAAATTAAAAATTATTCAACATCAATTCTTTTGTTATTGCATGTTTACATTGAGTTTTTGGAGATACTGATACCAAAAATAACATTTTTCAAAATAGAAAAATAATAAACTTACTTACTTAATATAACTACTTACTTAATATAAAACGTTTTCAAGGACAAATTAATAAACACAAACAAAATAAATCTTATATTTGTCTTTCAGACGGAATCAAACACCAGTAGGTAATAACATTAAAGACAACTTATTATACACTATTTTTTATTATTTAACTAATTAACTATCGAGAAAATCGTTAGTTACAATTTCAAATTAAGATATTAAGAACTAAAAGGAATTGTTTGCTGTTTTAGACATATTTTGATATTTTAGAAACTCAAAAAATTGACTTGGGCAACTGTTTTATGATGAGAATAATACGAGTTTTTGGATTTTTGCCTAACTCCATTTTAAATTAGATATCTTTTCTCTCTTGGTCTATACAGGGTGATTCAGGTTTAATCTTGATAACTTCAGGAATCGGTAGAACAGGTCCTAAAAGGCATCGTTTCGGAGATAGATAGGAATCTTTTTCTCGTTTTTCCCTCATAACTTTTGAACCACTTATCCGATTTAAGTGAAATTCGGAACACAAACACTCCTTATGATCTTAAATAAGCTTCTTAAGTTTGAACTACCTACCCCTCTTAGAAGTGTATTTTGTATGCTATGCTATGTTCTTTATTTCAATGCTATGCTATGCAATGCTATGCTCTTTATTTCAAAACTACAAAAAAATAATAATTTCAATAAAACATCTACACACCACTTTGACTTGATTCATTTCGAAACTTTTTCATCTCTTGTTTTTTTTTCGACGCTTGGTCGTATTTCTGAGATATTCAAATAAATTGGTGACAATGTAGCGCACCAGCCGCGTAAATTTCATTTAACGCTATAGCGACCCATGAAAACAAAACTCAGTGATTTGTGTAAACTGACGTTTTGGGCGTCGCGATAGCTGAGGTGGCTGGGAGACGACTGCTCGTGGAACCAGTCTGGATCGGATATTTCGGTGTGGGTTCGAATCCCACTGTAGTACCATGAATGTTTGTGCTCGTCGAGAGATGCACAATAAGTCTATAGGCTGCGGTGCTTCCGGGGACATTGTCGGACGGCTCTAAAAAAAAACTGACGTTTGTGAAAATCATTGTCAAAAGTATTATTTAAAGAGTGTTCTTAGTGTTAAGAAACAATGCCAATAACTTCAAACATAAATTTAGTAACAACTACAAGACAAGATTTACAACAAACTTATAACTACTAAAAAAATTACAATAATTGTTCAAAGTGCATTCCTCCAGCCTCAATACAATTTTGGCATCGACGAACTAATGTATTAACCCCTGCTGCTATTTGAACAGGATTGTTTTTTATGTCATCACAAGCATGTCTTATAATTTTGATCAATTCCTCACGGGTATGTACTGGCGGATCGTACACAATTGCTTTTAGATGGCCCCAAAGGAAATAATCCAGAGGATTCATATCTGACGAGCGTTGAGGCCAAGCCACTGGTCCTTCGCAAGGATTCCAAATATTTGGGTGGTTGTTGGGTTGCCGTCCAATCCATCGACGAGGATAATTCTCATCCAACCACTGCCGTACTTGCCTTCCGTAATGTGCAGGGGCACCATCCAACTGCATCCAGTTCCCTTGGCGTAAATTTAAGGGGACATCGTCAAGCACGTCGGGGAGAGAGTTTTGCAGAAACTCATGAAATAAATCCCCATTTAAACGAGGAGGCAAAATATGCGGCCCACAGAGATTATTACTTAAAACACCTATCCACACATTTACACTAACTATTGGTGAAATGAAGATTGTCTGACACATCGAGGATTGATTTCACTCCAAACGTGAATGTTGTGGTAATT
The DNA here is from genome assembly GCA_025584915.1 of Monochamus saltuarius. Taxonomy (NCBI): domain Eukaryota; kingdom Metazoa; phylum Arthropoda; class Insecta; order Coleoptera; family Cerambycidae; genus Monochamus; species Monochamus saltuarius. The sequence continues at coordinate 3,858,261 of CM046727.1, forward strand.
CACAATTCCAGCTTTTGTGAAATTAGATTCGTCGGTCCATAAAACCTTATGCAGAAATTGTGGATTAATTTCTGTTGAATCTAAAACCCATCTACAAAAATTTAAACGTTTTTCAGCATCTCCTGGCAACAAACCTTGAACTGGTTGGAGATGGAAAGCCCTTCGATGATCTTGTTTGAGTGCTCTCAGTACTTTTGATTAAGATAAATGGAGTTGCCGAGCTGCTCGGCGTGTCCTTAAAGTTCTATCGATATCAAAAGATTAAGAATTCGCTGATTACTTCTTAGCGGTACATTACGATTATGATCATTGTAGCGACGCAAACCATATTCCGAAAATCGCCGATGTACAACTACAAAAACTTGTGCATTTGGAATTCTTCTATTAGGGAAGCGTATCGGCATATTCAGCAATTGTAAACGTTCTTGGCAAAATACACTTCTAAGAGGGGTAGGTAGTTCAAACTGAAGAAGCTTATGTAAGATCATAAGGAGTGTTTGTGTTCCGAATTTCCTTGAATCACCCTGTATATAAATTAAAACAAACCAAAAACAGATTATATATTATATTACTGCATGTAATTATTTTCAATTACAAGTCTAAATATCGCATGTGAATCCCATTTGCACCTTAAAATTAACAGAATTTCCTGACTCATGAATGTTTTAGAAAACTTTTAAAAATAATCATGACCTCGAAAAAATATCCGGCAATAATTTAAAAACGAGGGATACGTGAAAGGTATAGTATAGTTTTATATTCATCATAACTCATAATCTATTTTACTGTGTGTATCCAGCAATTTTCTAAAACGCAAAATACTTTTCACGCAGCTAGTCCCGCCTCTATCAATCGCACAGAAACATTAAACACAGTCTATCCTATTGCACAATGCCATTATAGTTGTTATTCTGGCACAATCACACAGCATTTCTGTATGCTCCGCAGACATTACTCTCTATTATTGTAAACGGTATTCTCATGAGAATACAATCGATCCATATAGAAGTAGCCCGCCGAGAGAGAGAGAGAGCCCATCTTCCATCCGCACTGGAACAGCATAATTATGAAAATAAAAGGGCCGCAAAAACAGCGCTTGTAAGCCGTTACGCATGAACACCCAGTATTTCGGTTCAGGTCAGTATTTAATGGGTTTTTATCTGTCGTCCACCTGTAAGACGAAGGAAATTGGAGTCATGTGCGGCTTGACGGATCGTCTGTATCGAAATGTGAGTACTGTACGACTTTCTGAGAAGCTCTATTACAATTTTTAAATTGATATTCTCGAATGTCGCATTCTAAAATGTTAAGTAGAATTTGCAACGAGTGGTTTCAGCCAATCGATTTTAGATGTCGTATGCGAGAAAACGTAATATCTATTGGGATAACAGAGTTCAGAATAACTATTACAGCACAGTGAAATCAAAAATGTATTCAGTTTTATTAAACAGCCAGATTATTCGTATTAAAACAGAACTTCATCAGAAAGACTACAACTGACTGATACTTGACATTTCATTTTTTAGCTACTAACTCACTAACTTCATATCGTGTAAAGTCTGGATTACGGCATACATATTTTAAGATATGTTAATGATACTGCAGGAAACAACTACTCCGCGGACTAATGCCCCGACCGGCATCGAATTACTCCTGAAGTATCTGTGTGAACAGCCAAGAACCCTTGTCGGACACACCACCAGACAGACCGGTTTCGGGCTTGTTAGCCCTCATCAGTATGCCATAGGTGAGATGACCGACAATTGAACTGGATGTTCCTTCATATGTATGTTCACATACAAACTGAGTGCAGGTGAGTGGTCTGATTACTTCCTGCTCAGCCTAAGCGGCTCGACTTACAGGAAGCGACTACATTGCAGCAGGTACTTAATGCAGTCAAGCCGCTTAGGCCGAGCAGGAAATATGCAGACCACTTATATCTCACCTGCACTTTAAAGGATATGTTTACTGTGCCACAATATCTGTCATCTCTCATCCCTATATTAAATAAATATCACACATTTTTTAAAAAACGGCTAACCAGAACAAAAATGTATTTATTATAGAAACTCAAGCACAAATTGGTCGCAATAGAAAAAATATTTTATAAAAGATGCCATGCGTGTGATTTAGACAAAAAATGGTGAGATTGTCTAAAGACTTGGCAAATGATTTGAGATAATTACAGTTTTTATTGCTGAAAAAAAATTCGCACGTGTAAAAGTTAAAGTAAGTAGTAGTTTTTCGTTATTTATTGATCATAAAAAGTAATCTGTGACATACAGCTAAAAGCACTAAGCTTGTAATTATATTTTAGGTATTAATTGCCTTAAACTATTACCTGCAGCTATCAAACTCCTGTGGATATGACTATAAATCTGGGTGTTAGGTTAAAAACATGTTTTGCATAATATTTGTGTACAAAACAATTTAGATAGACGGGGTGGAATTTCATTTGGGAATTGTGGAACTTATTGAATTTAATGTTGGATGTGTAAATCTAGATTTACTTACTGGTAGAAGAATGCAGCTCAGGTTATTAATCATAATCACATTGCACCGCGCTTACCTGTAGAATTTTTATGTAAATAAACATTCCATTTATTTATTTATCGGTCAGTGGTCGCGCGGTTTAAGGCGTTAGTACTTGAATCGAGGTGACTAGACGGAGTTGGTTCGAGCCCAGCTGCCGGTAGACCGTATATAAGCTATATTCGTGGAGAGGATTGGCACCCTCTCTGTGGGTATGGTAGGGTGGAATAATATTAGCTTGGGTCAATGTGAGAGATTGATGCCGATTGATATTTGACCACCCCCCTAATTAATGAGGTTTTCCAGGTTTTCCTCATTCCTGCACTGAATAGTGGTTAGGGCCTACCAACGTAAGTCGTTCCTGGGCGCAAATGCGGCCTGCTTAATAATAATATGCCGCCCCCTCTCCCGCACAAGTCTCCGACTTCTGGGCTAATCCCTGTGATTAGAATGAGGGGTAGAGATATTATTATTATTATTATTATTATTATTATTATTATTATTATTATTATTATTATTGTAATATAATAATGAATATTGTGTGATTGCACAACTGTTGTATGCCAACCGACTTGATTGGGTCGGCGAAATGAGGGACCCAACGATACTTGTGGAGTGGACTGTATTTGTGGTTTTATTGGCTGGTTCCCTTTTCTTTTTAATGTTGAAATAAACTGCACAAGCTTGAGTATGTACAATTTTATTTACACTATGTACATGAATGTATGAATTGAGTACAATGGCAATTACAAGAAAATAATGCGTGCTGTGCGCATCTAAGATCTAAACTGCACTCGTGTCTGTGTTGTACTGTCTTGTCGTTTGTAGGGGTACTTGTGAGATTCTCTTGTCCTTAAAAACTAACGCCCAAAGTCACGTGATAGGGCACTCACTGATAACCGCATGCAAACGCTCCAACAAATATAAATATTCATTGAACAAGTGAATTTACCTGAAGAAGGTTTTGTAACAGCTCAACCAACGTTTTATTTTGTAGCTGCAAAGCAACCAAATCCATAAAATGACGTTATGCAATAAAAAGAGTGTATAAATACTTTTCGACAACTGTAAATCACCATGGATTTAATCGATGCCAAATCTTATTATTTCTATGATATTTCTCTAAATCACGCGGCAATTTGTATGACAATAATTGTCGCATTGGACAATGATTGTCATTCGAGATTCGAGAATAGAAGCCCAGGTCGCTCCAATGCAGAATCAACAGACTTTTCATACACATGTTCGATCTGTGTCCACGCTAGCCTGAGGCCACGCCTGATAACACCGTACTATACGTAAAGGATCTGTTAGTCCTAGAAATTTTTCCACCGACAAACCTGATTCACGCTCCTGAGAAATCTGCCCAAATCTGCGTACTCTTGCAACACAGATACGAGCAGAAATGTTTAAAACAGAATGCTACGTCATCAAAGTACGCCCTACGCAAACTTAAAAAAAATTGTTTTACAAGAAAACGCTTTATCTTGGTACGATAAATCATCGGATACATTGTTGCACGGTGGCACGTATTCCCCGGCAGAGTTTTACGTAATGAGAATCCTCAATTGCATCTTATTTAACGGCTTGGTGGCGTGTAAAGGCTGCAACCGAAATTCGATCCACAGCCTACTATCCGTTACCGTGTAATGTAAGATATATTTGCCACTTGGCTGCCTTCCAATCAGCTGCTAGTACAAACCACCATTTTTATGAATCCAACAGGGAGACTGAAGCACTATCTGTTAAGAATTCAGCAACTGATTCTCAGGACACAATTGAAATATATGAGCGCAGATGTAATTGCTGGAATCTTTAGAAAATGAAGAATGACACATAAGGTCTAATAGAAAAGATCCAGGATGGATGTTTATAAATTTATTTTGTCCTTTATTGGGTCTCACAGGACTGATGTGACTGGGTTAGTTAATCGACGGCTTGGACCGCCCAAGTGCAGTTACTAGCGCAATATGACACTGACCAGTCGATGTTGACGGTTGTTGTTGCTCGTATCCAATTTGTATCAAATCAAAGTTTTTAAACTTTTTGATTAGAGCTCTTATATTTTTAAAGGGCACTATTTTATAAGGTACTTTGCATATCGCTATAAGTGGTAAGAAAAGCGACAACTCTTTGGATAATATGATATTTTCTTGTAAATGTTCTTCCACAAATTATAGATTCTTAACAAAAAATGATAATATCATAATTTTTAAAATTACAGGTTTTTTGAAATGTATGAAAAACAGAAAAATGAAATGTCTATTGGAAAAAAATATAAAGTTTTAAGGAAAAATCTGTAGATACGCATTTGTTGTTCTGGTATTGATCTTACGAAATAACGTTGTTAATAATTTAATTTTTATTATTTTGGCTGTAATCATCATTTGTTTTTATAAGGAATAATATTTTTATTTTTGTCTTTGCATATGCAAGGCACGATCTGCCGAAAAGTTTCATAGAAATTTCAACAAAAATTACCTGATCATTAATTGTTTGGAACTCCCTGTAAAAGTGTTTGTCCTTTTTGTCCTTAACCAAATCCTAAAAACAAAGACAAAGCGGATCCTAAGTTCCTCACGAAGTATGAAATCGAGGGTTTTGTTTTAATCGGATTACTACTTTGACCGGTTGTTCCGAATATAAACTACTGCTACTTAGTGAAAAATATAAACGGTTCAAAACACTCCTTGCCTCGCAGTATCTAGATAAATAATTGTAAAAGGTGTTAGAACAAGGAAAATAACAGAGAAATATATCTGAATTTCTTACAAATAATTTTACTCGATGAAGTAGAAAATGTATCCCTACTTATAAGAGGAAAAGTGGTTCATGCACGGTGGTGTTTCTCCTCATTTTATAATAAATATTAAGGTATATGTATGTGCATGAAGAGAATTTTTGCGACTAAACGGTACAAGTTGTCAAAAATTTTGAAAGAGACAGAATTTGCTTAAAAAAATTTTAGCTTTTACCAGAAAAAAATCGTGACAATCAGATAATACACAGAACAATACGAATATTTTTTTTTAACTGACGTATCCAGTTTGAGTCATTTGTGTAAGTCGGTAATTAAAATTAATTGCGTCAAGAAAGTGATATTGGCCGAGGCAAGAAATCTTGAAAAATTTTAAAAAGTCTTGTCTTATCTTGCAAAACAAGGCAAGAGTTTCTTGCTTCCGACATACCTCAAGGTTCTAACTTTCTAAATGTAAAGTACGTTCCTATACCAAAAAATTGAATCCGCTACATTTTAATTATTATTTTGACACTGTTCAACTTATTTGGACCAATTCTGTTTCAAGATTTAGGAGTAGGTACACTTTGACCATAAATTTACTTTCAATGAGTACATTACCTTAGCATGTGCTTCCGCTTTGAGAATGTTGGGTGTCATTATACGTAACTGTGGTTCCTTCACTAATATTGATGCACTTCAGACATTATATATCTCACTTGTCCGTTCTAAGATAGAATATGGTGCTCTGGTGTGGTATCCTCATTATGGTATTTATATTAATATGCTTGAACGTGTACAAAGGCGATTTCTTAAGTTCTTGGCTTTTAAGATAGACCGAGTTTACCCACCGCAAGGTTTTGATCACATAATTTTAATTGCTAGGTTTGGCTTGCATACGTTGCATCACAGAAGAATTCCCTAAATTTTTATTCCAACTATTGCACAATTTAATAGATTCGCCAGTCTTATTAGCAATGCTTAATTTTTCAGTACATAGGCAAAATCTTAGAGCAGTTCACACTTTCTATAATATTAACCCGAGAACTAATATATTAATGAAATCGCCTATTTATGTTATGTGTCTTAATTATAATATCTCATTTGTGTGACATTTATAATTGCTCCTTAACTAAGCTAGTGGACACAGTCAATACTTTTGTGTTATAGTTGGACTGATTTGTTATTTTACGTATATTTCTGTTTGTGAATACTTAGTTCTGTTCATACACAGTTAATACTTCTATTTTTTTGTTTTGACTTTGTTTTGTTTATTTTGAGCTTTGTTTTTCTTTATATGCAATTAATACTTCTATTTTATAATTTGACTTCGTTTTTGTTTAAGTTTTGTTCTCCTTTTTGTGTTTATATTTAGATTAGTAGGTTATGTGTTACTTGCATGCTTTTTTTAAATATTATAGTACTTTCAAGTGCCCTGTTATTGGATTTTTTAATTTGTTGGGTTTAGAATAAATAAATAAATTAAGAAGTAATGCTTTTTCTCAAACTTGGAAGGACTTAAGTACCAAAGTGGCTTGAAAATCGAAACCGTTCCTGTACAGGCAAGTTAGTCGATGGTTTTTTACGGGCGCTGCTGTTTCATTCACTACTCATGGCTGCCTATTGTCCACTAGAGTAGAAAATCTATATCAAAAAACCATTTCAACAATGATACGTCAAATTGCAGGCACAGGAGACACGCCTCTCACAATTTATATTAATAAGCTACCTCGTAACGGAGTTTTTTGAGGCGGATGCGAGTATTCGCATTATCGACGATGAAATTTGGCGAATTAAAAAACGTTTAATCTGGTCGGTCTGGAAAAAATCCATTCAATAGACTGAAAGCGACGGCGTCATTATAAAAATACTCGGTGTGCAATGACGGTCAAATTTTTGTTTACTTTGCGTAAAAAATTATGTTACGCGCTCAGAGAGAATAGAGCCACGACCATCATTGAATAGTAATAGCTTGTAGAATTGTAGATCTATGTACTACAATTTGTAGTCACGTACTATTTATTAGGCTTACAATTTTGTAGCAATAATAAAGTTTTATTTACTTAGGAATTATTTTTATTGTTCTTTTAGAATCTTTTGACCTGTTGAAGGCTTATTTCGGGCATTATGTATATTACATGCAGTTGAACTAAATAAACCTATAGGTATATTTATCTATCTAAACAAATTGTCTATCTATCTATCTAAAAAACGTGACAATTGTTAAATTCCTGTGACATCTTCCGTGATATTAATCTACAAGACATTGTGGATAAATTATTTACCCCGGAATTGCTCAACATATTTTCTAACGGTGTATTATTAACGGGTATTATCTAGATATTTTTTTACTCAATAGATTTCTTCCTGAAGCAATTATTTAGAAACAGTTTAAATTGGTTAGAAATATTCGTCCAGTCAACTTGAGAATAAGTTACAGATGGATTTAACGCAAGTAGCTGGGCAAAGATTTCTGACAGTTTCAAACCGTTTCCAACCGCTGCAGAAACAAACCTATTATGAGACACGTATGTAAATTCATTAGTAACAGACCAAAACCGTTCATAACCAATATATACCAAGATAATAATAGAAAATCTACTTCTCACATCACTGTGAGTCGGCTGCAGTATTTGAGCTGTTCGGCTAAGTCCTGGCACGCTTTTTTATAATTTGCACACGAGACCTACACACACTACTTGAACACAGCTTGTTGTTAATATTAAAATTGTGAGTTTATAGTTTTAGTAATGACTACAAATATTAATAATAATAATATCTCTACCCCTCATTCTAATCACAAGGATTGGCCCAGAAGTCGAAGACTTGTGCGGGAGAGGGGACGGCACATTAATATTAAGCATTTGCCTCCAGGAACGACTTACGTTGGTAGGCCCTAACCACCATTCAGTGCAGGAATGAGGGAAACCTGGACAACCTCATTAGTTAGGGGGTAGTCAAATATCGATCGGTATCAATCTCTCACATTGACCCAAGCTAACATTCTTTCACCCTACCATACGCGCAGAGAGGGTGCCAATCCTCTCCACAAATATGGCTGATATACGGTCTACCCGCTGTGGGAATCGAACCCACACCGGTCTAGCCACCGCGATTCAAGTACTGACGCCTTAAACCGCGCGATCACTGACCGATTGTATTAGTCGTAAATATATTGATACAATCTATAAATATCTATCTTATTTTGCACTATATCGGCATCTTAAATTTTAACAATATGACATTTATTACAAAATATATAAAATATTTTATAATTATATTCTTTACAATTACTGTAATGCTTTTGCATTTACCACAATAACGAACTTGTATAGTTTAATACGTTTATAGCTTATTCTACGACAAAACTGTAAGCACAAATTTGTAGTAGTAGTGTTTCTCTCAGTGTATCAAAAAACTGAATGTATCCATAATAGTTTCCAAACTGTATATGATGATATCAATAAGTTGTCATTATTTCATGTTGTTTATTACTATATACTATTATTATTTAGTAATAAAGAAGCTAAAGGAATTGCTACTGACAATCACCCAAGCAGCAATAGCTGTTCTGGCCTATCGCAGGTAATACTCGGTTGGTATATTGTTTTCTGAAATAAACAGCTTGTGTAAGGCTTTGACTATAATCATTTTACAGACTATCAGCCGTAAATCGAGTCCATCAAACAACCTGTTGAATATCGAATCGACCCGATGCAGTGGCGTAGCGAACAGCATTTCAATAATTGAACTTTACGCGTCTGTTATAAACAAATATATATATACTCACGTCAAGAATTCAGACGTCTTACGTCACGGCTGACGTTACACATTTGTTTCTATTGTCAACGTAATTTTCGATATTTGGTCCTGTTAAAAACAATAATTGTTTGCAATTTAGTGCAATATATAATGCAAACTTTTAGTGTAGTATATAGTTTTATTACTATCAGTTGCAGTTTCTTAAATATTTTGATGAAAATATAATGAATTGTTCATTTGTTCGCATGACGTAAGTCGTCTGAATTCTTGTCGCGAGTATACCTATGTATTGTATTGGTAGTGCTACCACAGTGACACAAATAAAGCATCGTTTCTTGTGATATTACCAAGTGGACTGCTATCGCGTCGTAGCCTCCTTTAAAAATGATCGAAAACCAGAGAGCAAACGGAACGGTTTCGGCCGTCACAGCCTACTTGGACGAGCCGGGCATGGCCAGTGGAGGGAAAAGCTGCATGTTCCCATTCATTCATTCATAAATTCTTTAACGGAGCTCCGCTTTTTGTTGCACCTTCCACGGCGGCAAAAAACAAATTGATATCGGGTATAATACCAATTTTCATCGGAAATATAACGTCTGCATTAGCAACTCGATGCTGGGTTAACGCATATCACTGGTAATTGAATATCGTGAAAGACATGGATAATGACAGTCTGTGCTTGCGCTATATGCACGTTATTTGTTAATTTCGTTGTTAGAAATGGTTTTTTTTCCGTCCAGTTTCTGAATGAACGCTGGCAAATTAGCTACGTTGGAGAATGTGAAATGGTGATTTTATCCCGAGCTGTTTTTGTAGCGTTCTCGCCAGTAGCATTATGTGAAAATATTGGGATTTATATAAGCGTAAAGAAATTGCCTGTCTGTAAAAAAGCTGCTGTAAATACGTATCATTGTTAGGCGTTGCTTAACTGACGGTTTTCAGATTTCTATTCAAGTCACAAGAGTGTAACACATCTGGTCAATGGAGTGTTGAAAAAAAAATTCATCGTTTCTCTGAACAAACCGAAATTGAAAGTAAAAGTTTGGATATGTAAAGCAAAGAGATTATAAAAATTGGATTTATCGCACCTACAAATAAAAAACTTTACTGTCGTTACCATTTTGAAAACGTACCTTTTTAATTGGTAGTGACTACACCAATAAAAATATTTTGTTAAATTTAACAATGATATAACTTTTGTCATAATCAGTTGAATGTAGAAATACAGAGTGGTTTTGAGCTAATAGGCCAAAATTCATGGGTAACTTAAAGTTGAAGTTAAAGAGATACAGGGTGTTTTTTCCATTTTTTCCTTAATAAACGCTAATATTCAAACAAAATTTTGGGGTTTGGGATTTCTTGGGACGAGGAATAGAAATGTGTTCACGGTTGTAGTTCACAGAGGGCGCCAACTGCGATAGTTAAGTGTTAAAAAGGGCAGAACTTTATTATACTTATTAGTATCTTGTCTTTGTTGTAAAATTCTTGTTTTTGACTTTTTTTACAAAAAATCGTTAATAAACAATTGGGAAGTTACAGGAATCTTTCAAACATATTGAAAAGTCACAACATGTGTCTGTCGGCAATAAACACATAAAAACTAAAAAGGAAAAATTAAAAAAAATTCCAGATATATCAAGTTATAATTTAAAAGTAAAATGATGGTCAAATATGGGCAGATTATGTATATATCTAATACAACGACCTTTCTATATATAGTTTGCGAAATCATATGCTATTTACAAACACGTTTACATTATTTAATACACTGGGAAAAAAATTATTTGGCTATTTTGTCAACACTACCACTGACCGTCAAATTTTGTCTTGTAAAAATTAGTTTTAGTAATAGCAGAAATTCCTCTGTGGAACAAATACAGTTAATACATTTATAAAATTAATAGTTGTTTTATATTGTAGACACACTTTTTGTGTACGTGACCCACTCATAAAGCAATAAGAATGTTTACACAACTGTGACCATAATAATCTGCATACTAACTGTTAACTTCACTGTTTTTCTCGATTTCAAATTCAATAACAGTAAGACAAATCATCGCTGTATACAGATTTTTATTGTTGTGGGAATTCTAATACTGGTATTCTTATTCTGCACAGTATTTCAGCTATTTTGACGTGGGTGGCAAATCTATTTTCGTCATTAAGAGCTGGTGCAACATAGTTATTAGATAATCTGAGCTATGAGGTAGGTAAGACGATGAGACAGTAGGTAGTGTTGAAACCCAGATATTAAGTTTGCCACCCAGAAAATTTGTCCTGTAATTTATAGCATAGCGGCCCACTACTAACGACTCTTGGCCAGCAAGATAATTTTGAGTACCTCGATAATTATCAGTATCATACTGAAATTTCTTTCACCATATGGCATAATTGTGCTCATGTGCATACAAAGGCAGAGAAAAATGTCTATATCTTGACCAAATATATACAGTGTCCCAGATTCGTTGTAATTGCAGGATATCTCGGAAATTGCAAGAGATGGAAGCGTGCGATTTTCACAACACTACTACTTTTTAGATGAACTTAAGATGCTACAATCTGAATTTTCATAGACCCCTTCGTTTTTGAGGTACAGGGCGAAATTAAAAAAAACTCCTTTTAGCTAAGATATTAGAATTATGAAAATTGCTTGTGCTAAACATTTGTACGTAGAGTTCAGTGGCGTACTTTTAATTTCTGTACAGGATGTTTCTTTACAATATGATCCAAACAAACAATTTTTTAAATGAAACGCCATGTATATTTTTATGCAATTCAGTTGCATTACTTTTTCCTTCGTAATGATAAGTGTGTAGCAATTAACTGCTATTTCATATTTTGGAAAATGTCATTTTTATACAATTATACAAAATCAAGGTGGCCCAGCTTGGCTTATTGGCACTCATATTCTAGACACCCAGTATGCGTTTAGGTGCGTTGCATGCTGCAAAACAATTTTTTACGTACTAATTCCGAAAATACGGAGCAGGTACACCGATACACCTCAGTCTCAGTCGGCTTTGGTCAAGATAATTACAGGTCTCTATCTCTCTCACTGTGAAGGACGCCGGAGCCGATATTGTGCTTCCGGTTTATTACCCGATGGCTTTGATGCGCCGATTTGTATTCCATAGCTGTGAGATCGGCAACGAGTGGAACCAAACCGGCCTTTTCAATGTGGAAAAAAAGTGGGGCCGCGATTCGATAAGTGTTTTGAGGTTGTGTTTAAGCATCTATTATGGCAGTTTGACTGACACAAATTGCCTCGCATTATCGGCCGCATAATGAAAATATTTCTAGCCCAAAAGCAGCGAATTTCGCGGTAAATTGACGTATTATAGACATCATTTAATTTTTAATCGCTTCTCTTATGTTTTCTTTTCTAAAAATATGATTCTTTTACTAGCCCATTTTAGAGATAACTTTCCCTTTACGCCATATATCTGTCTTTATCACTTCGTATACAGAGTGTTCGGAATTTGAGTGCCAATACTCTGATAAAAATGGGTGGAAATTTCCATGTTTTGTTATGCTTTTTATACGTAATATTTACTGGAAAAAATTTATTTACTTTATACATTAAGGAATAATCAAGTGTATGTGTTTTTACGTCATCAAATTAAGAAATGTCAATGAAATTTGACAGTTTTCATGTAATTTCTGTTGCACACGCGCAGAAGCATATCAACCTAACCTCTAACCTGTTGTGGGATATTCGTAAGACAGTGAATATAAAATAATATTTTGTTACGTGTGCACTTGCGGCTTGTGTCAATTTAAATATTTTACGATTCATAAATATCTGAAACTGAAAAGGTACGTTGTTTAGACGTTTGCATCCAAACTACGCCATTACATGTGCCTCTAAATCATACAATATCTATTCCTAACAACATACTTATCTTTGTAAGAGTAAAAATAGTAATTTCTTACAACATATATTAACATTAGTTGTAGTTACGTTATTTATAAATTTAGTGTAAGCAAAATTCCAGCTAAACATATTTATTTTCACACAGATATACGTATATCTACAAATATTGGAAATACTAAGGAATATAACTGGTGTTTCAAAAATTATGTAATATTTTCAGCGAAAATATTCAACATATTTTCTAATGCGAATTAAATAGCTAGATTGCAATACAATTTTAGATGATAGATGAACAATACACTTTTACAGAGAAGGATGGATAATTCACATTTAGAGGATGAATGAACAAATTTCACCAAAATAAAACCTACACAGAAGTTATTTCTGCTTCTGACAAGGCCTTCTTAACTATTTAGAAATAAAGATGTGACTCGCATAGTTTATTTATTATTAAATTCTAATAATAAAATCTAGTGTATTTCTAATAATTTGTTAGTAAGAGATATCCTACACAGTATATCAACTAGCTTAAATCTGTACTTTTGTACGTTTTAACAAACTTTTCTACGACATTAAAAGTAAAAACTTTTCCTATTTTCAACTTCATCTGTCAACATACTCTCCATATGGCTACAAGAATAATATAATACATTTTCATATTGGCTTCTGTTACACAATTCATTAAAGAAAATGGAAATATGTAAACTGATTGATAAACTTTTTGGTTTTTACGTGCATATTGTCAAATTTGTTTACACATTATTCAATAAAACACTGTCGTGAAACAAATATCTAATACGAATAGTATTTCTATACAGTTCAAAAATAAAAATACAACAACAATAAATATAAAACTGTGTTACGAAATTGCAAACTAATACACAATTAAGACTAAGCAAAAGAAAGCTTGCAAAATTTGAAAAAGTCTTGGTACAAAATGCGTTACAAAATTACAAACTAACTAAAGTATTAACGTAATTTGTTTTTCGAATCCGCATTAATGAAGTAAACAATTGAAGTCTTTCTAAACATCAAACTGCAAGGCAGGTATTTGTTTTAACACAATAATTTTTCAGTTGATAACAGGCAGTACATTTTCATGTGGTGACCCCAAAATAGTTGTGAGCACATTTTAATTGTCGCCAATCCAATTATTCTTCCGCTGATATTCTAGCTAAGCCCAGGCACGTAGGAATGAATCATTAAATACTTTCATATGTCTGTCAAGCACATGTACCCAGTGATTCAGAGTTAATTTAAATATGACAACAACAATAGACTGCCGTACAGAGTAGCTCAAACTACTTCGATATCGTTCTTGACCCACAATATCAATATGCTGTCCTTCTCCCACACAGGTCCTTTTGCCTTTGGACGAATTTGACTGATTAATACGACTGAGCTGTATCCATACTGTATTATTATCATTATTTTAATTAAAATCGAAGTGTAAACTGTTTCAGTTTTCTTATAACGATTTTTTTACGCTATGATTGATTTGGTGTGGTAGAAAATTCTGTATATTTAAAACACTTTCTTATTTTGGCGTACCAGAAAAAATTATAGTGGGATATAAATATTGTAGTAGTTTTACTCATATATTTAACACTTTCTTATTTTTAACCATAACATTTTTGCAAAAAAAACACGTTTCAGTTTTGGTTTGTTTTACAAAAACTCTTCCTGCACTTAAATTGCACATGTTTACGGTGTTTGTGTCATATGTAAATGTATGAAGTAATTCCCCTTTATTATTTGCAAGCTTCAATAAAAAGAAAATTAATTATTGTATTTATTGTTAAAATATAGTCAATCTGTAATTCAAGTATTTATGGATATATAAAATAATAGAAGTAATAAATTAAAGTATAACACCAATTATTATTGATGCGATTAAAAAATAACGCATAAAATTATTGTAACTTAATAATGTATTTTTATATTTCATTACGTACGTTTTCAATTGTGATTCACTGTTTAAACATTATCAAATGCAAACATTATGTATGACTGAAACATTACTAGATATACAGGGTGTTAAAAAAAGAGTGTAAAATATTTCAGGAGGTAATAGTGTGAAAATTAGTGAAATTTAATGTACAAATTATACTCTACAAAAGGACAATGTTAAAAATAGCCGATTTTTGGCTTATCCGCATAACGCATAAATCATAAAAAAATCAATTGATTATTGTTAATTAACATTACAAATGGCTCAGAAATACGTCAGATAGCTGGGGAAATGTCGCTACTACCCCCAAACCTATATAAACTACCCTTAAATAGCTTTAAATGGATAATAATCATTAATTATTGTTAGAAAATTCGTGTAAAATAAAAAAAATGCTTGAAAATGATTTGAACAGACAGTATGTCAATATAAAAAGTGATAAATAACTGTAAAAATGTCCATTCCACCCCTAAAAATTAATAAAACTGCTTTAAAAAGCTAATGATGAGCTTACTTCGACATCAAAAATAGATAATGCTTAAATGTTAGGGAACGCTTATTGCTAGAAAAAAATTAAAGATTACTGTCAAAAAATGCAAAAACTGATACTAGAGTACATTAAGTAAGTGGGGAAATATTAATTGCACCCCTAAATCTATATAAACTGCCTTTAAATAGCTTAAAATAGATAATCATTATTTATTGTCGTAAAATTCGTTTTATAATGAAAAAAATGCTTAAAAATGATTTGAACAGAATGTCAACATAAAAAGAGATAAATGACTGTAAAAGTGCCCATTCAATGGCGAAATAGGGCCAATTGTTCTCACTTTGCGAGCGCGTACTGAAAAAATGGCAATTTATCCAGTTATTTATCACTTTTTATATTGACTGTTCAAATAATTTTCAAGCATTTTTTTCATTTTACACGAATTTTATAATAATAATGAATGATTATCCATTTAAAGCTATTTAAGGGTAGTTTATATAGGTTTAGGGGTAGTAGCGACATTTCCCCAGCTATCTGACGTATTTCTGGGCCATTTCTAATGTTAATTAACAATAATCAATTGATTTTTTTATGATTTATGCGTTCCCCTGGATAAGCCAAAAATCGGCTATTTTTAACATTGTCCTTTGCACAAGGAAAATGTATAGAATTTTCCATTCGATTAAAAATATGCTACGGATTTCTCTGTATAATGTGTATGTATAAAACATAAACTTATAATCGGAATGTCCTGAAGATGGTCCAGATAAACAGAAACTTAGGCATATATACTGTTTTTCTTTCCTTTCATGAAATCACAGTATACTTATCTCTACATCGCTTATTATGGTGTCCAAAGGAATAATTTGAGAATAATAGCAAAAAATGGGGGCTTTCATTTTTAAGAGTCGTGGATTCGGACCCGAAACAGCGTGTGCAAACACGAATCACAGGCGGCGAGTACGCGTTGGAGCGTTTATTTTTTTACATGACCATAGACCGCAGTTTCATTCATTTATTATTTTACTTAATCACTAGTATGCCGCAAGCAAAAACCACGACGATGGTCTGCAGTACTTAACCCGATAACGGTGCTGTCCGTAGCACAACCTTTCATACAATTGAAAAATGTCCAGTGGCCACTACTGAAACCGATGATCTTTTTGTCATTGGAGTTCCGTCTGCTACTGCTAGATACAATGTGGCTCACTTCCCAATGTTTTCTGTCAATTGAAATGTACGTTTAACACTTTTTTATGGTGTGCGTAGAGAGTGTTGACACTCCACTCCTAAAATTTCGAGTCGAATTTAAACAAACCAATGTTTTGACTCCCATCGAAGTAGGATGTTAACTTATGTGGTATCCGAAAATGTTCACTTATAATACCGGCAATGTTTTTTTGAGATTGCGTTCAGCGCTCTACATTTTATAATTTATTCTTTTTTCGTTTCTACTGATTTTGAGTAATTATAAAATACATATTAACCACATCTTTTTATCCAAATAACAAACACAAGACATTTTTTATACCAAAATGTACAAGGTGTGGCAATTCCGGGAATTTAGTTATAACTCGGAAACTGGCAACACTGCATCGTTCGTCAATGTTTTTCTAGAGTGGGGGACCTTCCTTTTAATTTCAGTCCAAGGTTGAAGTCGATAGCACGTTTGGTTTCTGTTTTATGTGTATTTTTTGGAAATAACTGTTTTAGTGGCGTTGTGAAAATGAGTGACTCAAATTACAAGAAAAGTGTTTTGATTCATTTTTCAGTGAAATCTCGCGAAAAACCCTCGGAAATCCTTCGAAAATTGCAGGTGGTGTATGGAGACGAGTGCATGTCGAAAACACGCGTGTTTGAATGGACAAAACGGTTCAAGGAGGGGCGTGAATCGGTAGAAGACGATCCACGTGAAGGAGCTCCCGTCACCTCTCGTACTGACGCGAATGTTGACCGTTTGCGTGCACTGATCACGTCTGACCGGCGCCTAAGCATTCGTGCGTTGTCTGACGAGTTAAACGTCAACAAAGAAACCGTTGGCAAGATGTGTCACGAAAATTTGAATATGCGAAAGAGTTGCGCACAGATGGTGCCAAAAGTTCCCACGCGTGAACAGAAAGACATGCGAAAATCGATCTGCGAGGATTTGTTGTCCCGCATTCGGAGCGACGGTAGAGACTGGATGAGTCGGATAGTCACTGGAGATGAGACCTGGATATTTGAGTATGACCCCGAGACCCGTAAACAAAGTCAGCAGTGGATGGAAAAGGGTGGAGAGCGGCCAACGAAAGCGAGGATGTCCAAGTCACGACTGAAGGCAATGTTGATCGTTTTTTTCGATATCCACGGCATCATTCATCGTGAATATGTTCCTGCCGGCCAGACAGTGACTGGACAGTTCTATGTTGGCGTCCTGGAACGGCTGCGGGCCCGCGTTTTCCGTGTGCGACCCGAACTCGCCGAGAACGACTTGATCTTGCACCACGACAACGCGCCAGCCCATTCCTCGTTCATTGTGCAAGAGTTTTTGGCAAAAAAGGCATTCCAACTTGCCCCCTGCGATGTTTTTTTATTCCCCAAGATGAAGTCGCACCTCAAAGGAACTCATCAAAAAAGCTGTAACCGTGGTGCTGAACGGGTTAACTGCGGAGGATTATCAAGAGTGCTTCCAATCGTGGGAGCAACTTTGGAATCGTTGTGTAGAGTTAGAGGGAGACTATTGTGAAGGTCGATAATAAAATTTTGGCGAAATTTAATTTGCTTGTTTTTTCATTGACAAATTCCCGGAACTTAATTGCCACGTAGATTGATGACAATTTATGTGATACCTGACGAGTTGCCATTGTAAACAAGCCGTTACTGTAGGGCTACATCTCTGTTTTTGCTATAAAAATCGCTTATTACAAACTTCTACTGTTATCGGAAATTTTATAGAAACAATGCCTGAAAAAGTTCCTGACACTTCTGTGTTGAAAGTCCGTAATACCCGACTAACAATTTTTTCCGCCTATCTGTAATTATTATCTGTCAGTGCGAAGTTAATTACTTCAAATTCATTTAAAAAATGGCCCGACGGCGAACAGCCGCAGAAAAAAATTGCGCTAATTACTCAATCGTAAAATCAGGAAAATACATTTATAAATAAACTGGGATAGAAATTAGCAAGGTTAAAGTGACATTTACTGAATTACAGAAACTCAATAAAAATGTAATTAAACATATAACAACACGTTTTACTTAAATTAAACGTTGCACGTAATTGATGTAAAATTGTTTCTGGGAAGGCCTATTAAAATCGCGATGGTGTTTTTGTCTCAGTCGTTTCTCAGACATAGCGAACATATAATATTATACTATTCAGATTTGCAGCTGCTGGAAAAATTAAATATGGAGAATACAGGTGACTGCGTTGACGTATCTGTTTTCCAGAGAACAAATGACGCAACTTTACAAAAAAATTGTATGCCTAAAGGCGAAATATTTTGTATGAATGATTGTTCTCCAGCTTATACACAAACGGCAGATAGTTATAGTTCACAGCAGAACAACAGATGGCACTTTGTTTTTGTTCCTTTACACGATCTCCCGAATATCAGCGCCAATACTCAAGGTGTTGGTATATTTATATTTGTAAAATAAAATGCAACTGTTGTTATTAAAATAAGCCTTTAAAAGATGCAGGTGATTCAATTTTACTTCAGTTTGGAACTGTCGTATCTGTATTTCACAATGTCTAAAATGAAACTACAGCTTTAACTTCATTCGAAGCTTACCCCTTCCTGTTCCGAGTAATGCTATTACATCATTTATTTCCACTTTATATGTCGTTAATAAGATAATTGTTTTTATACAGGGTGATTTACAACTTATCTAAACAAATTTGGGAATAGATATCTCATGAAAAATGTCAAGTCAATATCATAAAAAAATGTTGTAAGATCCTTAGAATTTCCGAGAAAAGTATCAAAAATGGTTTACGTGTATCGAAACTCGGTGTTAATGAATCGTTTTAATTTACTGTGAAGTGAAATGTTTCGGTAAATTTATAACAAATGCAGCTACTTTTAGGTGTGCAGTGAGTGAAGTGTTGTGCAACGAGGGCGTGACACAGGAAATTTACAACCGAATAGTGTAAGAGATGAAGACCCAGGGCGTCCAAGACGTATTGCAGCAGTGTGGCGTATGATACACGAGGATAAATTATATCCGTACCATGTCTAAGCATTGGACGACGAGGACCGGTACCATGGCCGGCACGATCTCCTGTAGATGTAGATTATATAGTAAACCGAATCAGAACGTTCCATCGAAAAAGAGTTTCATCGAAAATAATAATAATAAGAGAGAAATTCTTTGGATTCTATCTATCTATCTATCTTTGAATTCTATCTATCTATCTAATTCATCATTAGGGAATTGCTAATGCGGCGCCCTCTATGGCCAAAAGTGATATAATACATAAATTATGATTCCTTTTCTTAACAAATTTCCCTAAAAATTTGGTGACAATCGGTTGAGCGGTACTTGATTTATTGCAAAAACACTGTATTTTCCACAGTAATATTTTAGACTCACTATACAGTGCGTTCGAAAAGTAACGAACGAATTCATTATTTTTGAAATTGAGAAGTTTTCAAAAAAATCCCCTGGAACGTCGATTTTGTTTTTTAAAAAGACACTTTTTGACATACAACCCATATTTGTGACGTCATCGTTGTTCGATATATGACGTTATCGACAATTTTTTTAAATAGCAACCCCCAATATTGACCATGCCATTTGAAAGAGCTTGTCATTCTACATACATACATCATGAATCATTATGGTGTTACATAACAAAAATTTCAAGAAAATAATGTTTGAACATTTTAAAATTTAATTTTCACAATACTGTGCACCTCCCCATTATGCAACACCTGTCCGTGTTTATTTAGATGAGCTGTTCCTGAATCGTTGGATAGGGAGAAGGGGGCCGATTGAGTGGCCAGCCAGATCGCCTGATTTGACACCCCTAGATTATTTCTTAACTTAAAAACGTCTCTACTTAAAAAGCAAAGTATACGTTACTAGACCGGTTAATTTAGAAGATTTAAAAGCAAGAATTCGTCACGAGATACATCATAACCTCCTGAAGTTATATCCAAAATGAATTTATTAATCGTCTTGACTACTGTCAGCCAGTCAACGGTGCACAATTTGAACATTTAATTTAGTCGACTTTTTACATAATTATTATCATTTTCAGTCTTGTGAAAATTAAATTTTAAAATCTTCAAACATTATTTTCTTGAAATTTTTGTTATGTAACACCATAATTTTTCATGATGTATGTATGTAGAATGACACGCTCTTTCAAATGGCACGGTCAAAATTTGGGGTTGCTATTTAAAAATATTGTCAATGACGTCATATCTCGACCAACGATGACGTCACAAATGTGGGTCGTATGTCAAAAAATGCCTTTTTAAAAAACAAAATCGACGTGTCAGGGGATTTTTTCGAAAATTTTTCAATTTCAAAAATAATGAATTTATTCGTTACGTTTCGAAGGCACTGTAGACTGCGTGAATTCGCGATTCGTTATGAGCGAATTGTGATATGCGTGGAATTCGCGAATAGTGTGTAGGGTCTTGTTCGTTAAAAATCCAGTCATAAAAACCCTACACACGATGCACGAATAGTCTATAGCGGGCCTTACTAAAACATATTCATATCATATTTTTTCCAAGACATCAGCCCTGCACTATGACCCATTATCGGTCCACCCTGTATATTAAGCGCCAATGCCTAGCGTTGTATGATTTTTAAACATGAGTGATATTTTTTTAATATATCAGATATATAATATTATCGCTCACCGTCCGTTACTGGCTTTATTAATGTTACCAGTGATATTGCAGCCAGTGGCGTAGCTAGAAATTTGATATGGGGGGGGTTCAGTGAACAAAGTATTTCAAACTAGATCTTTTTAATAAAAAAATAAGTAATTTTTAATAAATTGAAACAATAAAAAGTAAATAAAAAACATGTAAATAATAAGCAGGTACAAACAATATTTGTTACAAAAATGACAAAAATAAAATTAGAACTTAGTTGCAGGTAAACCCCAATGTAAGGTTGCCGTAGGAGATCTAGATCACTGGCCGCGTTGCTAAATCTTGGCGAATAGAGTGATTGCAGGTTTGTAGTGAGACATTATCTATATTACCCAACCAACCCAACCCATGGGGGGTTGACACCCAAATCCCCCCCCGTGGCTACGCCACTGATTGCAGCAGTTAATATGCCATTATTATGTCCAGAAACGACGCGCCTTTTCTAATAAAAGATTATGTATCTACCTTTTCCAACTACGTCAATGTTTCCATCTCTTAAGCCGGCCACAGACTTCGTGATTTTTCATCGGTTGTCGGTTATCGTGCCGACCGTTCGGTCCAAAAACCGAAGTGTGTGGCCAAAAACCGTAACGATGGACCGTCACGATCAACCGACAGTCGAGCTTGATTTTCGTCGGTTCGGTGCGTCGGTCATCGTGCCAATACCGAAGTGTGTGGGTATTTCGTTCCATCTCATCGGTGCAAAATCAGTAACGTCCGTCATTGTGCGAAGACAACGTATTGTATCTTGTACATCGTGTAATAAAATGGAGTCAAAAAGCGACAGAGATTTCTTCTGATTCAAACTTCAGTTCATTTAATAAATTGATATGTGAAAAGCTGTTTCTTTTCAAAAGCCACTCTTTGCTACAAATCGATCTTTTTCTTTTATGCAAAATTTCACATTTAACTGCAACTGCCGCTGCCACTGCTAATTGCGTTCTATTCATTTTAGCTGGTAGAAATAAACTGACCAAAACTGGCTACTTCGCACGAAGTCTGTGGGCTCATCGGGCGGCACCGACGGTGCGCACGATGACCGACAACCGATGAAAAATCACGAAGTCTGTGGCCGGCTTTAGCGCATTCTATTTATACTCGGATTTCCCATTATTTGTAAAACGCGAGCCGATATGGTCCCATATGTTTTCCAGGTAGACGAACGCCAGTTTTCTTCAGATTTACATGGTTCCAAGGCCGTACCGTGACTTTGCACGTTACAAAAGAAAGTGTGTACGTCTATAGTCTATCTCAGATAAGAATTCAGTGGTTTCCCAAAGCAGCCGAGCACGGTTCACACAGGCACATGGGAATTCCGGAATCCCCAAGTAAGTGAAATCCCACCCTGGGCCGTCTCAGACCATTTGTACACAAAATGAAAAATAACGGAAAATTTACACGCGTACAGTTTTTCTGATTATAGGTTATAGGATTATTTCAATGTAAATTGCACCAAATATTTTTATTTTGTCACAGTAAAAATAAAAATTAACTCCTTATTTCATACATTTAACATGGTTCGACGATTAATATTTTAAGTTTTAGGATTTGCGAACAATATCATTGTATCAGATTCAACAGTATTTGTAATAATATTTTTTTGTATTAAAATAAAAAGTTGCATATAAAATGGTACGTATATTTAGAACCTTTATAACAAAAAA
Organism: Monochamus saltuarius; assembly: GCA_025584915.1. Classification (NCBI taxonomy): domain Eukaryota; kingdom Metazoa; phylum Arthropoda; class Insecta; order Coleoptera; family Cerambycidae; genus Monochamus; species Monochamus saltuarius. Next base: position 3,881,147 of record CM046727.1, read on the forward strand.
TATATAAATTTATTTTTTATTTTGCTTGAAATTATTCCGAGAGAATGCCATATTCATCTGAATCGGAAAATTCAGGATCTTCATCAGATGAACCCGTACCTACTACAAATGTTAATTCCATCTGTTCCACTATGTCATCTAATTTATACATCTTTTCCTCCTCTCTTATTACATGCTCCACACATTTAGCCCATTTTTGTGGTGTAATGTTATCCAAACCCTCACAAAATAGATTTTTCACATCGGCCAATTTAAACGTAGTATTTTTGGCTGCAACATATCCCTTAACCTGTACCCAAACCAATTCTATTGGGTTAAAATTACAGTGGTATGGAGGTAATCGCAACACTTCTCGGCCGGTTTGTTAAAAAGTTTTTTATTAAGCACTGCTAATTTTGACCAATCCTCGTAATCTCTACAACTGTCGAGGTAAACATACACGTGCTCTCTTCTTGGCGGCTGTCATCTGCGAACTTGAAAGTACCGCCAAAGTTTACTAAATATTTATTTAGTAAACTTTGGTACCGCGGTGAACTGATTCTATATTTTGTTTTATGTACACTTGCTTTGAAAATTTCCGCGTACACATTCAAAATAAGTAACAACGATTTTGCGAAAATTTTACTTTTGTGAACGCATAATTTTAATATTAGGTTAAAGATCTGTGAGTTTTCAAAAGTTCAAAGGTCTGAGTTGATTAATTATAATCCTGATTTAATATCTACCGTGGAAAATAGGTGTACGCGAAAGTTTTGAAAGCAAGTGTACGCTGGCTACATAGCATTTGAGCACTCAATGAGAGCCGGACCTGGCAAGGAATTTGTATGATTTCTTTATATTTCCCTGCGTGAACTTGGCTTGCAAATTGACCAATAGGAGACGAGGAAACACGTTCCCTTGTTTACCAACGCTGAATTCTTATCTGAGACGGACTATAGGCGTAGATACGTCAATCCGGTGCTTACAGATTTATATCGTCGCCTAAGGACACGGCGCGGAAAATGGTTATCACCGTAATTATGAGAGGAGGCCAGCGGCGGGTACTAGAATATCGATGAGGAAACACTAAGGCATTAAGATCTGGAAATATTGAAGTAAAGCTTTCGTTATGCTGTGGTAAAGGTGTGGTTTTGTTCTGAATCCGAATTTTAAAGATATACGTACAGCAGCGTTGCCAGAGCTGGTACAATTGTACAGATCTGGTACATTTTGAAACTGTTTGTACCAAAGTACATTTTTAGTATTTCTGGTACATTTTTCATCTGTTGATCTGCCCGGCGCCTTCTAACATTCAATAGACAAAACTCTGTGGCCCATAGATAAAATACACCGGTGGCAGTGGCCTACCTACGTCGCCGGCCAATAAAAAACCTACGTCACCGGCCGGCGCGCCGTCGTGAACGTGACTATTATTCAGTGATTCATTTTGTAGATATCGCTGCAAATTTATTAGAGACACTGGAATCACTGGAAGCTGGATGATATGTAAATTGTATTGTAAAGTCATGTTGGTTCGTGTTCGTTGGTAGTTAGTTTTGAAGTGTCTGTACAAAAGTTCAAAATCTGGTACAATTTCAACTTGTGATTTGGTACCATTTTTTGAGGACCTCTAGCAACACTGACGTACAGGTATGTTTCATGAAATGAATGAGTATCTATGTTACTTATTGAGATGCGACGTCGTCTGATACGCATCCATCGATTTTTGCATTACCAACTGAAGATGTGACGTTTTCCTGATCTTAAAGCCCGCACTTCGTTCTCAGATGACGTCATTATCAGGGGCGCACTTAGGACGCTTGTAGAAACCGTGGTGCAAACATACATATTAGGAAATTGCGGAACTTTACAGAGAAAGTGCCGCTTCATCCCAGGGAAGGTACGAAGTTTAAGAGGCGCGGCGAAGTGCATTGGTCTAGCATTCCCCACTACTACGCTAATCGGTTACGTATCGCCAACGCCAATTCGCCATTGCAAATCTAACTGTCCGGTCAACTGATGCCAGTGTTGTCAGGTCTCATGCTTTTGCATGAGATCTCATGCATTCCGAGGAAATCTCATGCTCTCATATTTTGATTACAAAATCTCATGCTTTTTAATAGACACAAAAAGAAATAATAAAATTATTAAAATTACTCTTTGAAATCTACCAAAACAAAGACCTAACGAGAAATAAAGGCAACATTGAATAGATAGAGGTAGGTATCTACAATATTTGGGTACTTGAAATGCCCTTTATTGTAGACTGCTCTCTTAATAATTAGCAATGAATACATAAACGGGTATGACAGTCTACGGATATGCGGTGTGTGTGCTGTATTATTCTCATGCACTAAATTTTTCCCACCTGGCAACACTGCTTGATGCGAACACGCTGTGGTGGAAATATGCGTGTAGCATGACACAAATACACGCAAGTGGCAAAACACAATTCACCATCAAGATCCTCACTTTCCAAATCTGTATACAGGGTTAACTATGACTAAGTACAAAAATTTTAACCGCGTGCTCAGGAAGGTTTAAAAGACAATAAAAAAATTATTTCCGAATTTTAGCTCGATATTTAAAAAATGGAGCAAACCTAAGGAAAGTCGGCGCCTATCATAAGCATCGACTGAGATGGCTTAGATAACAATGTCAACTACCATGCGGTCATCTTTTTGCAGCGTTTCTAAATGCAGAAACGACACAAATTAACATTCTTATTAGTAATAATACCTGATAGATAGGTAACAGTTAATTCAGTTAGCTCCAGTCTTTTGTATTCGTGTTTCATTATTTCGGTACAAACTGGCAAAACTACATTTTCACTCATTACAACCACTCCGATAAAACACACTTCCTGTAGGTACAGTTAGATAAAATGCCTATTTATTATAAGAAAATCGAACGAAAGGAATATGTAGGTACTAATAGATAATAGAAAACTTTTAACCCGCGGTAGTCTTGTCTCATAACCTAGAAAAACAAACCGGCGAACTATATTGTGAGAAAATATCTGTACCTGACATATATTCCTTAATAATACTAACTATAAAACGTTTAAAATTAAAATATGGCACTAAAAACTGAAGAATACAAAACAACGTAAACATCGGAATTGTATTATGACATGACCGCGACAGCGACCGTTGCTTGCTGGTTGCCTACTCTGGTTTTCGCATACGCGGCGTTAAATAAGGATTTAATATAATATTGAAAAAAAAATTGTTCGCTTTATAAATAAGTTTTTTGAAAGGCGATTCCGTTAATACTTAATTTTCTCTATCCCCTCTTAAAATATTTGTAGTCATAGTTAACCCTGTATATAAAAAAGTTAAAGCATCTTACCTTGTGCTGGTAATTTATAATATCCAACATTATTCATATTAAGTTTAAAATATCCATTTCGGTCTTGATGTATTATTTTTGTAGAAGATACATAAACATGCTTCCAAGTATCAACCACTACTAAATTTGCAATGTGTGTCATTTGTGTGCGATAAAAATGAGAGTGGCTTCAAGTATGAACCTTGCGGAAGACCAGAAATTGAACCTCAAACAAAACGCTGTAACAAAATAAGAACCTTTCATTATTGAAATGACCCCTTCGTTAACGCTAAACGAAGATTTGTCAGGAACGAGCTGCCTCTGAAATCGAATGCTAATGTCGTTAAGTTTACTACGGCTTCACTTTTTAGACTCTACGTGCGTCGCATAATTTTAGCCGGGCAAATTAATAAATTATAGTACGTGCAACGAGGCATGCTCTCTTTGGAAACCCCATCGAACCGATGACATTGTCCCACGTAGGGAAGTGACAAAATAACAATTGACAATCGGGCGCTCGATGCGACACATAAAAGAAAAGACCGAACCCAAAAGCTCTGATGATGACTCAGTCGAGAATTGTTGCGAAACGCTGTGATATGATCAAACTAGAGTCCATCTAAAAATGGAGAATGAGTTTCAAACAAATTTCCAAATGAAAAATCAAAATATACTAGTGATGTGAGAGCGTTCACAGTAAAACTCAATGATCACTTAAACATTTTCTTTTAATCAGCTTTACAATTTTTTAGGTAAATAGTTTTATATTACTTTTTATCATTTGTAGAAGAAGAGTCTATTTCTACAGTATAGTATTGTTATGCAAACTTGAAAATAATAATAAAATAGAAGAAGTCCTTGAAGATGTCATAATAAAAGTGTCGAAACGTCGACAAGAGACAGAAATTGTGTTTCCTTGGAAATTGTTGCCTTATTGCTCATTATCAACCAACAATTATATGAACCAAAGTTACCCACGAGTAATTTTCTCACCTGTATCTATACAGGGTGAGTCATTAATAATGGTACATAGCTTAAGGGCAGATTGTTAATGTCAAAATAAAGCGATTGAGCCCAACATGCCTTATTCAATGGTTGCTCCTTTTCATTCTACAGGGTGTTAAAGTTGAAAAAATGTTTTCGATTTTTTGCTATATTTTAAGAACGTATGCTAGAGCGATTGTTTTGAAAATGTGTTATTTTATGTTTTTTGAGGTGGAAATTACGAATATACAAACAGTGCTGTGAACTAGGAGGAGCATTGTACTGTCGATGTAAAAATATGTCTAACTTTTTGTATTTCACACTTTTGAGAGCTATGTACCATTATTAATGATTCACCCTGTATATCAACAACAAATACCTATTTTTACGTATTGTAGGTAACAATATTATGTGAAACTAACTACTCTGCAGACTAAAGCCCCGACCAGCATTGAATTACACTCACAATATCTACCCGTATATTCTTTATTATTAACTTTTGTAACATTTTTTACTGTATTAGAAAGGTATTTTAAGCTAATATAAATCAAATCTCTTACAATTCCTAACAATGTCATATGTATGCTCTCTGATACCAAACATCTAGGTATGATAATGAACAATTTCACAGACAAAGCTCTATTCAATAATTATCTTAAAATAAAGCTAAATTTACTAACCTGGTTTAATGAAAACATTCTATAAATATCTAAGTTCATTTTTGAAACTGTGGGAACACGAAAATTCAACCACAATAGATGAGATCTGACCTATTTCTGCATTGTCGATATTTAATTTCAAATAATTTTAATTTATTGGTATAATAATTTTTATAGTTAAATATTTGACTCAACTTAAAGGAGGCCACCTGAAGAAGCAATCCCAAAAATGCAGATTAATTTTTATTTTAGATAATTATTGAATAGAGCTTTGTCTGTGGAATTGTTCATTAGCATACCTAGATGTTTGGTATCAGATTTGATTTATATTAACTTAAAAAACCTTTCTAATACAGTAAAAAACATATACCTAATTGAAAATAACGTGTTTTTAACAATTCCAAACATTCGTTCCTTTGCAAAATATTTGCTATTTTGTCAACGACATAACTACATTGACCTTAAAATTTCTAATAAAACCTACCACATATACGAATTCAGTCATTCTCTGGCAAAGTTTTATGTGCGAAGATAATTTCGAAAGCCATTACGCATCATCTCGAACAATATAAAGTTGGATTTACCGCTGCTTATTATTCAAGAGAAGTACATACTATATGACATATTGTATGCTAATAATTGTCAAGGAAATATTTTAGTAGTTCATACTTTATTATACGCTTAAAATGTATAAAGAAAACAATTACCTATAACCCCGTTTCTTTGTCCTGTTCGCATTGCTGCTGCCAAATCTACGTACTTAAATTTAAATGTTAAAGTTTGTATGGAACAAAGGTAGTTTGTACTTATAGAAACCTCTTGACAATATGCATTTTGTTTGAGTTGCCAAAAGAACTGTAGTTGGCGTGTGCAAATCATATGAACGTCTACTATGCTGCGTACGCGAAATGTAGCAAAGCTACATCTAGTGGCCATTAGCTACTCCCTGCTGGACCTGCAAGGTCACAAAGCATTGTCTATTAAACTGGTTGTTAATGCTGCTACAATCAGTTTTATACAAAAAATATTCACAATGAAAATTATTATTGAGGTTTACGACTTTCCAAATAGTATAATAATGTTGTTGTTGCTTTTAATAATAAAAAAAATAATGACAAATATTGTGCGGAATATTAGTTATTAGTTATATAAAGGAATTAACAGGCCTTTAAGGATTAACTGGTTAATTTCCCGAATGTAATTCAACGTTTTCCACGACTACGACCAAAATTGGTCAATTAGGAGAGCGAAAGCCGAGTGAGGGCAGGTGAAAAATTATTATCGTTTTGAAAAACGTCATATTTGACAAATGTATTTGAATGAAGAATATTGTTTATCAGTTGAATACTAGAAAGTCTTGGAATCTTTTCGATGACATGCGTTTGTTTATTTGTCAACAAGCGAAAAAAATTGCAAAATCGACACAAAATGAGTGAGAATACTGAAATTTTCTTAATTCCGGCTGAAATCCAGCAAGAACCCCAATAAACAACATTACCAGCGAAAAGCAAAAGTGTGTACGACAAGAAATTGGTGGAATTCGATAACTGGCGAAAACAATTGGCATAGAAGAAGAAGCAATTTCAGAAGAGGGGCTACTATCCTACTTTTTCAATGTGAAGAAACGGTTTGTTGCCTCTTTGATTTGAACAAAATACCCCACGCAAAAATCAATCTTAGAAGTGCACACTTCAGAGTATGGTAAACTTACTTCATATTTGAAAGTACAATCAAGAAATTATAAACCAAAGAAGGCAAAGATACTGGAGAGAAATTGAATCGAAGAATTTTTAAAAAAGCACCGAATGATATTTATAAGTAAGGTAGAAAATACACGATTTTAATATTTCAATTTATACATTGAGCGTTTTATTTTGAACTTTTAACAAGTTGCAACGATAATGGGAGTCGCAGGTGCTTGTTGGTGCAATGAATTAACCTTCACTCACCCATGTCCAAGACAAAGGCAGTTACCTATACGTACTGATCCTGGATACGAAAACAAATATTTCAAGGAGTTTCACGATCATGGAAGAAGCCTCTTCAGTCAATGCTGTAGAAATGTTTAGAAAATACATCAATCTGCGACCTAAAAATGCCGGTGGGAGATTTCTCTTGCAAATAAATCAATGTGAATTAAACAAGAATTTAATAAGGTACACAGGGTAGACGAAGGATAGTCAAAGGTAACAACAAATGAGTATATATTGTGGGTGTAATTCAACGCTGGTCGGGGCTTTAGTCCGCAGAGTAGTTGGTTTCACACAATATTGTTAATACCTAAAAATATTACTATATAGATATTGTAGAATACGTCGAAATATTTTTTTAAATATATTTTATATGATACAATCTTTTACATGGTTTCTTCTTATCGTCAAGTTTAGCGGATCGCATTCACGCTGAAATGGATTTATTCAAAGCATTTCCTTTTTTTGTTTATATAAAGTGGACTTCCTATTTTATCATATTTATATTTATAACAATTGTTGCAATTTGTGAACGGTAACGGAAGCAAATCGTGATAATAAAATTACTTCCACATCTTAATGTTCTTTGTTCGAATATACTGCCTTCTACTAAAATTACTGATGCAACTGTTTCAGGAAAAGTTTCATTAAAAAAAGAATTTTGCAATAATCTTCGAAAACATACGTTGTCGTTGTTTTCCAATGAACAGATTTAATTTAGTATAAAACTTTTATATTTTCTTTAATGTATCTATTTGTTCTATGATTTCGGTAGATGCAAATCTTTGAGCCATTAATAAAAATTGAGAAACGAGTTACCAGTGAATTTAATGCAAAAAGTAGTTAGACAGACATTTCTGATAGGTTTAAACCTATAAAGTATAGAAATGGTCAATTTTACAAAATAAGCAATGGACGAAATAGACGAAACAGAATCAGAGCTCTTACAGTAAACCAGCAATGCATTTTATAATTAGTTCTAGTTCACCAGAACTAGACCTAGATAATAAACTTTGATTTAAAAAAAAATTCGTAAAATCGTTGCATAATAGACATATCGATTGTCATTCCAGTATGTCCACATGTGCTTAAAATAATCTTTTTTAGGTACATATGCGTAAAAGGAACTCCGTAAAACTGAATTTTAAATTATTTATTTATTATACCTAAGTATTAATAACAGAACGTCAACTTCAACATTGGAAGAAGATAAGACCTGCATCCCGGTGCTGCTGAGTTCTTTGAATGGAAGTGGTATTTCTTTTCTCCTCGAGAATTGTCCTTGCTGTTAATAGGTTGATTCTTCTCTCGTACAGGCTTCAAATATACCAACAATCAAGACAACTTTTTGGAATAAGTACTTTTCATCATCTGTCTCTTTTATAAACCTTTCAACCTATTGCTTGGAGTTTAATTGGGTTTAGTGTTCACAAACGTTCACAGATTTCAGAGATTTTTAAAATGTTTGTATAGTTTGTAAATATACCATAGCAACAATCTTATAGGCAACTTAGTTAAAGTTGTATAAATAAAACAGTCTAATCATATTAGTATATGCAATCGAAGATTTTGTCGAAACTGTTTTGAATAATTATTTTATGATTTTACGAAAGTGTTTTAGGCACTTAACGTGTTCTTCTACAGTTCACCAAACCAAACTTTATGTCGTTTACTTAAAACACTATTATTTCGCAAATTGTATCGAAAATAGCTATTACATGTTGCATATCTAATATATAAAATTCTCGTGTCACAGTGTTAGACGCCATACTCCTCGGAAACGGCTTGACCGATTTTTATGATATTTTATATGTATATTCGGTAGGTCTGAGAATCGGTCGTAATCTATTTTTAATACCCCCAAGTGATAAGGTGGTCCACCCCAAACATTTTTTTTTTATTGGACAAAAGTTTTCATTTTTATTTTTTTATTATGTGGCATTAAATTTATTTAATAGCCATTTTGGTAACTTAATCATTTTTAACCCTGGTCGATAACTGATCGATATTATTATCACTAGATCAGTTATCCCCGCCAGGCGTCTACCGGTGTCACTTCTCACCACAAACCTAGAAAAAATATAGACAGCGTCGGTTCATGATATAGGTCATGTGACAGGTGCAGCGTTTTCTAGTGGACCTAAGGTCCAGAAAATTGATATTTTATTTGCTTTATGTTGGCGGTTGTGCAAATATGATGGCTGCATTGCAAAATGAAATTAACTAACTTGCTGTCATTTTAAATGTCATTAAAGAATGTGACATGAATGTGACCAATCACAGTAAACAAATGAGATTCATTCACGCAACCAATGTAAATTGGCATAAAAACCAAGTTTTAGTGATTCTGGACCAGAAACCTAGAAAAAATATAGACTGCGTCGGTTCATGATATAAGTCACGTGACAGGTCCCGCGTTTCCTAGGGTCTTACGGTCCAAAAAATGGATATTTTGTTTGTTTTATGTTGGCGGTTGTGCAATTATGATGGCTGCATTGCAATATGAACTTAACTAACATGGTATCATTTTAAATGTCATTAAAGAATGTGACCAATCACAGTAAAGAAATGAGCTTCACGCTACAATATAACCAACGTAAATTGGCATAAAAACCAAGTTTTAGTGATTCTGGACCTTTTAGGGCAGCCATGAATTAGCGATCGCCGACAATATGACACTGGTACAGTCTATATTTTTTCTAGGTCATTTTTTCTCCCCAGTAAACAGCACGGAGTAGGGATGAGAACGAAGCCGACTACCAAAATATTTACTAGAAATAATTCATATGGCAAAACAACGTTTGTCGAGTCACCTAGTCTTTATATAAATAATAACACTGATAAGAAAAATTTCAGTAATGATACAAAACGAAACTTTTTCATCGTCGATTTCCATCAGTATCATGTATATTTTAGTGACCTTTGTTGTTATTCAAAATGACCTTGTCTCTCTTTATTAACTGCCGTCGAACTTATAATTCACCTATATGTAGACATTAAAGACGTAGACTTGAATTCCTTTCTCCAGCGCCTTAAAGTATCCCAATATCTCGCTTTGTTTTCGACACCGTCCCACATTCATCACCTCCATAACAATTATAATAAGTTCATTAACATGTTGTTTACATTTTCAGATGGCAACCCGAACGGGTCCTCAGCACAATGCCCGCCGAGTTCGTGGACGGATTACACGAATCCGTACACCCCGTATAGTCCGCAGCACGACTATTACCAGCCCCATCAAGATTCAGCGCACGCCGCTTCCATACCTCTGCCTACAGGTGAGTTTGGGGCCCCTGAAACGTTCTTTAAAAAGCGAGCGCGCTATGTGTGTCGGTGGGGTACCCCAAGGTTCCCTTCCGCGGCCCTCTTGTATCGCAGAGGTCCATAAATGATGTTTTATTGGAATCTTCTACGAATTGTGTACTTGGCGTTTTCTATTCTAAGAAAGACACGTCTTGCTAATAATTAAATGCATGTGAACATCTTGAGCTTAGCTAGTTTGGCTCAATATAACAATAAAATGTATGAGAAACCATTATCACTTAATAAAACTAACTTCACTTCACATTAAATTTATCGGGCGCTTCTAGTTCAATCGTTATGCGCGACAGTGAGTATCAAATTGACCCGATCAATATTAGGTTAGTAGGCAAGGAGAAGTATGTCGGTAGAAGAAGCGAAATGGATGGGCCGACTTATATATCTGACCGACATTTGTATAACTCTTCAGAGCCGATAAAGAGAAGTAATTTGTGATCCCACGTAATGCTCGTTCTGAGTAGGTCTGCTTGCATATTTCCTTTTAAAAAAAATCGCTGAAATCGCGTCATACTTTGCCTACCGTCGACTGCAATTGAAGCAGCAGCTACTGCATTACAGAAAAACTAGAAATACCGCACAATTCCAATAAATCCATCATGTTGTAATGTAGACTATAACTCTGGCCTGAATTCTTCGTTTACTTTATTTATGTGAGATCAGATCACACGTGGGTGTCCAATATCCTTTACCGCTAATGAGTTTCTTTGGTTGGCGACCTAATTGTTCAAACTGCCCAGAAATTCGCTTGACCAACGTTATACAACTTCGACTATTAGATTTCAACAAAAGTCTTCCTTCTCGAGATCTTTGAAAACCAAATTGGACATCTCACAACCATCATCTTTTACTTATAATAGTATTGAAATTGACAACTCTTAATCTTAGATAGATTATTTAACTATTCTTAAAAGTTTTAAATTTATTATTTATGCAATAATTACTTTCAAGAAGTGAACTTTCCTGAACTATGACGTGTTACACATTTCATTAAATATGTTGGAATTATGGAAATCATAAGAAATATTAATAGAAAAATGACGTTATATTTTTTTAGTAGTAATTCATTTGTCAATTCCTATGTCTTTACTGATGTATCTGAGAAGTGAAGAGCATCATTTATCATTGCCGTTTGTTAGTATGCTTCTAAAGCGTCCTACAATGCCAGAGTATGCTAAACTGATATGGAAGAAAAAATATACGCACTAGGTAAAATTAACCTTGGGGGTAATTCCCAGTCTTTCTTTGAAGTGTTGTCCAATTGGTATTTCCCTAGAAAGATTGCAAACTACTGTTATAATACGCATTGCATAATAAATAAAAAATGATCCTTGCCGTTCATAAATATGAATTATATGATTTTCTGAGCTAGTAGGGTAGTTATACATTTTTTCGACGACGACGAATTCTAAATATTTGCGTGAAATAACATCTATTTCGACCTTTTTTTAATTTTCTATCGCTTTGAACAAAACAAATGTTTCATTTACCTAGACGTAGTTTGTGAAATTTTACAAAATTTAGCAGTAATATTTTTGAAGGTTTATATATAGTATTTTAAATTATCGTGTCTTATCTCGAAAATTTTGAGAAGACATCAGGATGTGAGGCACAAATTCGTAGTATTTTTTATTTCAATGACAAGTGTTTTGGAAATCATTTGTTATACATATCTCTGCAACAATTATAACCATATTTCTCTATGTTTGATAAGCCAATAGGTTCTATATGAGCATCTATGTATTTAAAAATTTATGTAAAACAACTGTATCTAAATTTCATTAGTAGATATCGAGGGGTATGACAAATACACCAAATGAAATTAGTAGCTCAATTGATTTACGTGATTTTGCTGATTTCACAGATTTCGGTGATTTTACAACATTTCGCATGATATCATGTGATTTGCATGGTTTTACAGATTGCATTGATTTCTACAGATGTTTTTGATTTCACACGAAACGTACACCTGATTTCAGGAGCGTCACATCTCTCAGTAAAAGTAATACCCCAAAATCCAAACTTGTTTTCTGAGATGATGTCTGATATAACATAGAAGATATGTCAAAGTTGATTCAGTTGAATAGTCTTCGAACGAATGCATTTTCTTTATTAAATTTTGGATTCAATAATGCTACGAACTCACGCATCAACATAGTAAATGTTCGATTCCTGATGCTTTTCTGAGTCTTCGAGTGACGGTCCCAACCTTTTCACTTCTTCCAGTTCTTCCAGACGCCGGTTCCAGCGAGTTCATCTCCAGCTCTCTGACCTCTCCCCCTCCCGCGCCGATGTTCAACAGCGCCAAGGCCGACCTGGAGTCCATGATAACCCCCCGCTACCCGGACAACAACTACTGCCCCAACAACTGGGGCACCAACGCCTACCCCAACAACAACTACTACAGCCCTCCCTACAACCAGCAACAGTACTTGAACCACCCGGCCCTCATATACCCCCAGGTGTACTCCACGGTGAACCAGAATCAGATCCACTTCCACCTCCACGCCAACACAGGCGATAAGACCGACCAGTACCTCCCGAACAGCATCAGCCTGACGTCGCCACAGAGGGTGGAGGTGGTGCAGACCGCCACCAGCGAGGTGGCCCACGTGCACGACCCCTTGAGGATCGAGGAACCGGAACGGTCGCAGTCCCAACAGAACGATCCTGCGAGCGTGTGGAGGCCGTACTGATATCGGTTTTAGGTGTATTTATTTTGTAAATAGCTCTCCAACCTGATGACTTTTGTGAAATACAAGCTCGAGCTGAGTCAGCTAGATCAGAAATTGGTCTTGGAACGTTTTCTGACAGTTTTTCTCTTCTGTCTGTAAGATGCAGAGAAAGACGTTTGTGCAAAAGGTTTTAACCACAGACCATCTAGACTGTACCCATGCTATTCAATACAACTATACCAATGAAGCCTCGACAGGGGAGCGGTGGAGTGTGTGCGGAAGTTTGGCTCCGCCTCTTTTGACAGAGTCTGATTCAGTAAAATGTATATTATTATAATATTTGATGAAATTTTAAAAAAGTTAATAATTTTTATTTAAAAGTAATGTGAAATAGGAAGGAATATATTTTTAATAAACTAACATAAAATATTTAATTATTTTGAGAAGTTTTGTGAAATATTTTTAAATCAGGGTTTAAAATAAAATTCTAGTTATATTAAAATCTTTATCGCCCTTTAAATAGTGTTACTTTATTTAATGTTTGTTGCTTTGTGCCTTTTAAGGTATTGATTATTTTTGTTTTATGATTTATTCTTACAACATCTACATATTTTTCACAAATTGCTCTAATAAGTTCTAATCACTGTGTAATTATGGGGAAGTGCATTGTTGACAACTGTAGTAGCCGATCAGATCGGAATAGTGATGAAATTTCATTTTTTAGGTAAGTAATAATCAGAAATAATGGAGCACGTTTTATGGCATTAAAAGGCTCTGCGCAGAAGTTGTACTGACATTTCCAGTATCGGCCCTGTTTTTAAGTGCCCATATGTTTAACCATTATTGTAACAAGTATTTAATGGTTTATTAAATAATACCATTTGGAACATTTTGGTGATGCGTGTACTGGCATCTTGGAAACTACAAGCGATACGAAAATGGGCAGAGCGCAGAGCCGTTTAATGCCATAAAACGTGTCCCATTATTTCTAATTATTACTTACCTAAGAAATGAAATTTCATCACTATTTCGATCTGATAGGCTATTATAATTGTCAACAATGCATTTCTCCATAATTATATGAAGAAAACTCGTATATTTCACAAAATAATCACAATGTTACCACAATGAAAGTCTAACATTGACTGAGAGCATGAGGCCGGCTGGGCCGAGGTTAGGCTGACGGAAGGCTTCACTGGCTTTGCGCTATAGTTCCGTCTAGGTGGTCTGTGGTTTTAACACTCTTCATATACCATCATTTGGGCTTCAAATTCATAAGAATATTGTGCTGGAAAGAGATCATCGTCAGTTGTTAGACGAGAATCTTTGTTCATCGTTATGACGTTTACTGTCAGATACACACTCAAATACTCAATACTCCATGTGTCCCGTTTTTTTACGTTTTACAATTAGTACCTTACAAGGAGGTTATATTCACACATACTGCAAGTTTAACACTTTAATTTGCGGCCGCAGTAAAAATTATTAACGTAGGTACTATCGTTTGCAATATTAGTGACACTCACTAAAATTAATTTTGCGACTTACTTTGAACTTCTGAAGTATTCCTATTAAAATCTGTTTTAAATTTTCAACATTAGTTATTAGTTGTTTCACTTACCAAGAGAGATTTAATTCAATTTCTATTCAGAACTTCCGGAAGTTCAAAAATTGTTTTAAGAGAGTGTCATTATTATTGCAAACGATTGTACAAGAAATGTAACTAATTATGAATTCTAAATTGTTAAAAAAAATTACAACAGGCTAATCTATGTTAAATTTTTGTTTTCTCCATCATACCTCCTTCCAGGCCACTACATTTTTCCAATTGTCTTCTTAGTTTACATTGTTTAAAAACTTAGTAATAATAATTCACTACATTTCTCGTACGTTAATTATTTTTACTATAGCTGCATAAAATAATTTTAAATTTAAGAAGATTTAAAGCGATTGGACAAGATATGTTTGACTGGAGGTATGTTGGAGAAAAGTAAAATTGGATTTAGATTAACGTTTTGTAATTTTTTGTTTAACAATGTGTATTCATAATTCATTACATTTTTTGTATGTTCATTATTTTTACTATGGTTGCAATTAAGTGTTAAACCTGTAGTGTATGTATTTTTTGTCCGATTCGTATTTGTTTCATTTTCATGGCAATCTTTGACCTTTCGAAGTGTGGTGCCCCATAAAAAAAATACAGTAGATATTTTTCGATCAAATTGGGTTTATGTGTATTTTAACGGGTGCTGAATAGCCCGGTAATATTATCTTTTTGATAAAAAAACGTCTTATACCACTTTCTGGAAAATCGGAAATTGCGGAAATTCCACCGCCTTCTCAGATTTTTAGGGAAGTTAACCTGAAAAACGGGACACACTGTATACACTTCTACCAGCATTTCGAAAAATGGTAATATTGTCAGGATTGGTCGAGTGGGGTTATTTGACTTTGAGTTCAAATGTTAACACTAGAGAATTTTTGTTTTGTTAGCCCATTCCCAGTATTGACACACTGAAGAATCTAAATTCGGTGACAAAAGTGAATAATGATTATGAATGACATGTACGAATTTGTAAAAAAATAGGACTAGTATAAAAAGAGCCTAAGACATTGTTTGCATATTATTCTTTCTAATTCTTACATTGAACCCTGCACTTGGGTGTCAAAAATATAATCAACACCCTGTACATGAAGGTTTACTGGTTTCTAGACTCAGCTCGATGTAAAAGAGATTAAACAAGCTGAATATTAGTTAGTATTCTGACATGTTTACATGCATGAGAAACATATTGACTCAACTGATTTGTGTGATAAAATCCCATTATACAAGTTATATAAACGTAGAAAAAAAATAGAAAACTATAAATTATTTATTTTCTCATTCAAATGACGTTTTTCGTAAATTTCGGTAAAAGCATCGGTGGACAGTCAGAATATTTATTAAGAGTTCAGGAATCCTTGACTTTAAAAATTCTCCGTATCATGACACACAAAAATAGTATTTTCTGGTCACCAATTAGTTTTAAGATGCTTACCTATACTTTACTATTATTTAAATATATTTAAAACCCTTATCGTTACAGAACCTCCGTAGGATACCTTAATAGTATTTTGTATATTTTAAAAATAAGCAATACATATTTTTGTAAATGCTTCCTTACCCTTACCTATTAGTACAGATATATATTTTTTTGTAAATTTCCGTTATACTTCTTAATGTTTACTTTGTATAGTATAAGCCTAAAGGTTAGTACTGATTATTTTCTATTCACCTTTCAACTACGAAGCTGACCTTGACATAAGATGCAGTTTATGTTGAATTGAGGTTAGATTGATATTAAAATGTTTTGAAATTCAAAACTAAACGCTGTTACAATTGCTATTCTTATTTATATTTTTTATAAATCGATTTGACGTACTTTCTACTTAATATTCCACTTTTGTACTATATTTATATATATAAAAAATTAACATTCCAAAAGTACGTGTCAAATTAAGGTATAATTAAGGATACATATCAAAATCGATGTGATTTATTACAAATACTGTCCGGGTAAGATTACTCTTTAAAGATAATTTATATATTGTACCTAAAGATGTATAATTAAAGTGCTACAAATACTTTTTTCAGCTGTAATTTTCCACGTATCCAAATACCCTTCCTAGTAATATAGATTGTCCGAAAATGTATATAATTTATTCATGATTTGATTATGTCAGAGTTTATATAAAAATCCCCTCATAATGTAAATTTTATAATATTCCAAGAACCAAACCTACAAAGTATACAAGGCAGACAGTGGTGTACGTAACAGCAGGTTACTTAATTATAACAGAATCTCGCAATCTTTCAAACAGATTTATTTATTTTTTCGAAAAGGAATAAAAAGATAAGAATTCATCTATGTTAAAAACTGAAAGAACTTTATTGACATGGTACACACATGATTTTATGAACAGGATTTTATATGCCAGATAAAATTTATATGGTAATATCACTGTTCCCAGGTGTTGAAAGTGTATTATTTGCAAGTCTTAGGTAGTAATATGGATCGAAATGGGGCCCGATTACTCGTTTATAAATATCATAATCTGAAAAAGAAATCAATTTACTGGGTTGTAGATAATATCACTATATTTTTTCTATCAAGATAGTGTCAAATTTACAAATCGGTTTATATTGATCCACCTCGCACTATTTCAAGATCGTTCAAGTCTCGCCTTTTTTAAAGTTGACACCCTAATGTTAGCAAATTTTAATACTATTATACAGGGTGTTTTTTAAGTAGAGGTCAAAAATCCAGGGCTGGATTCTGTGGCCAAAAATAAGGGTTTTTGTTATACAAATGTGTGGTCTTGGGACAACCACTGTCCAGTTCAGTTTTATGACAAGCTGTAGCTGGACAATGGCCGTCTCAAGACCCCGCATTTATATAACAAAAAAATCTTTATATTTGGCCATATAATATACTAGAGAATTTTTACCTCTACACCCTGTAATGTACTTTTGCATATAAAAATTTTTGAAGCGTTTTTACCCCTTTCGTCGCACTCCTCAGGCAAAACATAAGGCGGATGTGGAAAGTACGCCTTTCCGTTAACCGTCCAGGGCGACATCACCTTCTTCGCCTTCGTGTGAGTCGCGAACGAGTCTAAGGACGGCGCGGGTGCCCTCAGCGGTCCGATCAGCGTATCCAGAAGGGCGGTATCCGACAAATGCTGGAATTTGTCGAGCTCCGCGTTCGAAATATACGCAGGACTTTCAGTAAATACCAACTCGCCGCACTTGACTATGTCAATGGAGCTTTTGGGTGACTGATAACAAGTAGGCACTTCTTCGATCTGCTTCAGGACGTGTGCCCCTTGGATCAGTTGCCTGGAAGGTATTTCTAGGCTAGTCAATGAATGCCCGAATAGGTGGTGTACCGTGCATTGAGGAGAGGGGTGTGGGGGAGAATTTTTCTGTGCAGGAATGTGTTGGGGGTAGTCAGGACGTAAACATATTAAAAGTCCCGTCTGCTTCAAGGGGGGAGGGAGGTAGAAAGGTGCCCTTTTTAATTATTTCGCTTATAATTAAAAAACGGTGCATGGTAGCGACAATTTCTTAACATAAAATTGAGAGGTTATAAAATTTTATACGGGTCTAGTTCTACACATTTTTTTGCTACGAAGCACTCAAAAGTCTACAATTCAAAAAAACAAAAAAATAATAATACACGATATTTGTCATGATTTTCCTGATAACTCCTTGGCCGTTTGTTTTACAGAAAAGTCCTATAAAAGAATTTTTTATAGCGACAAATTTTATTCATGGATATACAGGGTGATTGGGAGATAGCAATGAAAATATTTTTACCCGAGTTAGTCATTGTAATGCAGAGAAAAGTGTTTATTATGTACGTTTTAAGCGGGTCACAGACGAACGTACATGTATGCAAACATCAACGCGCATTCATCTACGCGCAAACAACAACGCCTGTCTATGGGCATAATAACGTCACGTACATGATTGCGCGGTGAAGAAGTGCGTCGTACTTGTCAACCTGGTTTTCCAGAAAACATGTGCGTGCGCTGATGAATGTACGTTGATGTTCGACTGTGTGTGGCAAACAACTACGTTATTTGACACACACAGTCACGCGTTCTTCAGTGACGTAGAAGGTAGTTATAATTATTTAAATTAATAATTATTATTTAATTAGTTAAATTAGTTTATATTTAAATTAATAATAATTATTTGATTAGTAAATAAGTATATGGCATTTATAAATTATAGTTTTATTTACAGAGTGAAAATGTCGGACTTACGAAATTTAAAACGAGATTTTTTAAGACATTTCATTGACTTATATATCGGACCCGGGGTGCGGAACCTTTGCTGCCTCCCTAGCAGCATTCTAATAATCAAGTAATGGAGTAATAAAATAAATATCGAAATATACATTAATAGTAATAAAAATAAATGTATTTTTCTTCAACAATTAACAAAAATTTAACAATATTTTAAAAACAAGAGCTAAGAATAGGAACTTGAATAGTCTTTATAAGTAACACAAAACTGAATATATTTATAATATAAAATACATGTGTAAAAATAACAAGAACACATAAAATGATGCGCAGTTTGATCAGTACTGACTTCATTTAAATAGTAGGTATCTTGTCATTCAAAAAATAATATTCTTAAACACGATATTATAAAGTACACATTCCACAACTAAAAATTAGATTGTAATACATGTCATTCCAGCATACTGTGTTAGAATGACATTCTATCACACTGTATTAGCATGTTATTCTAACATACTGTGATGGAATATGTACAAATAAGCAACTTTTATGATTTCTAAAATCTTATTAGAGAAAGTATAGTCTAAAACACGTTTAGAATAGGTACTTTAGACTACAAACTTTTCGCTTGTGTGGAATATATGCCATTCTACAACTTGTTGTAGAATATACTATTTCTGGCCTTTCTTTTTGCAAATTCCTCAACCAGATATATCTACGTTTTTGATAGTTATTATAGCTAAATGAGAAAGTCTATCTTATGTCATCCTACAACGCATCCTAAATTTTGAGAAAGAGTCAGAGGCTACCGTTACAGGTATGGTTAACAATGTTTTCAAAGCTATGAACACGTTGGGGCATATATTTATTAAGTCATTTTTGAATAAATATTCTAAAACTGCTAGGGGGGTAATTTCTGGGTTAATACATTTAAGTTATGTTGTCAATTAATTACCCGAGGTAGAAAATAATAGATAGTGACTAATTCACAGCACATGAATCAGTACGAGAGGTGAGGGTTGCACTGGTTGCAGAGAACAAGCTTTTATAGGCTTGCCACTTGAAAAGGCTTTAAAACACATACAATGACCAAAAATAAGTTGACGTCGAGTGAACCCCACACTTTAACAAGTCAACTGAGAAGAAAGTACTTATTTATAGTAAGGGAATCTGATCTAACTGACAAAAAATGTAAAAAGGGGGAAGATATATTTTGACAGGGAGTGTGCAGTTTAGCTTGACTGACGTCTGCTTCTAACCAACGGTCATTTGCCGCCCCCTAGATCGTAGCGCCCGGGTGCCATGCACCCCTTGCACCCACGGGTTGTCGCGGCCCTGTCGGACCCCGGATAAACAAGGGTTTATGGAAAACTAATTGAAAAGACTACCTCAACAAAAATAAGAAAAATACAGCTTATCAGATTTTACTTGAAAAGTTAAAAGTTGTACAACCTGAACCGCTCAAAAATACAGTCATACAAAAGATTAACAGTTTGCGTGGTGGATTCAGAAGAGATTTAAAAAAGTTAAAGACTCGAACAGATCTGGTGCTGGAGCAGAGGACATATTATATGTACCGACATTATGGTACTATCCTTTAATGCAAATTGTTGCAGACCATTTACTAGGGCTTTTTTATTTTTCTTATTTTTGTGTAACTATAATAGCGCACGCCACTGCAATGAAATGCAATTCTTTCGTCATTGTTTTACGAAGATTGTGCGAACGTGTATGTTGTTTACTGCGAACTTATGTGTTAATACATGAATCAACGTTTGTGACCAATACACTGTCATGCTGATGCGCGAGGTAGATGAATGCGCGTTGATGTATTAATTCATATATGTTCGTCTGTGCCCAGCCTTAATGCAAATTGTTGCAGACCATTTACTAGGGCTTTTTATTTTTCTTATTTTTGTGTCACAATAATCGCGCACGCCACTGCAATGAAATGCAATTCTTTCGTCATTGTTTTACGAAGATTGTGCGAACGTGTATGTTGTTTACTGCGAACTGATGTGTTAATACATGAATCAACGTTTGTGACCAATACACTGTCATGCTGATGCGCGAGGTAGATGAATGCGCGTTGATGTATTAATTCATATATGTTCGTCTGTGCCCAGCCTTATAAATTATAACATTGATTAAAGATTTAATAAACCGAAATTAATGAATTCAATTTTCAAATATACCACCGTCCGCCTGGATGGACGGATTTTCTCTTATGAGTGCTGCACAATAGACGATCCGATCGTATAGCGTCACTTTTGTTGCATATAATAATGATTTAAACCATCCCCAAAGGCATTACTCAAGGAGATTCAAATCTGGTGACCTTGGTGGTCAATTTTGGAAACCGCTCCGGCCAATCCAGCGATGTGGAAAGCGATTGTTAAGATGATTAACCACAACATGACTAAAATGGGCAGGGACACCATCATGCTGAAAGTACATGTTTTACCTGATATCCAGTGGTCCCTTGCCGTAGTTTGATTAAGTTGGAAGACGGGTTGCAATGCGCCTTATACACCCGGGCTACGCTCTACCATAATTAGAATTTCTTCAACTGCTAGTCCAGGACCAGCTTGTCTCTCAGATGTAATTCTCACACTGGGAAGCATTCCAGTTTCACGTGCATTGTTGAAGTCTGCTTGGAATACATTTCTATCTGGCACTCTTCTGTTCGGGAATTACGTCGATATTCAGCAACTGCACGATTAGCGCTACCGTTGCTATACCCATAAGTAAACTAGTAAACATAATATCAGCATATTCTCGATGACCAAATGTGGCAGGCATTACGATATTATGTGTGTACAATATCGATAAATGCGACAGTTATAAAACAAACGTTTAAATCACAAAAACGTCAAAATAAATGTGACAATTTGGTTAAGAATGCATGACCTACTCAAAATAAAATATTAAATAATAACAGCTTTCGCAGAAATAGCAATAAAATATAATCATTGCTATCTCAGCTATTTTCCCCTCAATGCACGCTACAACCCCTTCGTTGCTTAGACTATTCATGAGTTTCAAGTTTCACGAAATGACGATTTTTACCCGAAGGCGACATATTTGTAGTCCATCCAAGGCGCTGGGGCCAAAGTGATGAAGAACTGCGTGCTATTGTTGACGTGTCTTCCATCGTTACAAGTGGAAAGCACCCCTCTACGATCGTGGGGTACAGCGTAATTCTCGCAAGGCATTTTCTTCCCTTTCAGGGAAAATCCACCACACTGAATCCAGCTGTTCTTCATTATCCTAGAAAAAGACGTTTGAAGAAGATAGATAGGGATAAACTGAAACGTTCGAGCACCTGTGGATCGAGCTGCCAGCGTAACCGCCGAGTGTCACTTTGCACTTGTTGAGGAAGTTCTCGCATGCGAGAGGTACTATTTCGTTGAAGAGCTAAATTCGAAAGAAAATTCCAGGCTGAACAATTTCCGGGCTGGTTGCCACGTCGTCGATTTAGGTTTATTGACGTTTCGATAAGCATAACGCTCTCTTCTTCAGAAACGCTGAAACTGGAGATGGTGCTGAATCATCTGGTCAGTATTTGTATTCAATGTGTAGATGCTGGTGTATACTACATCATCTACGATCCGCTTTTAGAGAAAAGGGTATATTTACCAACAGAGATATTAAGCAATTAAATTTTACTTGAAAAAGTTACTCAAAATGATAAAAATATCTACTATTTTATTTGAAGGATAACAAATAACATTAAAAATATACAATAATATAAATAGAAAATCTAGTTGTTTGGAGTTAAATATTTAAATTTAAGGATGGAAATGGAGAAAGCACATAATATTCCATTAAATTATATAAGTATTAGAAATTTAGAAATATACTGGCGTATACGTTAGCATGATCACAGTTTATTTATACAGTTCGCCGAGTGAAGGTTCCAAAGGTTGTGGCTAAATGCGCAATGAACACCAATGAAATTCATTTGTACACGACGAAGTGGGAGACAATCTGTCTCTTGACAAATCACCGTGCCTCTTGAGCGCGCGAATGTGCGCGGCTAAATGCGCAGTCGTCTAAAAAAACGAAATCTGGGACCTCGACTCAAAGGAGCCGACGTGAAGAAGACGGACTGTAATAGACTGTGGCGTGATGTTTAAAGAATTGTGTGCAACCTAAAGAATAACAATAGCACCTGAGTCAGCAGTTATGGAACATTTAATATAGGTAACTAGACAAAACCAAGATTCTAGCGAGGAACAGACAGAAGTCTCTAGTCAAGACTATAGAAATCCATAAAAATTGTAATAATTTCAACAGCGTTTGGAAACGACTCTTACGCAAAATTTGAGCACCAAAACGACAGAGGCTTCAGATACGTCTGAAGAAGAGTAATATGTCACTCGAAACCTAATCCGACGGTGTAGCAACCATCATGGACATTTTGGTCAGCGTAACTTTGGTTAATCTAACCGAATATTTCTGTATTACTTACCTACCTCAAATAGCATTGTTCCAATGACTCGATTGTTGATGGAGACAGTTAAATACGCCAGTTGCCTCTACAAGTATTATAGAAATGAATTATTAGCGTGTTTTTTCACCAGCAAAAGTGTATTACAAATTTACTCATTTTATTCCCCAAGTACTCTGCTAGGTTACACTTCCCCATCTCATACCAATCCTTGGTTAAAGTAAACCGATATTTCTTCGAGATGTGCTTCTCTAAAGCCCTATCGTCACCCAGGTATTCATCGTTCATGAACACTATCACAGACTTGGAGATCTCCCAAAATATGCCGCCGTATTTTCTTTGCATCTGCACGAATTTTCGAGAGTGAACTTTGTTTGGGATTCAATTCTACTTACCTTGGCCACGTATTCCTCCCATTCTAAGTCTAGCATGGGTCTTATCTGGGGGGGATCGTACTTTTTTGGGTAGCTGTTGCTCAGCTTGTTGACTATGCACCGGCATTTTTGGAACTCGTCGCTGGTTATGATCCCCACCACTAGAAACTTTGTTTTGGAGTCTGAATCGGAAGACATTTTGGTTCGAAAAAATATGTAAGTTTGACAGGATGTTTAGTTGTCAAAATTTAAAGGACATTGTCGCAATAGAAATTTGTGAAGGGACTTAGTCCACAAAGCAGGCACTATAATGCCTTAGGAGCACTTGTATATTATTATGGTTCTCACTTTAACTAACACAGTTCGTTTTTATAAAGTTCCATCAGTTTTAATGTATTAATTTATATTTTAGATCTCTTCCACAGAAAGACTTACTTTTTATAAATCAATACATTCTCCAACATCTGGTGAAGAAAAAATTCCCGTAAATAATTTCATCAACGCTAGTGTATTCAAATGCGAAATATACTTCACTAGAACCAAGCAATGTGCGATAGGCTTATACGTTATGTATTTATAAAATAAGGATACAAACTCAGATTTGTTTTGTTTACATTAGCGCCCCTATTCAATAGTAAAAATGTATTCATTATTTTTCTCACCACCAGGAGTAATAATCAATTTCTCTCCTGGTCGAGATCAAAATCTGCTAGTTTATAACACAAAACATATAACTAGGTTTATAAGGTCCACATATACAGGGTTAACTATGACTTAGTACAAATATTTTAAGAGGGGATAGGGAAAAATAAGAATTAACGGAATCACCCTTCAAAAAAATTTCAAACTTATTTATAAAGCCAAAAAAAATTGTTTTCGATATTATTTTAAATCCTTATTTAACGCCGCCAATGCTTGTTGGTTGCATACTCTACAAGCATGCAACAGTCGCTCATTAGTCAGTGTCACTGTCATGTGTCATGTCATAATTGAATTCCTGTGTTTACGTTGTAATTTTGTGTTCTTCTGCAGTTTTTAGTGCCTTATTTTAATTTTTAAACGTTTTATAGTTATTAAATAAAGATATTTGTGTTGGGTGCAGATAATTTCCTACAATATAGTTCGCCGGTTTGGTTTTCTAGGTTAAGGGTCAAGACTCCCGCGGTTACATTAAAACGTCTATTATTCTTTTCGTTCGATTTTGTTATAATAAATAGGAATCTAATCTATCTAATTGTACCTACGGGAAGTGTCTTTTATCGGTAGTGAGTGGCTGTAATGAGCGAATATGTAGTTCTACCTGTTTAGAAATAATAGAAAACGAATGCAAAATACTGGAGCTAAGTGGATTAACTGTTACCTATCTATCAGGTATTATTACTATTAAGAATGTTAATTTTCGTTTCTACATTTAGAAATGCTGCAAAAAACGACGATGGTAGTAGATATTGTTGACAGCTGTAAGTTTTATCTATGGGTCTAAGCCATCTCGGTCGATTCTTATCATAGGCGCCGACTTTCCGTAGGAAAAAAGGGTTTTACCCCATTTTTTAAATATCGAGCTAAAATTCTGGAATAATTTTTTTATTGTCTTTTAGGCCTCCCTGAGCACGTGGTTAAATTTTTTGTACTTAGTCATAGTTAACCCTGTATTGAAGAGATGACAGTCACCATTGCCACAATACTTTTATTATAAATATCTAAATATATATGTACATTTTACAAATACAACGCTGTACAAAAAGAAAAACAATTTTAAATACGGTATATTACCTAGATTTTAAGGTTATGTATAGCTGTGGACAACAAAAATACCCTCCCTAAACCTACTTTAATTGCCCACTACTGTACATCTCAATGGATTGGTTCATGTCCTACAATTTCCTATTAATGTAAATAATCAGTCACAATATACTGACAGCTCCTCTGTATCGTGATATGAGGGTACTGCTGCCTCCAAATTTCCACCTAAAATCCAACAATTGAGTCACACAACTTTGACGAAATAAAAATGCTTCTTTTACCTCGTCCTGTCGAATGCTGGTACAGAAACTGATATCCAGCAGCCTGAGCTTTGGCAGTAACAGTAGGGCTTTCTCGCAAATGTCTGCCGAGATGTTTTTTATCCCTAAGAAATCCAGCTGGGTCAGTTCCTTGCACGTTAGAATAGTTGGCATTATGAGACAGTCATTTAGTCCTCTCCATTCTGAGAGAAT
Organism: Monochamus saltuarius; assembly: GCA_025584915.1. Lineage (NCBI taxonomy): Eukaryota > Metazoa > Arthropoda > Insecta > Coleoptera > Cerambycidae > Monochamus > Monochamus saltuarius. Next base: position 3,906,901 of record CM046727.1, read on the forward strand.
CAACCTTAAATACGACAAAACGTAAAAGTATACTTCAAGGGTCTGATTTCGGGCCAGATCTGTTTGGCCAACAAATGAATGATTATAAGAATGTATCAAACTTATTTATAGAAAGAAACAAATGTACCTTTTCAGTTGTTTACAGCCACCGGCTACATGTTCAAGACAATCACCTGGGTCTTTGTTTATCAGACACCAACCCAAATCTAACTCCTTCAAATCAGGACATTTCCTAAATAATTTCACACCATCAGCCGTCAAGCTTAAAGTCTTCCAGGAGCTCCAACTTGCTAATTTTTTGTTATAGTTGACCACAGTTTCCACCACTTGATCAAGGAAGAAAAGATTCTCACACAAATCTAAAGCAAGAGCAAGCTAATACTGGTACAAGCGTAGTTTTACAATAACTTGGCATACCTATTATAATGTGCTTTAAATTCGGATTTGCTTTCAATATTTTTATCAAATCGTTATCCAGGATATCCGTGGCAGTCAGATCTAGTGACACCAACTTAGTTAAGTTGTCTAAGGAGGGTTGCAACCACTGTCCCACGTTCTTTAGTCTCAAATCTAGAAAAAATGCTGTTAAAAAAACTGCCAATCGAAACTGCGTAACACCTACCGACAAGTTCCTTGCAAGCTGAAATCTCGACCATGACTTCCATATTTATATACCCGCAGTTTCCGAGCGACAAGTGAGTGAGACTTTTGCAACCTTTCCTTAAAAACCTAAAAAAATTGGTTTAATGGGAAGAGTTTTTTGACTGGGTAAAGTCATACATTTTCAGTTGGTCAGCAAAACCACCCACCTCGTTGCCGCACCAAGAAAGATCAAGTTTCTTCAAAGTTTTGCACTTGGTCGTGAAGTACTCTAGTGTACTACAATTGACTAGGTACCAGTAAGGCTAAAATTGAAAAGTAACAGTTTTGAAGCGGGCAACATTAAGATCGGAAATTTAGTTACTTTTAAACTCAAATTCTGGTATAATACTGGATCGGCTGCTGCTTCGTTCCATCTTTTATTGACTTGAGAGCAACGACTCAATGATTTTAGGTCCAAATATTGAAAGATATGTAAAATGACTTCGTACTGAAACGTGGCCAGTGTTAGAAAGAGTTCAAGATAACCTGCCATCAAATTCAGTGAAACTTACTGGTAAATTCAAAAACAAGTCTTCATTCTGACTCTTTATATCACAGATATCATTGAGATGGCACTGCTTGTCGACAAATTGTTCTTTCTGAAAATTGCCAATCAACCCTTTCAGCATCATATTGTACTGCAAGTCTGATGTTGGCTGGCGTCCACCCAACAGCACTGCATCTACAGACCAATGATATTCCAAGAAGCTTTGGTTAATTTCTAAACGGATTATACTAGAATTAAGACGTTAAAATTTGTGTAGGAATGAAGAGCGTCAGTAAACTGTAAACGTGACTTCTGCTAACTAACGTTATAGCTTTTACTTACTTCGTCATATGATTAACGGATTTGATCTTTGGATGAAACTTTCTACTTTTATGGGGGCATTTCTGTGATGGACCCTCCCATAACAACGCCCATGGACGTGTCGACGGGTGCATTAGTTTACACCATACTCGTACGATGGCGCCAGGATTGTATATTTCGTAGATGCAGATGTCTCTGGGTACCACAGCACTTTCAAATCTAAAATATGGGATTAAATTACCACAATATTCTACATTAAAAGCTTTTATGCTTACTCTAATGTAACATAATCTTCAGCGCCTAAATGGTCAAAATCTTGTGGTCTGTAGTCCAGTTGGTAGCCCTCACTTTTTTTCCACCATTTACCGTAAGATCTCTACAAATTATTAATTCTAACAACAGCATATTCTGAACACAAATTTGCTTAGGGCCAAATTATCCAACTGTCTGGTAAATTTACCGATCAGATAAATCTATATCTCCCACTCTCTAACGCATGAGACAGATTTATATTATACTTGACAGGTAACTTTATTTGATCCTTAGTTTGTTTTTGCAGCAGTTGAAAACAGTTTGAAACTGTCAGAAATATTCGACCAGTTAAGTTGAGAATGCGTTACCATAGAATTTAACGCAATTATAGTTGGGCGGACATTTCTGACAGTTTCAAATCGTTCCCAAATGCTGCAAAACCTATTGTTTAATTTTATGCAGTGTGTACAAACTTTAATTTTTAAAGTGTCCAACAAAAAGGGATATCCACAGAAGTAGCCATTTTGGTTCTCATATTTACCGCGAAACCTCCTTATATGACGTCACTTATATGATTTCCATATTATTGTAACTTCAATTTCGAATGACTTTACAGACAATAAATATATCTATTAACTACCTGTTTATATACTCTCTAAGCATTTTAATCCTTTTATAACATCATTTTGATTTGAAATATTTGAAAATAACTTAAATACACATGCAAATTTTAAATAATAAAAGGTAACAACCTAGATTGGTATCTATAAATTACATCTATTAAGTAATTTTATACTTACCAAAAAATATGCTTCAGGGAAATCACCATATGAAGGATATTTTACGTATTTTCCAACTAAATTTATAGGTGCGTACGAATAACTGTTCGAATTATTATATCTTGACGTGTAATTCACTATACGAAACACATATTGTTCTAAATGAGACATTTTCAACCGAGTTTCAATAGGTTCGAATTTTCCCATTTCCTCATTGTTTTCCATCGATTTGCTGTAATTTAATTAAAAAATATAGATTTATGTTTACTAGAATCAGCTGACTACTTTGCGCAGTTGCCATAACTCAATATATTATTAGCAACTGTGTATTGTATACAGAACCATCTATGTAACTTACTTCGAAGCTTCTTCAAATTCACTGGAGATATCTTTTTGTTGGAGTTTGTTGATTTGGACGATCGGCGATAGATGGCACAATACAGACGAAGCACGTACAGTGCCTTTATAGTAAACACAGTGGCGACAATAGCATGTCCAGTTTTCTATTGGTCGCCCGTTTTGCCCCATAATGGCGGTATTTTGTTTACTTTTACAAGTGTCAACTGTCAAGTGTGTTGTACAAGTTTGTTTGTATATGTATTATACCTTCGTTAATATTCTATTCTTATCGATTTCTATCACAGATTACTACTAATTTCTATATTACAGGTAAGCTTAGCACACAAACACAGATATGCATACATAAGTAGGTATATTGTAATTATTGTATCATTGTAAAATAACAGAAAACACTCATAACCTAACCAATCTTATGAGGTATGTTTATCGAAATCTTTACTGTTTGACATTCATTTAATAAATTTGTATCACAAATTCACATACTTATTTACATTTTAGCTCAGAAAATATGCCAGGTTGTGCTGCAGTTGGATGTACTAATTCAGCAAAATGGGATATCTTATGAAGCGTTTTCCTAAAGATCCTCGGTATAGGAGAGAATGGGCAGTAATTTTTGTAATGAGATATACTCCTACAGACAAGTAAACCGCATAGATATAAATATATACCTATTATAGCATCAGTGCGTAATGTTCTATGCATTTTAATCACAAGCGACCGTCTGTTAATAGCTTAAACGAGAATAGAAAACTAATACGTAAAACGTAATAAAAACCTCATATTTTACTTGAAATATAAAAATTGAGATTTATTACACTATTATTTTGAAATTACAGACCACATACATTACTATACGCATAAACTTGGGGATTTATTAGTTGTCAAATGTTTATAGCCATCAAAATTTCACGTAATTTCTGTGTATTCTTAATTTGAAAGTAAATTTTACTACAATTTTTCACGTACTAATTACTCGTCACGAGTAATAAATCCTCAAATTTATGCGTATAGGTTGAGAATCGCCCTGTATAAACTATGTTTATAATTTAACACCTTACCAACTTTGTAAACAGTTTAAATTACCATTATCTAATAAATAATAAAAATATTCCAGTTTTTTAAAATCTTTTATTTAATTTTTATAATTTTTTAATAGTTTAAGCCAATATTAACTATGAATACTCGTATTTTTTTTAATATAGCTACATTGAATAGTTATTTTGTTGTTTGCTGTCTGGTACACTCCATAAACAGGCTAATAAACTGATATTTACCTAACTCTTTAATACAACAGATATTACTAATATTTTTATCGGTTAAAATTATATAACAGTTTCTAAAATTTAGTTATCTTCAGTCGTTTTCATGAAAACGTATATCCCAGGATAAATTTATCACCCATTTTAGTTTGTAGCATTCCGTGATTATCAGTCTCCCACATCATGTATTTTTCAACCTGTAAACAAAAACAAGCATGATCATTTCCTCCAACAAACTGTACAAAAGGAGACACTTACCTGTAATGAAATGTTTACTGCAGACCCTCATTCTTCAGCAGTGATGCTAAAATGTTGGTAATTTGATTTGCTTTATTAATAGCAAATAGTTCTACAACTCTCATAATTAGCAGCATCATAACCCAATTCCATCATTTTGTTTAATATATCTTTTAGACCAAGTATGGGCAAAATGTCCCTATTTTCATAAGAACTATAGAAGGTTTTCCACAATTCATGTTGCACACTCGTTCCACGGAATTTGTGTGGTGGTTGAGGACATCACTCAAGCACTTGGTACATCAGTACAGAATGCATCCTTTAATTTGCATATTCACTAGCAAATAAAATAGCACCATCTTTGGCAGTGATACCGATACAGGAAACATCTTAACGGTTTTGCACAATCTGAGAATGTTTTGCCTGAAAATAATGTTTACTAATGTTAATCCTATACCTAACCTGTTAAGTCATACATATTATCTAAATCTACCTGCTTAATTTCACAAGGAAACGTACCTTTCCAATTAAAATGTAGAAATCATTCATTACTTTTGTCCCTGCATTTGTAACAAACCCAGGTTCAAAATATTTGTAAGACTGCAAACTTTTTGTAGCTTTTCATCTGCTCTTTGTTGTAATAATAAAATAACTGTGTTACGTTAAAACTAAAAGGGAAACAATATTTGTTTATGTGAAACTCCATAGATATAGCATTGTTATATGCATATATAAATTGAATATATATTTAACGTAAAGGGGTCCACATCATCTATTAACTTCAGTTTCATTACATATCTGCAAAAATATATTTTATGAGAAACATGAACACAGCAACATTTTCAAACTTACCTTTCTCCAACATCAGGATTTTCCAATAATATTCTTTTAAAATATTTAAACATAATTTATTGCAATTTTGTATATAGATTTTAGATGTCTAATAATGGCTTTTATTAACATAATTATTTTCACATTATTTTGTTCAAATTAAATTTTGTTGTATCTTTTCTAACCTCTCTGTTGTCAAACATGTCAAATGTCAAATTCAAATTTGACGATATTGAAGACAAGATTTCGTTAAGAATTAAATTAAAACTTATATGTTTGAAATGCTCACGCCCTCGGGACATATTTCAACTAATAGTTTTTCAAATTTGAACTAATTCCGATAAAAATTAGAGAAATGAGAACCGGACTGCTGAGGGCCTACAACAAGCGGTCCGTAAATGGCTCCGGAAATTGTTTAATTTTAGTCATAAATGAAAACTTCTCATTTATGGGGACCGGTATTTTATATCAAAAACTCATTGTTACGGCTATTTTCTAATACTTTAATCACGAAATGTTTTTATTGCTGTATATTTTAAAATTAAAACTCGGTTTCAGCAACGGGGAAATTGTTCGCGCCAAAAATTTGCCCCTTAATGGCGGGTGGGCGGGGCATAGGCTCTATTGTCGCCACTGTGGTTACTATAAAGGCACTGTAGAAACACGTTGACTGAAATAATAGAATATTTCAATCAACGCGAAGCATCTACAGTGCCTTTATACAAGAAGGCACTGTGTAGAAGCATCTTATAGTAAATGTTTTGTTATAATTTACTAGGAATTGACATATTTTTAAAAATAAATATGAGTAGATAGAAAATAATCAGTTTATAATTTCACTTTCAGAATATTTGTATGGACTGTATACCTGTTTCTAATTGATAAGATATAACCCCCACTCAACGATCGATAGAAGAAGTAATAATAATAACAATAATAATAATAATTAGTAAGCATATTACTTTGTTTTAATTGTTTTTGCTTAAGGTAGATGTCACTATGCTATGCGATACGCGGATAGAAACTTACCGAAAATCGATGAGTATCCTCTCTCAAGTTTGAAGAGCTGTCCATTAGTTATTGGACCTCATGGTTGTATGACTAAAACCATCTTCCAATGGTAATAGAATCGAGATGGGGGTCCCAAAAACTCCCCAAGTTTTTTGCCAGCAACCAAGAAACCTTCTTGCAGCGACATCAGCAATGCCCAAGGAGTACCAATGCCCACCGACAGAAAGATGGATTGCCCCGCCCTCGGTGTCGGTGGTTAACTTGGATTTGGGTATTGTGTATCTGTTGAGCCGTAGTTTCTTAGGTATGACTGTGTCTTACATGAGGGAGAATCACGGGAAAATTTTATCTCATTCTCTATGTATGCTTGAAGTGTTGTAGTTGTACAACCGTGAAATATAATAAAATATAAATAACATGTAGTTTAATTGGTGTTGTAACCCCTAGGTAGTTGGGTACAATGTGTCCAATACCATGATTACCATGGCAGTTGGTGTATTTGTTATTTATACGAGTCCCCCTATACAGGGTGTCTCATAATTAGCTGCCAACCCCGAACAGGCCTATTCTATGATCAAAACTAAGTAAAAAAGTTCATATGAACATGGGTCCGCAAATGCTTCCTAAGGGCACAGGGACCCATTGAAGAGGGAGGAATGGAAATATTTTTTTTGCAATATCTCTCAATCGCGTTGTGATGAATGAAATTTGGAATACACAGCTAAATTTTGATGAGCAATTTGATGGACTAATCCATTTATTTCCACAAGGTCCATTGAGGTGGGTACGGGGGGGGCCTTGGTATTTTGCGTGTGTAACTTTTTTGCAGCTTAGTGTATCTATCTGACTATCGAAACAATCGATTCTCCAACCTGTTTTATTTGAAAAAGGTATACTTTGCTGAAGTCGATAGGAGTAACCATTTTTGAAATAATCCTATTTGAAATGCTCAGTGCACCGAGTAAAAACTGTTTTGGTTTTAGGTAAAGTGCCTTTTCTGCTGAAAATATAGCAAAATGTTACTTGAAAAAGTTGTTCAGAATGGTAAATTATGGAGTTATAGTGTATAGTGTAGTTCACTATACGAAACACATATTGTTCTAAATGAGACATTTTCAACCGAGTTTCAATAGGTTCGAATTTTCCCATTTCCTCATTTTCCATCGATTTGCTGTAATTTAATAAGAAAATATAGATTTATGTTTACTAGAATCAGCTGACTACTTTGCGCAATTGCCATAATTCAAAATAATATTAGCAACTGTGTATACAGTGCCTTTATAGTAAACACAGTGGCGACAATAGCATGTCCAGTTTTCTATTGGTCGCCCGTTTTGCCCCATAATGGCGGTATTTTGTTTACTTTTACAAGTGTCAACTGTCAAGTGTGTTGTACAAGTTTGTTTGTATATGTATTATACCTTCGTTAATATTCTATTCTTATCGATTTCTATCACAGATTACTACTAATTTCTATATTACAGGTAAGCTTAGCACACAAACACAGATATGCATACATTAGTAGGTATATTGTAATTATTGTATCATTGTAAAATAACAGAAAACACTCATAACCTAACCAATCTTATGAGGTATGTTTATCGAAATCTTTGCTGTTTGACATTCATTTAATAAATTTGTATCACAAATTCACATACTTATTTACATTTTAGCTCAGAAAATATGCCAGGTTGTGCTGCAGTTGGATGTACTAATTCAGCAAAATGGGATATCTTATGAAGCGTTTTCCTAAAGATCCTCGGTATAGGAGAGAATGGGCAGTAATTTTTGTAATGAGATATACTCCTACAGACAAGTAAACTGCATAGATATAAATATATACCTATTATAGCATCAGTGTGTAATGTTCTATGCATTTTAATCACAAGCGACCGTCTGTTAATAGCTTAAACGAGAATAGAAAACTAATACGTAAACGTAATAAAAACCTCATATTTTACTTGAAATATAAAAATTGAGATTTATTACACTATTATTTTGAAATTACAGACCACATACATTACTATACGCATAAACTTGGGGATTTATTAGTTGTCAAATGTTTATAGCCATCAAAATTTCACGTAATTTCTGTGTATTCTTAATTTGAAAGTAAATTTTTACTACAATTTTTTTCACGTACTAATTACTTACTTGTCACGAGTAATAAATCCCCAAATTTATGCGTATAGGTTGAGAATCGCCCTGTATAAACTATGTTTATAATTTAACACCTTACCAACTTTGTAAACAGTTTAAATTACCATTATCTAATAAATAATAAAAATATTCCAGTTTTTTTAATCTTTTATTTAATTTTTATAACTTTTTAATAGTTTAAGCCAATATTAACTGTGAATACTCGTATTTTTTTAATATAGCTACATTGAATAGTTATTTTGTTGTTTGCTGTCTGGTACACTCCATAAACAGGCTAATAAACTGATATTTACCTAACTCTTTAATACAACAGATACTAATATTTTTATCGGTTAAAATTATATAACAGTTTCTAAAATTTAGTTATCTTCAGTCGTTTTCATGAAAACGTATATCCCAGGATAAATTTATCACCCATTTTAGTTTGTAGCATTCCGTGATTATCAGTCTCCCACATCATGTATTTTTCAACCTGTAAACAAAAACAAGCATGATCATTTCCTCCAACAAACTGTACAAAAGGAGACACTTACCTGTAATGAAATATTTACTGCAGACCCTCATTCTTCAGCAGTGATGCTAAAATGTTGGTAATTTGATTTGCTTTATTAATAGCAAATAGTTCTACAACTCTCATAATTAGCAGCATCATAACCCAATTCCATCATTTTGTTTAATATATCTTTTAGACCAAGTATGGGCAAAATGTCCCTATTTTCATAAGAACTATAGAAGGTTTTCCACAATTCATGTTGCACACTCGTTCCACGGAATTTGTGTGGTGGTTGAGGACATCACTCAAGCACTTGGTACATCAGTACAGAATGCATCCTTTAATTTGCATATTCACTAGCAAATAAAATAGCACCATCTTTGGCAGTGATACCGATACAGGAAACATCTTAACGGTTTTGCACAATCTGAGAATGTTTTGCCTGAAAATAATGTTAATCCTATACCTAACCTGTTAAGTCATACATATTATCTAAATCTACCTGCTTAATTTCACAAGGAAACGTACCTTTCCAATTAAAATGTAGAAATCATTCATTACTTTTGTCCCTGCATTTGTAACAAACCCAGGTTCAAAATATTTGTAAGACTGCAAACTTTTGTAGCTTTTCATCTGCTCTTTGTTGTAATAATAAAATAACTGTGTTACGTTAAAACTAAAAGGGAAACAATATTTGTTTATGTGAAACTCCATAGATAGCATTGTTATATGCATATATAAATTGAATATATATTTAACGTAAAGGGGTCCACATCATCTATTAACTTCAGTTTCATTACATATCTGCAAAAATATATTTTATGAGAAACATGAACACAGCAACATTTTCAAACTTACCTTTCTACAACATCAGGATTTTCCAATAATATTCTTTTAAAATATTTAAACATAATTTATTGCAATTTTTTATATAGATTTTAGATGTCTAATAATGGCTTTTATTAACATAATTATTTTCACATTATTTTGTTCAAATTAAATTTTGTTGTATCTTTTCTAACCTCTCTGTTGTCAAACATGTCAAATGTCAAATTCAAATTTGACGATATTGAAGACAAGATTTCGTTAAGAATTAAATTAAAACTTATATGTTTGAAATGCTCACGCCCTCGGGACATATTTCAACTAATAGTTTTTCAAATTTGAACTAATTCCGATAAAAATTAGAGAAATGAGAACCGGACTGCTGAGGGCCTACAACAAGCGGTCCGTAAATGGCTCCGGAAATTGTTTAATTTTAGTCATAAATGAAAACTTCTCATTTATGGGGACCGGTATTTTATATCAAAAACTCATTGTTACGGCTATTTTCTAATACTTTAATCACGAAATGTTTTTTATTGCAGTATATTTTAAAATTAAAACTCGGTTTCAGCAACGGGGAAATTGTTCGCGCCAAAAAAATTTGCCCCTTAATGGCGGGTGGGCGGGGCATAGGCTCTATTGTCGCCACTGTGGTTACTATAAAGGCACTGTAACTGTGTATTGTATACAGAACCATCTATGTAACTTACTTCAAAGCTTCTTCAAATTCACTGGAGATATCTTTTTGTTGGAGGTTGTTGATTTGGACGATCGGCGATAGATGGCACAATACAGACGAAGCATCTTATAGTAAATGTTTTGTTATAATTTACTACGAATTGACATATTTTTAAAAATAAATATGAGTAGATAGAAAATAATCAGTTTATAATTTCACAAATTTCAAAATATTTGTATGGACTGTATGTTTCTAATTGATAAGATATAATCCCCACTCAACGATCAATACAAGAGTACGCATATTACTTTGTTTTAATTATTTTTGTTTATGCTAGATGTCACTATGCTATGCGACACACGGATAGAAAGTTACCGAAAATCGATTAGTATCCTCTTTCAAGTTTTAAGAGCTGTCCATTAGTTATTGGACCTCATGGTTATATGACTAAAACTATCTTCCGAAGGTAATAGAATCGAGATGAGAGTCCCAGAAACTCCCCATAGTTTTTTGTCAGCAACCAAGAAACCTTCTTGCAGCAACTTCACCAAAGTGAGTGAGCAATGCCCACCGACAGAAAGATGGTTTCCCTCCTCGCCCTCGGTGTCGGTGGTTAGCTTGGATTTGGGTATTCTGCTGTGCCATATAGTTTCTTAGGTATGACTGGTGTCTTACGTGGGGAGAATCACGGGAAAATTTCATCTCGATACTCTGTATGCTTGAAGTATTGTAGTTGTACAACCGTGAAAAATAATAAAATATAAATAACATGTAGTTTAATTGGTGTTGTAACCTAGGTAGTTAGGTACAATGTGTCCAATACCATCGCAGTTGAAGTGTATTTTATACTTAAAGGAGTTTCCCTATATGTTACGTCTGTTGAAATAAAAATGATTTTTAATAATTTATCAATTATATTAATCCACTAGAAAAAATGAACACTCGAGGCGATTAAAGGCTGGTTAATTTTCCTAATGTAAGTCGAGTGAAAGCCGTGCGAGAAAAACTACGGTTTTGAAAAGCGTCATATTTGACAATTTTTTTTTAATCATGAATGTTGATTGTGAACTGAGTACTAGAAAGTCTTGGAATAGTTTCTATGACATGCGTTTGTTTATTTGTTAACGAGAACAAATTTGCAAAAGCGACACAAAAAATCAGTGAGAATGCTAAAAATTTTTCATTCCGGCTGAAATCCAGCAAGAAGCAGCATAACGTCTATTACCAGCGAAAAGTAAAAGTGTGGACGAGAAGGAATTGGTAGAATTCGATAACTGGCGAAAAAAAAGGCACAGGAGAAGGAGCAATTACGAAAGAGGTGCTACTATCCTACTATTTCAATGTGGAGAAACGGTTTGCTGTCCTTTCATTGTGGACAAAATATTCCATATTTCGATGTATGGCAAACTTACTTCATATTTGAAACTAGAATCAAGAAATTATAATTGAATAAAGCACAGATGAGGAATATTTTCAACTTATGGTAGAAAATACACGACCAAAAAATATGCTTCAGGAAAATCACCATATGAAGGATATTTTACGTATTTTCCAACTAAATTTATAGGTGCGTACTAATAACTGTTCGAATTATTATATATCGACGTGTAACCCATACGAGTAACTAAATATTTAGTCATATGGTGTAACCACTATACGAAACACATATTAGCAACAGTGTATTGTACACAGAACCATCTATGTAACTTACTTCGAAGCTTCTTCAAATTCACTGGGGATATCTCTTTGTTGGAGGTTGTTGATTTGGACGATCGGCGATAGATGGCACAATACAGATGAAGCATATTATAGTAAATGTTTTGTTATAATTTACTAGGAATTGACATATTTTTAAAAATAAATATGAGTAGATAGAAAATAATCAGTTTATAGTTTGACAAATTTCAGAATATTTGTATGGACTGTATACCTGTTTCTAATTGATAAGATATAATCCACTCCACGATCGATAGAAGAGTACGCATATTACTTTGTTTTAATTGTTTATGCTTAAGGTAGATGTCACTATGCTATGCCATACGCGGATAGAAACTTACCGAAAATCAATGAGTATCCTCTCTCAAGTTTTAAGAGATGTCCATTAGTTATTGGACCTCATGGTTGTATGACTAAACCTATCTTCCGAGTAATAGAATCGAGATGGGGGTCCCAGAACTCTCCCCATAGTTTCTTGTCAGCAACTAAGAAACCCTTCTTGCACAGCGACATCACCAATGCCCACCGACAGAAAGATGGTGCTCCTCTCCCACCCTCGGTGTCGGTTGGATTTTTGGATAACCTGTTGTGACCCATAGTTCTAGTTTCTAATATAGCTGGTGTCTTACTTGAGGGAGAATCACGGGAAAATTTCATCTCGATATTCATGTATGCTTGAAGTGTTGTAGTTGTACAACCGTGGAAAGTAATAAAATATAAATAACATGTTGTTTAATTGGTGTTGTAACTTGTAACCTAGGTAGAGTACAATGTGTCGAATATCATCGCAGTTGAAGTGTATTTGCTATTTATTTATACAAGTTCCCCTATATATTACATCTATTGAAATAAAAATGATTTTTAATAATAATTATTAATTACTATAATTATATTCTTGAGATAAATGTTAATAATAATTCTTAATAAAATACTATAAAATCGAAGCGTGTTATTAAAAGGCCCTTAATCCACGGAAAACAGACGTATTTAAACCTTCATCTTAGTATAGTGGCCGTGGATAAACGTAATATATTTATATTATAAATAACATTAACTACTAAAGATATCGGAAAGTTGTATGTTAACCAAGTAGGAACAACAATTTAAACGTCTTATTCCACTACATATATTCCGTTATACGATTTATCATGAAAAAATAGACGTTACCTAACACACACCTAAAAATAAACCCTTCTATTTACGTCTAGAAGCTAGTTGTCGTCCCAGTTTCGTTCCTCTAAGTGCACCTATGATTCGAATCCAATAAAAAAACCCTTCAAAGATGAACCAATATAAAGATGACCGCTACATGGCAATATGCAGCGAAAGGACTTTACAAACAAACTCTAAAGGTTTTTTTATGAATTTCGCACAACTCGTGAGTGAAAATGCAGGGCAACAATGGATAAAACATGTGTTCGGCAAACTGAAAACCGACAAGGAACGAATTAGAATTGTTTATAGTCACGAACAGGTGTGTATTGTCCCACATGGAAAATTGGAGAATGTTTTACCTCCTATTATGTTGCACTTAATTTGTTTCTTATTCAAATTTTAGTACTAGGTATGTTTTATTAAGCATTGCAAAGCAATTCTTTCATTTAGCTATTAAATCAATAATATAATAAAATTTTAGACTAAATTACCCATGACTGACGTTCTGGGCAACGTGCAAGAAATTTACAGACGAAAAAGCGCAGAAGTGTCAGAAGTAAAAAGACTGGAGGCGGAAAAAGCGTTTAAGGAAGGCGATTTACAAAAAGCTTTGTTACTTTTCAGCCAAAGTGTTCTAAGAGCTCCTAGAGTAGGTAAGGTCTTCAATTCCGATTAGAACAATAATCGTATTCCCCAGGGAACAGTATTCGGCCCTATGTACTGATACTTAAGAACGATATTTTTTAAATATCCCTCATTCATCTTACTTTTACAGGGCCTTTCACCAAAATGGAAGCATCCCCTCTATCACTAGCCTTGTGGGGACGAGCTCAAATCCTCATATCCCTAAAAGAATACTCCCTAGCCTTATCTGACATGCAACTAGCGTTAAAGGAACACCTTCCAGGCGCCTACAAAGGAGAATCCTTCTGGAAAATGGCTATTTGCTACAAGGCTTTAAAAGAAGAGAACCGAGCTACTGTCGCTTTTGGTCTAGCTGAAAAGTTACTGGGCAACAAAATGAATAAGGAGGAGCTACAAAGAGACATGACAGCCACTTACGTCGAGAGCAAGAAAGAGACTAAGCGAGGTACGTATGATATCCAAAAATTAAGTAAAGATAGTTTGATTACCGTCTAGTTTTCCAGTTCTGCCCTCAATTGAAGGAGATCTTCACACAACGTTTCCCTGTGCCTCAAAGAAACTGTCTGTAAGACACAAAGAAGGAATGGGTCGTTATGTAGTGGCTAATGCCACGGTTAAAACAGGAGAGACTCTAGTGGTTGAACCTCCATATGCAGCTTGTCTGTTACCGGAAATGTTTGGAACTCACTGTCATCATTGTTTTGATAGGTGGGTGAATGATATATTTCATAAGACTCTTTATACGTTTGTAAAGATTACAAACTGATGAATTTGAAGCTAACTCATCAACTTTTAGACTAGTAGCTCCCGTAGGATGCCCGGACTGCTCGAACGTGGCATTCTGCAGTCAGACCTGCCAAGAGGCTGCTGTTTCCTCCTACCACAAGCACGAATGCAAGTTCCTTGACCTCCTCATAGGATCAGGCATGAGTATCCTTGCGCATACTGCGTTAAGGATGATAACACAGTCAGAACTGAGTAAATGTCTTGAGGTTTACAAGAATAGGTCCAAAGAAAAGGTTTATTCGTTGTGTACCAACGCTAATATCAGACCTGCTGAAGACTTTTTACAAAGGACGCTGATGGCAGCGTTTCTGCTGAGATGTCTTCAGAAAAGTGGCTACTTCGGAGGAAGCGACAGAAACAGAAGTAAGTTAAAATAGTCTTCATTTTCAGTGGTGGCTATTAATATTATTAATAAATAGTACAACACACTTAACAATTTAGTTGCTTTCATTAAATAAATATTTAATTTTCTCGTGATATTATTAGATACCACTTTGAACAACAATTTTAAAACGGGTATATAAATCAGTATTGATCTTTTAGGAGCCAATTTTATAAATTATTCAGCTAAGTTAATTCTAATTTAATATTTATTGTGGCTGTTGGTTAGCTTGAAACGTTCGTATGCTATTTATTAAAGCATTCATCAGCATTAACTTGAAAAGTTCAGTCAACTGAACTGAAATTAAATTACTGCATTTGTGGGATAAACAGAACTTCATACGGTTCATTTTATCGATAACAAACAAGAGTACCTTTTTTAGCCGAAGGTTGAAGCTACCGAAATTTATTATTTTAAAGTCTTTATCAGACAGGATGTTAAAAATTTAGGCATTAAATTGTAAAGCTTAGCCTAAAAATGCTAAATATATTTCAAGGGTATTATTTTAAGAGGTCCTTATTAGTGTCTATTACATTTTAAAAGTAATTCAAGAAAAACCAACTTTCAGCGGCGTCCTTCAGGGAGACATATCTTCGTAGGGAGGGTCTGTAGAAAATAAATTAATAGGAACTTATCTTATTTGTTCATGTTCTATCTGCATCTGAGAGATTTCCCACATTTTCCCATAACGTAACGTAACTGTATAATACATCAGACCCTTATATTAAAATCTATTTTTATATGTTGGCATACATTCACAAGAGCATAAGAAAGCAACATACATATTTTTTTGTTGAATTGTTGATTACGTATTTCATAAAATTTAAAAATATGTTTACATCCGCTGTATTTATGTAGGATGTAATAGATTTTGTGTTATAACTTAGAGAAGAGGTAGAACAAAGGGAAATAATTTCACTTTGCTATACAGGGTAAGTGGGGTCGTATTTACAAGACGGCTACCTTTGAAACAAATACCAGATTTCTTGAAATCTTTAAAATACTTGGAGGTAGCGACATGCATTGTTGCCAAATCTCAAAACTTTAAGAAATAAAATGAAACGGTGGTTTGTTTATTTCTCTGTCTGCCAGCTTGTTGGAATATCCTAGCAGGTGTTCATCTAAACTAGGTCAATGTCAGACGCCAAGAACACTGGGACTTGAAGTCAAAAAAGTAAAGCGTCTTTATAAAATTATTTTCCATTGCAGTTATGCTCTCTGCCACTTTCATCTATTCAGGTGGTGTTCAGTGACGGAGAGACATGAGTACAGTACAGTTTATAAAACACTATACCATATATGTCGAACAATCGTTTTTATGATATAGGGTGCTCAAGTTGTTCCACTAGACATAAGTATTTTGATACAGCTTTGAAATTAGTCGCGCTCTATATTTCAGCAGTCAGTCAATCGTAACATTATGCATAAAATACGTCCGTATTAATTAATTTCTTCTGAGTTTAGATTAATTGACCCACTGGGATAATGTTGCAGTTACCCCGACCGAGGAGGAATATCGCATCGGAGAATTGCTCCTGTTTCATCTGCAAATGTTACAATTCAATGCTCACGAGATATACGAAACGAGAAACGTTGCAGAATCCGGTTTCAAAGGCACCAAGGCTATCTACATAGGGGTGGCTGTGTACCCCACAGTGGCTCTCTTCAACCATGACTGCTATCCCGCTGTTACGAGGTAAATACAATTGAAATGCCATCAACTGTTGACCGGCGGTAAGCGAAAATATACAGTGCTTTCGAAAAGTGACGAATAAATTCATTATTTTTGAAATTGATAAGTTTTCGAATAAATCCCCTGGCAGGTCGATTTTGTTTTTAAAAAAAGGCACTTTTTGACATATTGTGAAGTCATCGCTGTTCGAGATATGACGTCATCGACAATTTTTTTAAATGGCAATTTTGACCATGCCATTTGAAAGAGCGTGTCATTCTACATACACATCATGAAAAATTATACATAACAAAAATTTCAAGCGAAATATTCTTTCTATAGCAATATCAAAATTTCACTGTCAATAATGATGATTCAAAAAACTTTAAAAATGTTTAACTCAAATAAAACGGAGGTTACCTGTGAAAGTTAGCGAGATATTTCATTGGATAAAATTAAGCGTTGTCAACCATGAAATAATTTTATAATTAGTAGATCAATCGACTTACCTGTAAGGAAGTTTGATCATAATTATATGAGCAATTTCGTCGAAGAATTATAAATTTAACTACTTGTAGTTTGCACTTTTCAAACTCACCCGGTACGTACTTTAAAGACAAAAACCCTTATCTCTGTTACCACACATTCCCAACACGCTCTTACTATCATTGTATTTTCCTATCTAGATCGCCTAGGGTGGGAATTTTGGAATTTATAATTCTTCGACGAAATTGCTCATATAATTATGATCAAACTTCCTTACAGGTAAGTCGATTGATCTACTAATTATATTTCGCAATTTCGTCTCGAATTATAAATTTAACTACTTGTAGATGTTGAAAGAATTATAGGCGATCTAGTGTGCAGACAGAAACTTTATATCCTGCATCTTATATATTGACCAGTTATCGTTCTTTTGATAATTAAAACATTTTTATACTGCTTTATATATGTATATACACAAATATACATACCTATATATTATATATCAAAAATATATTTATATTTAGCGTCTACCTGCATTTTTAGTTATATATTAATGCATAAAATATATATTGATTCCGTGTGACAGTAAATGCATCCACAATAATGGAATGAGGGATTTCATTTCTACGATATCTTTTTTATTTATTATTATTTATTTTATTTTTATTTTATTTATTTATTTTTTTTTTTTTGTGCATTGCAAACACGTCTATTTCAGGCTGTTTGAACATGTTACATAATATTTCCAAAAACCCGTTTGAACGTTCGGTTTCTATTCTTAAACACCGAAATACTGTTATGTATTTTATTATTTTATATTTATTTGTTTTTTCCGGGTACACTAAAGGAAATACGTTTTAGCCTTTAATAGACATTGTTTAATCCCAGCAAAATATCTGCATTAAATAGACTCAACTGGGACCCATTATTTTATTACAGTAGTTTTTGCAACTTTTGACACTAGCAAAAATGTATATTGCAGCTGACAGTCTTTCATCCTAGGTAACTTTAGTCAGTAACTGTATAGCTACTATTATGAATTCTAGTTCATTTATCCTTTGTCTCCAAATTTTCATTTTAATGTAAAGAAGTTACCATCATTGATTATATAAGTTATATATAACTCAATGGCATGGTATATGGAAGATACCTACAGTTTGAACAAACTCTACTACCACTCGCCCTTCAATTTTAGCTTTTAATAGCAAACAAAATTCGTTAACGTTGATGGCTAATGAACACTGTCACATGCCCTATTCACACTCTCTCATGTATCATGTATATATTATTGCTTTTTATATAACTTACTTCGCATAATGTATACATATCACAAAATAAATATTGTTGGTTATATTACCTATATTGGTAATAATATATTTTTTAAGGTCTTGTCCATCCGTTCTTCCTGTTGTAATGTTGAGCATAAAATGGCTATGCATTCGCGCATTTGTAAAGATTAGCCACGAGATAGATATTATCTATATTGGTAATAATATATTTATTAAGGTCTTGTCCAGTCCGTTCTTCCTGTTGTAATGTTGAGCATAAAATGACTATGCATTCGCGCATTTGTAAAGATTAGCCACGAGATAGATATTACCTATATTGGTAATAATATATTTATTAAGGTCTTGTCCAGTCCGTTCTTCCTGTTGTAATGTTAAGCATAAAATGGCTATGCATTCGTGCATATGTAAAGATTACCCACGACGCGCTAACCAAATATAGCTTTGTTACACATTTCACAGCTTGAAGCCTTTCAGCTACAGGTAAATTATTATTATTATTTATATATATATATATATATATATATATATATATATATATATGCATATACATATATATCTATATCCTACTACGCACCTACTTTAACCGTTAATAAGTAGTCATTTACCTACTCATTAAGTTATCTAGTTACCTTTAGTAAAAGTAGTGATAGAAAATACGTCTATTCAACCTGAGAGTCTATTGTTTTAGCAAAACTCCGACTGAATGTAATAAAATCGGGCAAATAAATAAATTATTCTTGGTACATGCATTGCAGTACTAACAGAATATTCCAACGATGATAAAGATTATATTAGCAAACTTTTTATTGTTCGATATCTCTCAGTATATTGATGTAGAATGCATATATCCCTATTTTTCTTATTTCACACCATTCCCATATCTCTTTCCCTACGTTATTATTAAGCTTTATCTGTCTACACACAGTACACAGTCCCCATCAGGTTATTACAAGAAATAGCAATTGTGTTATCGATTTGCAATAACTAACATTTTTTGAAAATGATTTTTGAGCATTGAAAACTGTTAATAATTCTTAGGACAATATGTAAAGCCCATGTTGTCTTCACCTCCTGCTCTCCCCCTACAAGGGAGGCATCTAAATAGATTTCTAGAGTTGAATATAGGATTTTATCTTTTTTTTTTTTTTTCTCTCCATAAAAAGTTATTCGTTATATTTGAGATACCTACGTATATATTTATCGAAATATCCTCTATTATATATTTAAGAGCAAAATATTTTTCTTTCGAAGGTCTTTGTATACCTTCCATCCAGAACATTACTGCAGAATGAGCTGCAACTAACGTTCCTCCAAAACCTAACCACTCTCTAATTTTACAGCAGGTGTGATTTCAAATTTTTTATTTTATTTATTCATTTTGTTTTTTTTTTTTTATATATTTTGAAATGTCCTCTCTTTCTGTCAAGGGAGTGTAAAGTTATTTGTATTATAAATAAAGTTTAGACCTTACAGTCCCGGTTAGGTACAAGCAAAGCTTGACTAGTTTTATTAATATTTTTATCGTTATAAAATAAACATTCTGTTTGATATTTTCCATTTATTAAAATATCATTTAAATATTATGTGCAAGTAATTGTACCTAAGACCTTAAAGGTTATAATAAAGGTATTAAGCATGTCCGTAAACACATAAGGTGCCGTACAGAGGCGAAAAGTAGTGTTGGATGGGAGACAAAAATTGTTGCAAAAATTTGAAAAACCTTGTCTTGTCTTGCAGAAGAAAACAAAAGTTTCTATAAAGCCTTGTGCTTGCTTGATTTTTCAACATTATGTCTTTTATATTGTCTTGCGAAAGGTCTCGCAAATTTGCATGATTCTTGTGAGACTTTTGCATAGAAATCAGAAACATGAAACTTTATTACCAATCTAATAACAGTGGTAGTTACTTTCGGTTGGACATGGTGCCGCTCGGAACTTACTTAGCTCAGATATTGGTCGATTGGTAAACGTTATAAAATATAGAAACGGCTAGTTTTACATAATAAATAATAATAATAAGCAATGGACGAGATAGGCGTGCCAAATCGGAGCTCTTTCAGTCAACTGGCACTATAATTAGTTAGTTCAAGCACCTTGAATTTTATTTTTATATGCTTAATTCTTTTAAATAAAGAATATGCCTACATTAGAAATGCAATGTGTGTTTATTTAGTCACTTATTTATTTATTTATTTCAACTAACGTTCATTTAAATTTCACCTAGACCTTCCAGCAATATTTCTTGCCAAGTCTAGTCTTGTCTTGGACCAAGACAAAATCAAGACCAAGATGTCACTGCTAGCCAAACAGTTACATTAATGTTTCTGTTTTATAGATGTTATATAACACTATGCGTTCTTGAGATCATTGCTTTAGGATTTATTTTTAATATTGTATTTATTTTATTTTTAAGACCTCTGTATAAGTAGAATTCAATATAGAGTGATAACCCTCTAATCTGGGGTGGGGATTTAACGATTATAACCCTAAAAGTCCCACACTCTTTTTGATAGCAAATATGAAGAAATAAATTCACCTCCTGTCTCCAAAAGTTAATAACTTCTATCTAGCAGTTTCACTATTGTTTACCTGCTTCAGATTTACTTGGGTCCTCACTTTATTATTACCATTACATCAGCACTTAATCCAGGTGTGTCCCTACACCTCAGATTTTGCTTTGGAACTCCTCCATGTGGAAGTCGTCCTATGAGGTTGAATCTAATCGATATGTGTATAGAAAATATGAATATGTATTCATCTATAAACAACAGTAACAACAGTCCATTAGACGTTGTATCTAAATGTATGTATAACTCTATACATTTCATTATAAAGATATTGAAGGTTAATTAAAATTATGTGTGTTGTGTGTAATATTAGCTTTTATTATTAGCTATATGAGGCATATCTACTTTTCTTGATTCACCCTATATTATATGTTTATTAATAGTTTTAAAAACTTTTATGAGAATACTCCTATTTTATATTTTTATCGGTACAGTATTTATTAAAAACTGTTGGAGCAAAAAACTTGCGAACTTGACAAAAACTGTCAGTTCTATTTACTTATTGCATTATTGATTCCTTCTATTTAACATTTGGGGATATTATAACTCATATATAATTTTACATTTACTCAGTAGATTAACCCTTTAATTATTTACTTACTTGCATGTCCGGATACATATGTACAGGGAGTTAGAAAGTATATGCAAGTCATGTGACTGCGAATTAAAGTTCACACATATGTGGAACGTACTTTCGTGTTATATGAGAGTTCATGTGAACCTCGAACACCAGAGAGGAATATATATATATATCCTTCTATAAACTGCCCCGATGAGTATGTAGAGGGAGTTAGGAAGGATATGCAAGTCATGTGACTGCAAATTAAAGTTCTGTGGAACGTTCTTTCGTGTTATGTGAGAATTCATGTGAACCTCAAACACCAGAAAATAATACATCCTTCCATTGACTGATTTCTGAAAAAAAAGAAAAACGGAAAATCTACATACTTGAAGAACTTGAGCATTTTTCTAAATTTCATCTTCAGATTTTCACTTTTATGCCCATTCATTTTTACAACGGTGTGTCATATAATAACGGTGGCAGAAGCGTTATATTGCAACTTCAACCATGTTTTCCTGCGAGATTTCCTATTTCGCACTATTTCCGACACCATAAACATTTTTCACTCTGTCTCTCTTATTTCACGTCGTAGCCGGGCCGGTACGAAAAATACAATGATAGTAAGAGCGTGTTGGGAATGTGTGGTAACAGAGATAAGGGTTTTTTTGTCTTTAAAGTACGTACCGGGTGAGTTTGAAAAGTGCAAACTACAAGTAGTTAAATTTATAATTCGAGACGAAATTGCGAAATATAATTATTTGTTTTTTCCGGGTACACTAAAGGAAATACGTTTTAGCCTTTAATAGACATTGTTTAATCCCAGCAAAATATCTGCATTAAATAGACTCAACTGGGACCCATTATTTTATTACAGTAGTTTTGCAACTTTTGACACTAGCAAAAATGTATATTGCAGCTGACAGTCTTTCATCCTAGGTAACTTTAGTCAGTAACTGTATAGCTACTAATTATGAATTCTAGTTCATTTATCCTTTGTCTCCAAATTTTCATTTTACTGTAAAGAAGTTACCATCATTGATTATATAAGTTATATATAACTCAATGGCATGGTATATGGAAGATACCTACAGTTTGAACAAACTCGACTACCACTCGCCCTTCAATTTTAGCTTTTTAATAGCAAACAAAATTCGTTAACGTTGATGGCTAATGAACACTGTCACATGCCCTATTCACACTCTCTCATGTATCATGTATATATTATTGCTTTTTATATAACTTACTTCGCATAATGTATACATATCACAAAATAAATATTGTTGGTTATATTACCTATATTGGTAATAATATATTTTTTAAGGTCTTGTCCATCCGTTCTTCCTGTTGTAATGTTGAGCATAAAATGGCTATGCATTCGCGCATTTGTAAAGATTAGCCACGAGATAGATATTATCTATATTGGTAATAATATATTTATTAAGGTCTAGTCCAGTCCGTTCTTCCTGTTGTAATGTTGAGCATAAAATGACTATGCATTCGCGCATTTGGAAAGATTAGCCACGAGATAGATATTACCTATATTGGTAATAATATATTTATTAAGGTCTTGTCCAGTCCGTTCTTCCTGTTGTAATGTTAAGCATAAAATGGCTATGCATTCGTGCATATGTAAAGATTACCCACGACGCGCTAACCAAATATAGCTTTGTTACACATTTCACAGCTTGAAGCCTTTCAGCTACAGGTAAATTATTATTATTATTTATATATATATATATATGCATATACATATATATCTATATCCTACTACGCACCTACTTTAACCGTTAATAAGTAGTCATTTACCTACTCATTAAGTTATCTAGTTACCTTTAGTAAAAGTAGTGATAGAAAATACGTCTATTCAACCTGAGAGTCTATTGTTTTAGCAAAACTCCGACTGAATGTAATAAAATCGGGCAAATAAATAAATTATTCTTGGTACATGCATTGCAGTACTAACAGAATATTCCAACGATGATAAAGATTATATTAGCAAACTTTTTATTGTTCGATATCTCTCAGTATATTGATGTAGAATGCATATATCCCTATTTTTCTTATTTCACACCATTCCCATATCTCTTTCCCTACGTTATTATTAAGCTTTATCTGTCTACACACAGTACACAGTCCCCATCAGGTTATTACAAGAAATAGCAATTGTGTTATCGATTTGCAATAACTAACATTTTTTGAAAATGATTTTTGAGCATTGAAAACTGTTAATAATTCTTAGGACAATATGTAAAGCCCATGTTGTCTTCACCTCCTGCTCTCCCCCTACAAGGGAGGCATCTAAATAGATTTCTAGAGTTGAATATAGGATTTTATCTTTTTTTTTTTTTTTCTCTCCATAAAAAGTTATTCGTTATATTTGAGATACCTACGTATATATTTATCGAAATATCCTCTATTATATATTTAAGAGCAAAATATTTTTCTCTTTCGAAGGTCTTTGTATACCTTCCATCCAGAACATTACTGCAGAATGAGCTGCAACTAACGTTCCTCCAAAACCTAACCACTCTCTAATTTTACAGCAGGTGTGATTTCAAATTTTTTATTTTATTTATTCATTTTGTTTTTTTTTATATATTCTTTGAAATGTCCTCTCTTTCTGTCAAGGGGAGTGTAAAGTTATTTGTATTATAAATAAAGTTTAGACCTTACAGTCCCGGTTAGGTACAAGCAAAGCTTGACTAGTTTTATTAATATTTTTATCGTTATAAAATAAACATTCTGTTTGATATTTTCCATTTATTAAAATATCATTTAAATATTATGTGCAAGTAATTGTACCTAAGACCTTAAAGGTTATAATAAAGGTATTAAGCATGTCCGTAAACACATAAGGTGCCGTACAGAGGCGAAAAGTAGTGTTGGATGGGAGACAAAAATTGTTGCAAAAATTTGAAAAACTTGTCTTGTCTTGCAGAAGAAAACAAAAGTTTCTATAAAGCCTTGTGCTTGCTTGATTTTTCAACATTATGTCTTTTATATTGTCTTGCGAAAGGTCTCGCAAATTTGCATGATTCTTGTGAGACTTTTGCATAGAAATCAGAAACATGAAACTTTATTACCAATCTAATAACAGTGGTAGTTACTTTCGGTTGGACATGGTGCCGCTCGGAACTTACTTAGCTCAGATATTGGTCGATTGGTAAACGTTATAAAATATAGAAACGGCTAGTTTTACATAATAAATAATAATAATAAGCAATGGACGAGATAGGCGTGCCAAATCGGAGCTCTTTCAGTCAACTGGCACTATAATTAGTTAGTTCAAGCACCTTGAATTTTATTTTTATATGCTTAATTCTTTTAAATAAAGAATATGCCTACATTAGAAATGCAATGTGTGTTTATTTAGTCACTTATTTATTTATTTATTTCAACTAACGTTCATTTAAATTTCACCCTAGACCTTCCAGCAATATTTCTTGCCAAGTCTAGTCTTGTCTTGCGGGACCAAGACAAAATCAAGACCAAGATGTCACTGCTAGCCAAACAGTTACATTAATGTTTCTGTTTTATAGATGTTATATAACACTATGCGTTCTTGAGATCATTGCTTTAGGATTTATTTTTAATATTGTATTTATTTTATTTTTAAGACCTCTGTATAAGTAGAATTCAATATAGAGTGATAACCCTCTAATCTGGGGTGGGGATTTAACGATTATAACCCTAAAAGTCCCACACTCTTTTTGATAGCAAATATGAAGAAATAAATTCACCTCCTGTCTCCAAAAGTTGGTTAATAACTTCTATCTAGCAGTTTCACTATTGTTTACCTGCTTCAGATTTACTTGGGTCCTCACTTTATTATTACCATTACATCAGCACTTAATCCAGGTGTGTCCCTACACCTCAGATTTTGCTTTGGAACTCCTCCATGTGGAAGTCGTCCTATGAGGTTGAATCTAATCGATATGTGTATAGAAAATATGAATATGTATTCATCTATAAACAACAGTAACAACAGTCCATTAGACGTTGTATCTAAATGTATGTATAACTCTATACATTTCATTATAAAGATATTGAAGGTTAATTAAAATTATGTGTGTTGTGTGTAATATTAGCTTTTATTATTAGCTATATGAGGCATATCTACTTTTCTTGATTCACCCTATATTATATGTTTATTAATAGTTTTAAAAACTTTTATGAGAATACTCCTATTTTATATTTTTATCGGTACAGTATTTATTAAAAACTGTTGGAGCAAAAAACTTGCGAACTTGACAAAAACTGTCAGTTCTATTTACTTATTGCATTATTGATTCCTTCTATTTAACATTTGGGGATATTATAACTCATATATAATTTTACATTTACTCAGTAGATTAACCCTTTAATTATTTACTTACTTGCATGTCCGGATACATATGTACAGGGAGTTAGAAAGTATATGCAAGTCATGTGACTGCGAATTAAAGTTCACACATATGTGGAACGTACTTTCGTGTTATATGAGAGTTCATGTGAACCTCGAACACCAGAGAGGAATATATATATATATCATTCTATAAACTGCCCCGATGATTATGAAGAGGGAGTTAGGAAGGATATGCAAGTCATGTGACTGCAAATTAAAGTTCTGTGGAACGTTCTTTCGTGTTATGTGAGAATTCATGTGAACCTCAAACACCAGAAAATAATACATCCTTCCATTGACTGATTTCTGAAAAAAAAAGAAAAACGGAAAATCTACATACTTGAAGAACTTGAGCATTTTTCTAAATTTCATCTTCAGATTTTCACTTTTATGCCCATTCATTTTTACAACGGTGTGTCATATAATAACGGTGGCAGAAGCGTTATATTGCAACTTCAACCATGTTTTCCTGCGAGATTTCCTATTTCGCACTATTTCCGACACCATAAACATTTTTTCACTCTGTCTCTCTTATTTCACGTCGTAGCCGGGCCGGTACGAAAAATACAATGATAGTAAGAGCGTGTTGGGAATGTGTGGTAACAGAGATAAGGGTTTTTTGTCTTTAAAGTACGTACCGGGTGAGTTTGAAAAGTGCAAACTACAAGTAGTTAAATTTATAATTCGAGACGAAATTGCGAAATATAATAGGTACTGAATTTATGATACGGTCTAGAATAATTCATCACACGACTGTATAGTATCTAATCCATTACGTTTGTCGCTCTTTTATAGGCACTTCGTAGGAAAGCAAATTGTCATCAAAGCTGCCCGCCTTTTGCATCCTGACGAGGTGGTAGCTGAAAACTACGGCCCCATATTTACCAGGAAATGTCTGCAGGAGAGACAGAGGTCCTTATCTTCGAGATATTGGTTCAACTGTCAGTGCAAAGCGTGTACTTTCAACTGGCCCACATTGGATGCAGGATTAGAAGATTACAGTAAAAGGATAAGGTAAGAGGCAAAGGATGTCATTCCTTTTAGCGCTCAGATAGTAAAACCATTTCTATGTTCTTCTTTATATTATTATGGGTTTCCTCAAACGTATAGCGAGATCTCAACTAAATTGACAATGACTTTTAATGCTGCTTAAGTATTCAAAAATCGAAACGTTGTGAACATCTCTAGTTTTCTACACAATTCTAGCGTGCAGATTCGATCTATCCAGTTACATCTCTTGAAAAAAGATGTTTATTTTGACTTCATATTTTACTACTTTTACTCTTTTCATTTATTTTATAACTAAAAAGTGCTAATAAACCTCTCTAACTTATTATTGTTTTAAATAATAAATGTATTATTTCTCAGGTGCGCAAATAAGAAGTGTTCCTTCTTCTTCACCCTGCCTGTATCGAACGACACCCTAAAGTGTCCCAAATGCAAGGAAACTGTCACATTAACAGAAAATCTACAGCTGTTAAAGTGGTGTGAAGATCAGTATGACGAAGGATTTAAAGCTGCCACTTCCAATGAACAGGAAAAGGCTATCCAAATACTTTGCCCTGCCCTTGATACGTTTCACAGGTAAAATGAATTATTGAAAACAAGTGAGTTTAACGTCATTATCTCTTACTTTCCCTCTTTTAGGATATCTCTACCACCTCATAAACCCACCCATTTGGCCGAACAGACATTGCAGCTTTGTACAGCTAGCTCAGGCAATGTATCGTCAACCTTTACAAGAAAATAGGGTTTTTGTTTTATATTCCACAAAATGTATAAAAATGTTAATAAAAACGATGCAACTACATACACTGAAAGAAATACTACTGTACTTCGTTGTATAAATAACTTCATACAACAAAGTTACAGTTACTGCTACGTATTTTCAACTAGTTCTGTAGGTATATATACATAATCACAACAAATTTTAGTACCTACATAGATCAACAGTAATTGTAAAAGCGGTTATTATTATTATTCCTTTTTTTTCCGTGTACTTTTAGTGACAACTTGTCGCCAGCACCAAAAGAAGCAAA
This sequence comes from Monochamus saltuarius, assembly GCA_025584915.1. NCBI lineage: Eukaryota > Metazoa > Arthropoda > Insecta > Coleoptera > Cerambycidae > Monochamus > Monochamus saltuarius. The sequence continues at coordinate 3,934,919 of CM046727.1, forward strand.
GCCACGGCCAACAACACCATTTTTTTTTAGATTCATGAAAGCAATCACTATCCTATCTTTTCTCCTGCTCATATAATTTCTCAAACATTGACTCGTTAAATCTTTCAACACATCAACAATAATTATATAGACCGTAACCTCGATCGTGACACACAAGAAAATAATTAGACACTCACGGAATGCTACAGGGCACAAGTATAATTAAAATTCATGGAAAGTTTATTAGCTTTTTATGACTGCGTCTAAAAGTAAACAATTTTTTCCCGCATTTGAGTGTAAACTTAACGTGAGTAAGTGATTAGTATTCATTCGCAAGATCGATTACGTAGATTGACAGAGAAATTTTAACTACAGAATGGCAGCACGTTATACAGGGGCATCCGAGTAATATTCCACTTCCCTTATCTTTCAATTTATGTATGGAAAAAAATATAAATATGTAAGTTTGGATTTCTGCCATCAAAGATATACAAGTTGATTATTGCTGACAGAACTTTAGAGTAGAATGTATAAAATCATACCAAGAATCGCATGATTATGCAAATTTAACCCCAACAAAAACTATACAAGAAAAGATTTAAATTTTGATTAACTTAAAACAAAAAAATATTGGGTGAAATCTCTATAATATCTATTTGAAATAAGAAAGTTTTTGCCGATTGAAATTGGTAAAATGTAACTGAATTATTGAACATTCGGTATAGTATTTTAGAACCGTCAGCATATGATTACGCTATTCATTTGTAAATAAATCAGATATTCAAAATTCGATTACAAAATCCTCAATAATTTGTCGTAAGCTTTGGCTACGCTATGTATGTTGTTTATTTCACTGTTTAAAAAATAAAAATAGTTCAGGTGATGACTTTATAACCTCTAGAATTTTGAAAAGTATTGCTGATAGTATTGCTGAGCTTCTTGCCTATCTCATTAATTTATCTGTTTCAAGTGGTAAATTTCCAACTTTACTAAAACTGGCTACTGTGGTTCCTATACATAAAAAGAACTCTCTTGACAATATATCTAATTATAGACATATCAGTATTCTTAGTGTATTTTCTAAGGTTTTTGAAAAGGTTGTATGCAACATAATTTTAAATTATCTAAATAAATTTGACTTAATTTCCAGCAGTCAGCATGGTTTTCGGGTTGGTCGTTCAACCCATTTTGCTGCTGTTGATCTCACCGACTATATCTATAAATGTATTGATGATGGGGTTCATGTTGCTGGTTTGTTTTTCGACCTGTCACGTGCATTTGATTGTCTCGATTTTGGCTTCCTGGAAGATAAACTCTATAACCTAGGTTTTAGAGGCACATTTTTTGACTGGCTCTCTAGTTTTATTAGAGAAAGGCATATGTCAGTTAGGGTCAAGCAATGTAAATCGGATTTGCATTCTGTTGACTCAGGTGTTCCACAGGGTTCTGTGTTCAAATTATAAGATACTTACAGTACCTTGTATTTACATTTTATATTGTATTTTATTTGTTAAAAGTAACCTCCATAAATTTAATACATTATCATACCACCATACCTATGGAACGCGTCATGCTCAAACGCTTTGTATACCAGTTCATAGAACCACAAAATATGAATTCTCGTCAGCATACCAGGGTATCAAATTATTTAACCATCTTCCAAGAGCCCTTAAAGATTTAAATAACTTAAAATTGTTTAAATCCAAGTTGAAATTTTTACTAGGTAAAAAATGTTATTATAGCACTAATGAGTTTATGGAAGATAATTTTATGTAGGTAAATTTTATTGTGTTGTTTGTGTTACTAGTTTGTGTTTGACATGTCCTATACATTGTTTAATGTCCTACAGGATAAATAAAGATTATTATTATTATTTCTTGTTTTTCTATTAATTCCCATTAATTTCGGGACAATCTGTGTAACGAATATTAAGGGAAATAGTTCAAATAAAATTTTGCAGAAAATTGCTTCGTTTACGAGATACAAACTTCTAATTTCAGCATTTTTCAGTGCGACGGCAGGAAGCACGCCCCGACCACCTGTAACAATCCTGAAATCACTTGTCCCAGTCCTGCTGAAATCGCGAGCCTTGACGCGACAGCTCGAGCTCGCTCAGTACATTCTCTGAAACCGCCTAGAATCCTGCGTTCCCCACAAAAGACGCGCGCTCACGTGTTTATTTGCATTCTCATTATCAAAATATCAGAGCAAACAAGCGAAAGTTTTGTTTAAAATCGTATTAGCTATTTTATAGGCTTACTATGTGCGTGTAAATATTTTTCGGACAGTTGAAACAGTCGAACGTCGCTTAATTGCAAGTAATTCAATGCGCTGCCTACCTTGATTACCTAGTGCCAAAAATGCGGCCAAAATAAAATAATGTGATGTGTGCGCTGTTTTGATGTGATAAACTTTTGTTGGTTTTAGGCATTAGTGTCAGTTAAGGATAAAGTGTTGTTGGTTTTAATACTAAAACATGGTAATATGCAAGTGTGAAACGCGACTATTGTGGAAATGATGTTTGTCATATATTGGTGAGTAAAAACACGATCCTCATTTGTAATTACTGTTTTAAAATTTAGTTTTAAGATAAAATTTGTTATAAACTAGAAACGAAGGTTGAAAATATATTTTTTATTGTATAACTGGATAAAATTTACGATTTCTAGAATGTGTTTTATGTATAAACAAATATGAGACTATTTAATTTTTCGACCTTGTCTTGTCCATATAAAAAGATAATAAATCCTGAGAAAAATATCCAAATGAGTGAATAAAAATCATCTTATTCGAATATTAAATATTTTTCAAAGCTTTGAAGCGCCTTTGATCATTTTAAATGCGTTATTCATGGGATATTCCTGCTTTGATCTGACAAACGTATTGATAAGTAGGTAAGATCGAGTATTGGAGAGGCATTGTAATTTTTACGTTTGTATTAACAGAACACCTTCCATTTTTATCGGTACTAAATAATAAATAAATTATTTTTAAAGGGTTTCATATACGTGCATATACAGGCGTCATGTTTGTACTAGAGTAGTTCCTCTTAGAAGAATCTTGTATATCTGACCAAACGCAACAAAAACCTTTGAATGAAATGTCTAAATAGTTTTTCCACAAATACATTTCAAAAATAAAAATACAGCTGCAATAAAGTGCAAAACTGCGTCAAGTAAAAAGTAATATATATTTTGTTTGGTATAATTTATCATAAATCAAAATAAAGACACTCATATTCCGGCCCCGTATAGTGAGGATAGTTCATGTAACTTTTTTCCTTAAATCGGTTGAAGATAAATGAAGCAAAATTTGTACAGGAATTATTATCAGTTGTGTCTTGAGAAAAATGTGTAAACAGTTTTATTTTCAACAGCAGTGGCGTAGATGCGGGTAATTTGAAGGGTATAATTGAAGAAAATATATGGTAAAAGTCAAATTCTTTTAAATATTTATCTGAACGGTTTTGTAAACCTCAAGGTGTAATGCAGAAAAAGTATAATAGTTGTTAATATCGGTAGGACGTATATTTTTCGAGAAAAATGAAGGTAAAGATCTGTCAGAAAATGACAAAATTATATTTAAAAGTATCGGCATGCAAAAGTAAGTTAGTATTGAATTAAGTAGTAATTTGACAACAACAAATAGTATTTGTCACAATATATCAAAATAATTTTATTAATTTTTGACATGATATCGTTTTTTCACATGATATAATATAGTATAATCATCTTAATATTTTTTAATTTATTTCTGTCGTTTTATTTAGAAAATTTTACCTTTATCCTTATTATGAGAAAAACAATTAAAAATTTTATAATTTTAACATTTAATATTTCGGAACCGTATAGAGAAAACACGTTCACTCTTAAACATCAACGATTTTTTGGTAATTCATTATTTTATTAGTTATTACCAACATATTTTCGATATAAATCTAATGTTGTTGTTTATTTTAATCGGTAATAAAAGTGAAATAAAGCTTTGTGATGTAATTTACATGTAATCCAATGTTCTCTATGGTAGAACACAGTGGGAACAAGTCCTGCCTACAAGGATCTCGCGCTGACTCGCGTTTATATACTTTGAAAATTATTACATACTTAGGCATAAATATACACGTGCACAGTGAAGGCACGTTAGCGCTGAAAACATGCTCGTTTGTTTTGATGAGACTGAAAATTTTGTATCTCTTCTTTTGCAATCAAAATTTTGTTTTATTTTTAACTTTTGCGATTAAAATTTTTAACTAGTTAACTAAAGAATCCAAAATAATCAGATTATCATAAGAAATTATGACATTTTGCAAGGAAATAAATGCATACCTGATTAAATTTTCGTTTCCTCCCGGCTCGAGAAAACCGCGCCGATAAGCGCGGGTAGGAAAACTCCTTCCACTGCGTTTCTACCCTTAACGAAGAAGATTGAAAAGCAACCATTATTTTACATCATTTGCTTACGTGGTAATAATAATAGAATATTTAGCCTTCAAACTAACTTCAACTTATTCTGCTTAGGACAGCCATTATTACCTCAGAAATGTTCGCAACTACAATAGTAACATATCGAGTTTACATATACTAGTCAGTTTCCAGCTTCTTCCATAATCCATATAACAAATAGACGAATGTATAGAATCCTGATATTTTCCCGTTCTTGGAAAGACGCCAATGATGTGCTTTAGCAATTTACAGGCAAAATCAAAATCAATAAACGCATAAGGGGATTCTAACATTATTTGAGCGTCATAATATTTCCACATCAAATTCAAAAAAATTAATTTAGGGATTCTGATTTAAGCAGTATAGGAGAAATTATCATACTTGATGATGAATGATTTATATTTGACGTTTTATTACTTTTCTTTCATGTATTTGGTATTTCCTGTTATTTTGAAAATATTACCAAATCCCCGTTGTTGCATATTGTTATTAAAGTCCTTTATAAAAGCACCAACGTTAATTTCGACAAAGAAACGAATTCAAAGAAAGAGTTGTTATCCTCTAGATAATTTAAGAAAGTGTTTTTCTCTAATTTGATTGATTACTACAAACAAGAATCGTTGACAACGTTTCATCAATCTTCTTCGTGTGTAGGCAGAAAACTCGCGAATGAAAAGAGATTGAATAAAGTGTAAGCATTAATAACGAATATAATTCATTAAAAAATAATAGAAGTCCTACAAATACCTATGTCTGATCTAAAGGTCATCACACACGTTAATTTCCTGCTATCGGCAAAACGGCGCAACTACGTGACACAAAATAAGGTTCCGATAATATTTAATTCATTTTATAAATATATATACAGTGCGTCCCAAAATGGTTTAAATTTTTTTCCTTGGCATTAAAAAAATCACTGAAATCGAAATTTCTACACTCCAACTGATTTATCACGGTACGTTATCGTTATCACTATCACTGATTATTTATCACTACTTAACGAATATCTAAAAGTATATTTGTCATATCAACCTTTTTACTGTTTGAATAATGCGCCATATTTTATATAATCCCACTGTATTTCACAAAAAATATTAATTAAATACACAAGACACTTAAGAGAAAAACACTGCCCGTGACAATAATAAGACAATTTAAATATGTTTTATATGTTAGTGCCACAACTCTTAAAACAGTTGCGTCAAGCAGTACATTACTTAAAGAAACCATTGCTTTAGTTCGGTTTCAGAAGATACAAAAGTATCTCATATTAATTTTCAATTTACGTGTATTGAAATTATCAAATCTCTTTCTACAAATGTTACATGTTTTGTTTCCACTTGCCTTTGCCCTGGACCATACTAGTGTACCGGTATCAATATATAACATAACCTCTATCAATCCTAGAGGAGGGGGCTGGTACGGGACAATTCGCCTACTGCTCGTGACACCTACCTGTTACCTGTGCCTACGACACCAGTTTCTTTTTTGCATGCGATTGACCCTGCTTTTAAATATTTTACTTTGCCTTCTCTTGATATTGAAAGCATACATCAAGCTAGTTATTTTGTTATTCGATGTTTCTAGGTACGAAATGGTTAGCGCTGACACGTTGTTTGAGGTTATGTGGCGAAAATTAACTCTAAGACGTTGTGTAAAAATCATAGTTTATTGTTATTCTTCATATTTTAAGTTAATAAATTGTGATAATCTTTCTAACAGTGTACATTGGTATTAACTGGTGAAATATGGATAACTGTTTAAATAGTTGGTTTTTCAGTAAGTATCTAGGCTTTTATGCACATTTGTTGATAATTTTTGGAATCATTCAGCAACTTCCTAAACACTTTAATTGATAGTATTGAACGATATGGCAACCTCGCCTTCAGTAAATCATATGGCTTATTTTATCAGGTTACGTCAGTGGACTATTTGGTCAGCGGTCCTCAAAATGTGGGTATTTAAAAAAAATTAATATCTCCGTAAATATTTGAAATTTAAAAAAATTACTCACTGGACTCACCTATAGACGAACTACACCTGCAGTTAAAATATTTGTACTTATTTAAGATTCACCCTGTATCTGAGAAACTTTTTTGTGTAAAATGTACCCGAATTACTGTGTGTATTGTGTGTACACATTCAGTAAATGTAATTTAATGAAACTACATAAAGTTACTTATAAAATAGCATAATACCATTTTGTATTACAATTTAATGGAAAAGTTAAAAGTTTGTACAGACAAGTTGTATTATGTGTATACTTGTAGTCATGTCTGTGCTGTGGGACGCATCGAATAAACTTTAGTACCACTTGATATTCAACCTACATTGCATGAATCAGCAGTCTGAACGTGTTTTGTGTTAAAAAGGCACAATAGGATGAAGGGGATCATCAAGAAATAATTCCTGTTTAAAGTCGCCGTATTTCTCGCCGCTTTGTGGTGTTTTTTGGATACAGAAATCTCGAAAAATTAAACAAAAGTAATATCAAAAATAAAATGTTTTGTTTATCCACTTTTACTATTTAAATTCACCTTAAATAATACAATAACTTTTAAAACGCATTTGTATGACACACATTATTTTGCTATTCTAACCCCACATTTTAACAATTATTTTCACATACTTATAAACAAAAGTGAACAATCTTGTATGCAGAACCATGTAAGTTTATTGCTTGCTATAACAATGCATCTACAGTTGAACTTAAAAAAAATCGTACTTTAAAAGATTTCTGAACCTAAAAATTTGTTGGTTAGATCGCTCTCAGCCGTTATATGTATATTGGTTTCACTTCGGTACCTTTGAATATTCGCAGGTGACATGAGATAACATTGCTGATACTTGCTAAACTCTATACTATTCAGTTTTTAAATGTCTAAAATTATTTGTATTTGTAAAAATACTACTTCAAGAATACGGCGCCCTTAAATTTTTAAGGACGAAGATAACAAACTTTTCTCGTCTAGGCAATAGTTTTTTGTATTCACTATTTTTTTGAAATATTAAAAATTAATAACGTTGTAAATAATTGTATTTACTTCGAACAACTAAATGTATCTCATTAATTTAACCACACATGTTGAATAATGTATATTATTCATTTAGCCACGCTTGTTGGATTTTGATCATTTCCAATTTCACAAATAAAATGAAAGGATACACTTCAGGTGTTCAGTTTCACAGAGAGACAAATCATTTAAAACCTGCCGCAGCTTATGCGTGAAATATTCATTTGTTACTGCATAAAACATTGATCCAGAAATGAAGATAACGGGATATGCATACAAAAAAATAATATATCCCTACGTATTTTCATTGCTTTATGAAACATTACTAACTTATTCATACCCTTAACAGAGATCAGTGGCGTCTCGTCAGATGGCGCAAGTGACGGCACCGCTATACCTAAATTAACTGTTTGTACAATGTATTGCAATAATAATGGCACTCTTTATCACGAATTTGGCGATTTTTTTGAAATCGCTGACGTATTCGTTATCTCACTAATAGAGAACGAAATTAAGGTTACTGCAAACGATTGTATAGCTTCTTTTTGAAATATAGTGACTCTACTTTAGATTTTGAGAAACTATAAATGAAGGTTTCTACAAACAGTTACAAACAATTTTGTAGCCTCCGATTAATGTTTAGTGACTCTACTTTTGATTTCGAATTGAAAAGTTACTACAAACGAATTGAAAGTTACTACAAACGATTTTTTTAGCTTCCGCTTGAAGTATAGTAAGAACTACAAACGAAATGAAGGTTACTACAAACGATGTAGCCTCCCATTGAAGTTTAGTTACTCTACTTTTGATTTCGAGGAACTACAAACGAATTAAAAGTTACTACAAACGATTGTATAGCTTCCCTTTGAATTATAATGACTTTACTTTAGATTTCGAGGAACTACAAACGAAATGAAGGTTACTACAAAAGATGTTGTAGCCTCCGATTAATGTTTAGTGACTCCACTTTTGATTTCGAATTGAAAAGTTACTACAAACGATTTTTTAGCTTCCGCTTGAAGTATAGTAGGAACTACAAACGAAATGAAGGTTACTACAAACGATTTTGCAGCCTCCCATTGAAGTTTAGTGACTCTACTATTGATTTCGAGGAACTACAAACGAATTGAAAGTTCGCGGTGTAGAACTAACAACTACATCTATCGGCCGTTCGCTACTCCATGCCGGACTGAAAATGTCACACATCACATGTTTCCTGGAATTCCGTGTTTGCAAAATATCGTTTCTCGCCGATCGCGATAAAGGTCGACAGCTTTCAATGGTGTCTACTGCATGTAGAACGCTTCGTGTCTGTGACATTTTCAGTCCGGCATGGAGTAGCGAACGGCCGATAGATGTAGTTGTTAGTTCTACACCGCGTACTCATGGTCCCTTCTGTCGGGTTAGACAGACGAAAGCAGCTAGGATTATTCGTCGGATACCTCACCTATGGCATACTGATGAGAGCTAATAAGCTCGAAACCGGTATATGTCTGGTGGGCGTCTGACGAATGACTCTAGCTGTTGCTATAGGTTTTCCAGGTGTAATTCAATGCTGGTCGGGGCATTAGCCCGCAGAGTAGTTGTTTCCTGGAATTCCGTGTTTGCAAAATATCGTTTCTCGCCGATCGCGATAAAGGTCGACAGCTTTCAATGGTGTCTACTGCATGTAGAACGCTTCGTGTCTGTGACATTTTCAGTCCGGCATGGAGTAGCGAACGGCCGATAGATGTAGTTGTTAGTTCTACACCGCGTACTCATGGTCCCTTCTGTCGGGTTAGACAGACGAAAGCAGCTAGGATTATTCGTCGGATACCTCACCTATGGCATACTGATGAGAGCTAATAAGCTCGAAACCGGTATATGTCTGGTGGGCGTCTGACGAATGACTCTAGCTGTTGCTATAGGTTTTCCAGGTGTAATTCAATGCTGGTCGGGGCATTAGCCCGCAGAGTAGTTGTTTCCTGGAATTCCGTGTTTGCAAAATATCGTTTCTCGCCGATCGCGATAAAGGTCGACAGCTTTCAATGGTGTCTACTGCATGTAGAACGCTTCGTGTCTGTGACATTTTCAGTCCGGCATGGAGTAGCGAACGGCCGATAGATGTAGTTGTTAGTTCTACACCGCGTACTCATGGTCCCTTCTGTCGGGTTAGACAGACGAAAGCAGCTAGGATTATTCGTCGGATACCTCACCTATGGCATACTGATGAGAGCTAATAAGCTCGAAACCGGTATATGTCTGGTGGGCGTCTGACGAATGACTCTAGCTGTTGCTATAGGTTTTCCAGGTGTAATTCAATGCTGGTCGGGGCATTAGCCCGCAGAGTAGTTGTTTCCTGGAATTCCGTGTTTGCAGAATTGAAAGTTGCTACAAACTATTGTATAGCTTCTCTTTGAAGTATAATGACCTTACTTTAGATTTCGAGGAACTATAAACGAAATGAAGGTTATTACAAACAGCTACAAACAATTTTTAGCCTCGGATTAAAGTTTAATAACTCTACTTTTGATTTCAAATTGAAAAGTTACTACAAACGAATTGAAAGTTAGTACAAACAATTCTTTAAGCTCTGCTTGATGTATAGTGACTACTTTAAATTTCAAGAAACTGCAAACGAAATGAAGGTTACTACAAACAGCTACAAACGATTTTGTAGCCTCCGATTAAAGTTTAGTGACTCTACTTTTGACTTCGAATTGAAATGTTACTACAAACGAATTGAAAGTTACTACAAACGATTTTTTAGCTTCCGCTTGAAGTATAGTAGGAACTACAAACGAAATGAAGGTTACTACAAACGATTTTGTAGCCTCCCATTGAAGTTTAGTGACTCTACTTTTGATTTCGAGGAACTACAAACGAATTGAAAGTTGCTACAAACGATTGTATAGCTTCTCTTTGAAGTATAATGACTTTACTTTAGATTTCGAGGAACTATAAACGAAATGAAGGTTATTACAAACAGCTACAAACAATTTTGTAGCCTCCGATTAAAGTTTGATGACTCAACTTTTGATTTCAAATTGAAAAGTTACTACAAACGAATTGAAAGTTAGTACAAACGATTCTTTAAGCTCTGCCTGATGTATAGTGACTCTACTTTAGATTTCAAGAAGCTGCAAACGAAATGAAAGTTACTACGAACGACTTTTTAGCCTTTTCTTGAAGTAGAGTCACTCTACTTTAGATTTCGATAAACTATAAACGAAATGAAGGTTACCACAAACAGCTACAAACGACTTTGTAGCCTCCGATTAAAGTTTACTTTTGATTTCGAATTGAAAAGTTACTACAAATGAATTGAAAGTTCCTACAAATGATTTTTTAGCCTCCGCTTGAAGTACAGTGACTCTACTTTAGATTTCAAGAAACTACAAACGAAATGAAAGTTACTACAAACAATTACAAATGATTTTTAAGTATCTCTTGGAGAGCGAGATAAAAGATGTGTTCTATTTACATTTTTTTCATAAAAGTTTCCAAGGTGTCCCTAAAGTTTGACTATTTAAACTTGACTCACCCTGTATACCTAATAGACAACCACTGTATATTCTGGCCACAGTTTTAACTATAGTCCTCTCTTGTTTGATATTGATTGATCACGTTGGTCGTAAATGTGATACCTACAAAATTTAATGAAAGCATTAGACCGTAAAGCGTAATGTCCGGATTCGCATAACAAATAATCCTATTACTTGGTGCTGGAATATGCGTCGTATCGACGGCGCGTTACATAAAACAAATTTTTAAAATTTTAATTAAGCTCGCTTTATCCCGCTATAATTAAATTGGCACCAAACAGTATTCCAAGTTCGCGTTCAACATCAAAGAAACGGTAAAATGTAAATTACACAGGTCCACAAAAAAAAAGTGGTGTGTGCCGAGAGTCCCATTATATTTTTGCCATGTATTTTTTCCCGCTGAACAAGAATCTGAAGCCAAAATGGGGGGGTTGCACAGCAAATTTTAGAGAAAACCCATAAAAACGATAAAAAATCGCATCAAAAATTTCCACAGGTCCACAAAAAGAAGTCATATGTCCTGGGAGTTAGACTATATTTTTCTCTTGTATTTTTTCCCGCTGAACACGAATCTGAAGTTAAAATTGGGGGTTACACAGCAAATATTTGAGAAAACCTAAAAAAATCTATAACAATCACTTTCTCGTAATTTATTCCATATGACGCTCTAAAACTGAAACAATGAGAAATGCTGTGAATTAGTGAATATTTACTATTTTACAGCTATAAGTATACCAAGATAGCTGTATTCATGACATGATCATGATCTCATCTATTGTGGTTGAAATTTCGAGTTGCCACAGTTTCAAAAGTGAACTTAGATATTTATAGAATGTTTTCATTAAACGAGGTTAGTAAATTTAGCTAGATTAATTTTTATTTTAGATAATTATTTAATAGAGCTTTGTCTGTGAAATTGTTCATTAGCATACCTAGATGTTTTGTATCAGAGAGCATAGGTACATATAACTTCATTGATAGGAATTGTAGGAGATTTGATTTATATTAGCTTAAAATACCTTTCTAATAGAGTAAAAAATGTTACAAAAGCTAATAATAAAGAATATATGGGTAGATATTGTGGGTGTAATTCAACGCTAGTCGGGGCTTTAGTCCGCAGAGTAGTTAGTTTCACACAATATTGTTAATACCTAAAAATATATAAAAAAGTTCAAAAGTTGTTTTGAATGAGTGCCATTATTATTGCAATAGATTGTATACCATCATAATTTGTCACTGGAAATACGCAGTTAATGTCAAGACCTGCTTCTTTATTGCACCTTGTAAGATACAAGTGCAGAGCATAAATCTCAATTGCATCGAGGCGTTACCATTTACATTATAGTCTGATGAAAATAAATTCGCGACAACATCACATTCCGGCCTGTATCGAAGGCCGCCTGCCCGCCTGAGCTTCCAAAAGACCAATCTTCTATGTTCACACATTTTAATGAGGCAAAAAGACGCGGCTTTGGTCTTTTATCGTAGGTCTTGATGATTACTCGCTAAAGCGAGATCGGTTCGCAGTTATTGAAACTGGGTCATTCTATGAAAAGCGGTCTGCCTTCCTTCAAGGCGAAGTCTGCCATTCATAAAATTCCTTTAACGGCGTGAGTAATGGAGGTTCCGACAGAAAAATGCCCATTTGCAAGTCGGGGTCATGGAAATTACCATAACATTTCAGATGAATTCAAATAAGGTATTTATTCCTTATTTTTTACGTAAGGGTCATTCCATTTGAAATCGTCTAATTGTCAAAGCCGACCCATTTTAGATTTTGGTGTAACTTTGAAAATCTCTTCTCTAGGGTCCCAAACAACAAAATTTACACGAGTTTGATTTTTACAAGCGCTTGTTTCCGCCTATTTAAATAAAGACTCTTAAAAATTGCTATTTTTGCTGTCAAATTTTTCTGTTTGAAGATATTTGAATGATCAAGACGGAATTCAGAGTGGGAAAGATAGTAGTTTCAGTGTAAATGAAGATAATTGGCTCGTACGATCCCTTTGAATAATAGCAGCGTGCTGAAAATGAGTGTTTTTAGTCATTTTTCGTGAATTTCAATCGACTCTAGCGTCTTAACTGTTGAGAGTTAAAAATTCATGCTCCGCGGGAATTAAGTATACATATCATAGACAAAATTCAGACACAAGTTGACCTGAGTACTAGTAGCCCACTCTTTATAGATAGAAGAAAACTTTGCTTGAAGTTTTGAAATTTTTAAAAATCCCAATATTCAGGCTATGAAACGAGCGTGTTGACTGCGAGATAAAAATCTGATACTCACAGAATCTACTGTTCTTATCTTCAACTTTAAATGACTATATCACTTATTTTTTTATTTTCATGTTTAGTGCACGTTTTTACAGATATAAAAATTTCAAAGAAACTTTTTTTAACGCGTTGGCTATTTAAATTTATTGATATTCACGAAATAACGCTGTACATTTTCTACAATAAAAAGGCACAATCCCTAGTCCACGCCACTGGCCGGTATAATACAATTTCATATTATTTTCATGAAAAATGTAGTAATTTTCGAAGTATAACTATAACAATACATATATAGCAACACCCTTTATGCTGTCACAAAAAGTACGAACTGATATATCTGAAATTCTATTGCTACTCATAGAGACAAAAAATTGTCTTAAATTTTGTTTATTTTCGCTCTAGAAAATCCACCGTTTTGACTTAACGGATTAACCATAAAACTTTACCTGATAAATACTTTTAATCCAATTATAATTTCAAAGTATAAAAAAGCAGTAGGCTTTGAGCCGAGCTTTGAGCGTAAAAAATTCGTCCGCTTATGAAATAGAACCGAGAAGAGAACAGAAAATGTAGAAATAAAATCCTCTACATCAAAACGTAAAAACATAATATTGCAAATTAGCTTTACTGAATTTATCGTTTCTTTCCCTGTAATATCCCTGTAATGTATAATACACGATTTAATGATAAATTGCTTGGTAAAAATTCCGATCCTATGCAATTTGGACATAGGTAAACATAATCTAATATTATTGAAGTACCACTTACCTAGGTACTGCAAAGACTGTATGTTAGGTGGAAGGCACACTGCTTGTCTTTTTGTTTAACACAGTAGTCATTAAAATGCACTAACACTTAAAACTCAAAATTATTTCTTTCGCCTAACCTCAAATTTTCACCGGTGATTTAATTTACCGAAATAAAGCGAAACATTACAACAAACACTTGCCACGCACAACAATTATATATAAACATCTTTATAATCACGTTTCACAATATTAATTGAGTAGTGATTACCGAAATTATTAAATTTAGTTAACAACAATGTTGGCGTCAGTTGCACTCGTTACCCGTTAGAGACTGTTTAAATTTTCGATTGTGACGTCACTAAACAATAGAGCATCAGATGTTAGATCTATAATCTAGGTGGCAATAGCTGATGGCCTGCAGGCAACTATCCATCGTCTGCTGAATCCTAAATCGCGTCGCCTTTGCAAAAGCAAGGCTGCTGCGAATTAGCTGTCTATCAGTAGCAAATATTCCAGAATAAATTTCCAATTCACACTGTGACAATTTGAATTGACTTCTAAAACTTTTTTTGTTCAATACGTCGTCTTAACTTGCGTGGAAATAAATTGAAAACAATGAGTTCTAGGTATTTGAAACGATCACTTAAAATTTTCTATGGTGATTTAATTTCCCAAAATAAAACGATATATTACAACAAACACTTGTCACTAGCTCATGATGTCATGATAGCACGGGTGCTACGACTTAGCAGACGATGGTTGAAATTACATTTTAGTCCATTATACAAAAAGCAAAATGATTTAGTTGTGAAAAATATTAATACTAGAAATTGGCAGTTTATAAAATTATTAATGACGGTAGTAAAAATTGGCCCGCCTATGAAAGAGAACAAAAAATGTAGAAAAAAATCATCTACATCAAAACGTAAAAACATAATATTGTAAATTAGTCTGTATTTTACTGAGTTTATCGTTTCTTTCCCTGTAATACAGATGATTTAAGATTTAATGATAAATTGCTAGGTAAAAACGATAGGCAGGTATACATAATCTAATATTATTGAAAGTACCACTTACCTAGCTACTGTAAGGATTGTAAACCAAGTGGAAGGCACACTGCTTGTCTTTTTGTTGAACAACAGTCATTGAAATACACGAACACAAAATTATCTGTTTCGCCTAACCTCAAATTTTAACCAGTGATTTAATTTATCGAAATAAGACGAAGTATTACAACAAACACTTGCCACGCACAACAATTATATATAAAAATCTTTAAAATCACGTTTCACAATATAATTAATCGAGTAATGATTACCGAAATTATTAAATTTAGTTAAAAACAATGCCCGTTTCAGTTTCACTTGTTTCCCGTTGGATACTGTTAAATTTTCTGTTGTGACGTCACCAAACAAAGCGCATCAAATGTTAGATCTTTAATCTAGGTGGCGCTGGCTAATGGGCTGCAGAGCAATTATTAGCCATCGTCTGCTAAATCGCGTCGCCTTTGAAAAAGCACGACTGCTGCGATTGATGACCACGATGACCTATGTGAGGCAAATATTCCAGAATAAGTTGCCAGTTCACATTATTAATAACTTGAATCGACTTCTGAAAACTTTTTGTTCAAAATAATTTGAAAATAATGAATTTTAGGTACTTTAAAACGTATTGTTTAAACTGAAGTTGTCTTTCTTAAATTTGCTAAAGAAAACTAAGTAGAATTTTTCGGGAAGTAAATATTAAAGAGTATTTTAATGTCTGTACAAGTTGAACAAGACTTTAGTTTTGATTTTTAAAATAAATAATCCCAGTAGTTTCAATTTAGTACCTAATGAATATGAATGTATATGTATAAAAGGAATGCTTCCTGGAGTTATTAAAAAAGAAACTGTAGCGCAATAATTATTCCTAAAAAGTAAACATCGTTTACACTCTTTCAAATATTGTTTATCTTATCTTATCTTAAAGAATTCAAGCCTATTTTCTGCCACATGCATTTATAAGAAAATTTTATGAAACAGTAACCCGTTGCCCTTAAACCGACCCTGATTTTGACCCCAAAATATCAACATAAATCACCTTCAGACCTTCTATTATTAAAAAAAGAATGTTATAGTGTGTAAATGTGTACTGACCTTTCGCTAAAAAAACTTGTCTGTATATTTACTAGCCCAAACGTACTCTAAAAAGTTCCAAACGAGAACTGAATCGTACTTTATATAAATTTGACAAAATATTCGAAGATCAGCGAAGTATTACAAATTATTTCATCTAGAAACGTGCGTAGGCGGTAATAAATTCATGAAACAAACGAAAAGCGCACCTTTGTAGCTGGGCAATGAAGAAATATCTCTGAAGCCACGGAATACTGAAAAATTTAGATGAGTTAATCAGGATGTCCAGCCCACAAACATAATATTTTATGATATGTGTTCAGCATATGCCGCGTGCCCGGATTGACCTATTTCCCTGGAAAATATGTACAGGGTGGTGATTTAAAAACTGCCTGTGTATTTTCCGAAAAATGGTGAATGGTCTGTCAGCCGTTTTATTAATTATAAAAAATTACGTAGTATGTTTTACGGTTTGAATTTTAAAAATAAAATAAAACTAAGGAAATAAATAAATAAAAGGAACCTAAGCTTTAGATTCAGAGTGACAACACAGTTTGAGCATTTTGAGATTGAATAGCCATTTTATTTAGCAACGATTTTTTAATCACAATCTCATTATAGTAGAAAAAAAGGACAATTCGGTTTGGAAATGAAAGAGAGTAATAAAACCCCGAGATAAGAACCGGCCATGGGCATGGTAATATTTCGTTTCAGGTAATTATCGGGTAATACTAATGCTAACAAGTAATGGGTGTACATGAGTATATTTTAGTGGATACATCATAGGGCAGGAGCCAGTGTATTGTGCTAGTGCAGTAGAGTAAAATTCGACTTGTGTTTAGTGACTATTGTGACAGTGGATATAATATTGTTTGGGTAAAATGTCGAGATTATCAGATTACGTACCTGCTAAACGCGTGAAAAGATGTGCGCTGTACACTCATTTTATTTTAAAAAAGAAATACCAACGCTAAACAAAATTTTAAGTGAACTTTCAGAGGACAACGATTTGCCAAAAATCAGTAGAAGCAAATTATGAGCCGTCTTACGAGAGTTGAACTTTTGCTGGGAAAAGCAGAACAGGAAGTCAGTTCTTATCGATAAAGATGAAATTATTTGTTGGCGAAGATCCTACTTAAGATCAATTAGAAAATTCCGTGACGAAGGGAGGAATATTTATTATCTAAACGAAACTTGGGTCAACGAGGGATATACTGTAACAAAGGTATGTCAAGATAAAAATGTAAAAAGTTTTCGACAAGCATTTTTGGATGGACTTTCAACAGGGTTCCAGGCACCTTCAGGTAAAGGGCGAATGTTAATAGTGACACACATAGGTAGTGCCAGTGGTTTTGTAGATGGCGGTTTACTTTTATTTGAACCTAAAAATACAGGTGACTATTACGAAGACATGAACGCAGATGTTTTCGAAGAGTATTTTACACAGATGTTAGATCTTATTCCTCCGGGGTCTGTAATTGTCATGGATGATGCCAGTTACCATTCACGGCAGACCGAGCGGACGCCTACGACTGCATTCAATGGTTATCCGGAAAAAACATTTCTTTTGAAACAAATATGGTGAAAAAGGAACTTTTGACACTTGTCAATCTTAATAAAGATCAGAAAAAATATATTATCGATGAAATGGCAACAAATCGCCAAATAACGGTACTACGGTTACCACCTTATCACTGTGAACTTAACCCAATCGAATTAGTCTGGGCGCAGGTAAAAGGAGATGTAGCGCGAAATAATATGACGTTTAAATTAAGTGACGTGAAAATTTTGTTAAAAAATTCCTTGGAACGAGTAACTGCAGATAACTGGCAAAGATGTATACATCATGTACAAAAAGAAGAGGAGAAAATGTGGGAACTTGATAATTTAATTGACGTTACTGTGGAACCTATCGTTATCAATCTAGGACAATATTCAGAGGATGAATTTTAATATACCTACTTCTTTATTTTCTTTATTATACATTTATACAACACTACATTTACTCACCATAATTTGAATTTTCAAAATACATATATTTTTGTGTGGAATAAAAGTCTATTCATTAAATTTAAATAAATATTTTAATAATAATATTGCATAATTTTATTTGAATTACTAAAAACCCTCTTAACCCGGTTATGATGCTTAAAGTAGCCTCATGTTTTGAAATGCTGTTTTTATATTGTTTACTTATAAGAGAAATGGGCCGACAAATTGAAGCGGCATAGACAAAGACGGATTTTCGGGGATTAAATTTTAGCTACCTGCTACAATTTAGTACGGTTCGGTCACACAAAGTTTTTTAAAAGTACACCTCATCTATACCGATAATACATAATATAAAAATATTGAATATAAGCACCAGTACTACATTTATTTACAATTTGCATACATAATAAGCTTTTATTACTCTCTTTCATTTCTAAACATACTATAATGAAACCGATTTATTCACAGAAACAAATACTTTGTTCCACAAAGATATTCAAATAAAAACAATATCGTTCTTTTAGATGTCAGAGGTATTCTCTACATCTAAGAGCTAATTCAAATTTGGAAGTTAAAGAACTTCCTTGTTAGCAGTTTCTGTTTTGTGCATTTTAATACTTGCTTACGGTAACTACTTCCATTCTTCGCATAAATCCTCTTCGAAGAATTCTCAATTTAATTAAATAAATCCACGAACAATGTGAAATTCTCGACACTCTACCGACTTTTATACAAAACTTCTGTACCGTTTCATACTGACTTCATTTCAATAGTATGCACTTATATCGTTCTATTTCCAGGCTCATTGTTTCGAGGATCCTTTACGGCAGCATGATTTTCGCCAGGACAACACCGTACTGCACCTTCCACAAGGACAAGCTCCAATGCCACGAACACCTGCCGAATATTCCGTATCCTAGCAACATAACAGTTCTGGAACTGTCCGATCTGAACTGGGAGATCCTGGACTTGAATAGCATCGCAAAGAAGTTCCCCAACCTCCAACGACTATCCGTCGTTGGAAGTAACATCAACAGAGTGGTGCCACCTGAAAATATCACCAGTATAAAAGTTAGAGTTTCCGTATTATGCTTAATTTTTGAAAGCAGTAAATAAATATAGAGGGTGACTTTGAAATAATGCGTTCGGTCAACAAATTAATAAATTTTGTAACAGTAGAAGAGGTTAAGATATAAATATATAAGATAGTGCTATAATGCTACTTGGGATACACACATACTCACGCTGTATCCGCTAAATCGTTAATTTCTTTATTTCAAGCACTCTGTATATAAAAGCGAGTATTAACGAGAACACTTTACATTTAGCAACGTATATTCTTTCCACTGTGACGTCATTTCATTCATACAACAAATACATTGTACACGCAATTTGCTGCTAAGTATACAGAGCAATGTTTACCTTTTTTAGATAAAATTGGAAGGAAAATTAGTCTCACGCTTTTTCATTTGTAGATATTGGAGTTGAGACGTTTGATGATAACAAACATCAGCTCCACGTTGCTAAGAAATTTTCCCTGTATCGAGGATTTAATCCTCGAAGGAAATCAGTTGTATTCCCTCGACAAGGATTTTTATTTGGGTTCACTTCAAAGGATGTATCTGAATCGTAAGTTAGAAGTTTATTAAATTTGGGGAAGTTTATTTGATTTAACGGAAAATTTGCGGTAAAAGGTAAATTTAGTTAGCAAAATTGTTTGAATGAGTTATTAAGTGTACAGTGTTCGCAGTAGAGGCTTCCACGAGCCTCTACTATTTGAATTCTACTTTTGCAATTAAGCCTGCAAATTATTTAAACTTCTCTTCAAGCATCGGGTAATAATCATTTATGAGACTTATTTAAAATTACCGAATAGTATATAGCACTAGCCAATGAGTAAACAATTTACTGAATTATTTAAAAAAGAAAATCTCTACGGGGGAAATGCGGCATGGATTCGATCAGCTGGTGTAGAACACCCGCAAAAGGAAAATTCAATATTCTAATCCCCGTCGTGCATTTGATGTGTCTTAAATGGAATATTGAAAAGAAGATGTTTCACTATATGATAAATTGCAATAAGTAAACTTTATGCAGGGCGTTTTTAAATAAAGACCACAGAATCCTTAGGTGAAAATAACGCATAATAAAAAAGATACAGGGTGTCAAAGTTAAAATTCTATTTTCTATATTACGTAGATAACTTACAAAATCCAAATATTTACATAAAATTTGTAAATCAGGGGTTTTAGCGGGCGAGAAATTCAAATTTGTTTCTAATTTTGACGTCACTAGTAGAGGGCGCCACTTATGACACATAATGTTTCTTTTAAATGGCAGAACTTTGCTGCTTAGTGTATCCATCTGACTATTAATTTTCGAAATAATCCTCTTTTTTATTATGCGATCTTAGATTAAATCGATTGGAATCGGTGGTTGCATTTTTGCTACTTCAATTTAAAACACCCTGTATTTAAATTTAATACCAGCATCCTTATACATCGTCTTGACTTGAGTCTAACATAATCCAATTTAAAACAGTGTATTTCTTCGAGCTTACTGACGACATTGCGACACAAGAGTAATTTCAGTACAATTTAACTGCTATTTCAAATAAAAGTAGGTATCAAGAAAATTTAAATGAGATGCGATGAGATAAGCCAGACTATGACAGCAAAGCTGAACATGGATAACACACTGACAAACATTTCTTTGAATTTCGATGCTCTGAATTCAAGTCTGAAGACTAGAAATAGCTAGAAGAAAAAATTTGAAGTTTGTTCAGATTTTGCGTAAAAAAATAACTGAAAATGGCAAACAATGATATGAATGAGAAACTTTAGAATAATTTCTAGATTAAATCAAGTTGTTCTTCTAATATATTTTGCTGAATCGAATTTGAATCTGAAGATTGTTGGACTCAAGCACTTAAAATTTTTGAAAAAATCGCAAAAAAACTGGCAAGGTATCGCTTTCAGTTTCTTCTTCTTAAAGCTCGCCAGATTGCATTTCTTCCTCTTCATGATCAAGGATGATATACATCCATAGGTTCGAGAACCACAGCTTTATCCGCGACTGATATATTTTCTGGTCTTTCTCTCAAAAAACATGTGTCGATGCAGACCATGTCATTATTAATTTCGTAAATTTCAGGTGCTCTGGTTTTCCATTCTTTTTCCATCGTATTACACGGGCCACAAGCTATATGTGATACCCAAGTTCACATCGTGGTTGGTAATTTCAAAACTAAAGCAATCTCTGTAAAGACTCAACCGACTTCGAATTCCATAAAATATATGAGAAGAATCTAATCTAAAAACATTTTTTTACAGTTTCTCACTCCTATTAATACGACCATTTGCCATTTTTTGCAACATTCGTTAAATCTATAGTGATGAAGCTTACAGACAGATTCCACATTTTGATTGAGCACATCAAAATGCATTTTAAACACTTGATGAAGGTTAAGACAAAAATTTTAGATTTATTTTTAGAGAGGTTGAGCTAAACGAAATCAATGTGTAAAAATAACAAACGATTGGTCTGATTAAAAGTACAGACCACTTTTTTGTGTTTTGGGGTAATCGATTTAACTGCATTACTTTATTCTTACGCAGTATCTTGACATTTCTAGGCAATAAATGGAAATGCTCGGAAGATCTTGAATGGGTCTTAAATTTAAATAGCACCATTGTCCAGGACCTTGATGAACTAGTCTGTCATGGTATTCCTCATTCTGGGAAGCCACTTCTTCCAATTGCTCAGTACTTAAAAGTAAGCAACATTATACAATAAAATATTGATTGTATGAGCTAGCAATCATTATGTAAAAGAAAAGATTGCATGATTGATGTTAATAATTTATAAAAAATTATAAGACCGTTTCTTTATACACAGGGTGTTTCCTAATTGCGTGCAGGAAATCCAGGAGCGTATTCTATTATTAAAATTTAAAAAATTTTGTTAAATAAAATCCCAGAAAAATGTATTTAAATATTATTAATATATAATTATTTTGCCAAAATTGGTGTAATAAACAAATATCCCTTAAAATTCCATTTCAAATTGACAGGACGATTATTTTAGGATATTAAGGACCAATGTACAGAAAAATGCGACTGCTCATTGGCGCACATAGTGCGCGATCCAAAATCCGACCTTCTAGAGCCTATCATACTGGTGAATTGCTCATACAGGGACCTCACCGAGCTCCCGTCCAAACTGCCGCAGAAGACAAAAATTTTACACCTAGAAGGAAATTCGATAGAAAACCTGAAACCGCTCAAAACCAATCCCGCGTACAGGAGTCTCATGGATTTGTACCTGGACAATAATAAGGTCAATAGCATTGCCGTTTTGGAAGGGTCCCATTGGTTGACCCACCTAAGGGCGTTTTCGTTGAAAGGAAACAAATTGACAAAGGTGGGTATGACTTCAACTACCAATATATGGTGGTCGTGCAAACATTTCCCCCTCTCTTTTTCTCCGTTAGTATTCGAGATACGAAGAAACGTTAAGGATGAAAGTGGTAGCACCTTTTAAATATTTTTTAAAGCGCAATGAGAGATGTAGACCTATCTTTTGATTTTTTTAAACGGAACACTTTGTTTTTACACTATTGGAAAGAGCGTTAATTGAAATTTTTCAAAATATATCATACAGATTGCTTATATTATGCGGTTTTCGATATATTACATGTTTATTGTTAATATGAAACATCATATAATTCATGAAATATGATATCAAAATATATAGGGTGTTTCATTTAAAGAAAACAAAATTTAGACCTACATCTCGGAAATGCGATATTCAATTGTTCTTTTGATGTACAGGGTGTCCGGGAAAATAGAACATGAAAAAATAAGAATAAAAGTTCCTATAACCTGCAACTTTCATTCTTACACCTTTTCTTGTATCTCGAATAATAACCGAGAAAAAAGGGTGGCCACCTTTTTCGTGACCATCCAGTACAATTTGGATGTCATAATTTCCGTTGTTATATTTTCTAGATACCTGTATATGCTCTAGATAACGCCTTAGAGAAAAACACAAATATGCCCAACGCTGTACGAATTCTTCTTGGCGGGAATCCATGGCGTTGCGATTGTATTTTTGTTCCAGTATTTCAAGTAAATTTTGCATTCGCGTGCAATAATAGATGAGTACGATAATTTTGATTATTTCTAGGACATGCTCCAAAAATATGCGCCGCATATTAAGGATATCAATGACATTAGATGCGCTTATGTTGAAGGGGATGAAAATTCGCTTTTGCCAGTATGTTTGTTTAGTTTGCTTCACCCAGTACTATTAATAATACGTTTTTAATCTTTATTTAGATCGTCGAATTGTCGAGGAGCTCCGTATGTAAATATCCTACAGAATATTCCATTCAAGAAGCCTTGGACATGTTAAATGCGGTGCTGGCCTGTCTCATACTATTTATATTGGGCAAACTGGCCTACGACTATTACCACTTCAAAAGGACCGGCCGTCTGCCTTGGATTGTTACTAAAATGCCTTGAATTCCATTATTGTTATTGTTATATTTTGTCCATTTTCCAATAAATACTATTTTTTGAAAAGTATTGTGTATTTTATTAATTGTTGGAATTAAATATGTAATAGGTTAAAATCAATTTTTAATATGTAACTGAACATAGAAGAACCATTATAAAACGAAAATAACATGTTGATGCAACGTCAGAATCTAAATCAAATACTTTTGGTTCCTATATTATTCATAAATTTAAATTCACAGGATATGACGCTAACAGCGCCATCTAGTAAGGCTGATTTAAACTATTGGTCTCTCTATCACAAAATTCCACTGGATAAAAAATCCCAGAATCCCAACAGTTATAAAACTTGAACTGTCTACACGCCATTAAATAAAACTGTTAGGACAAAAATTCATAATTACAGATGAGTTCGAAGTGTTTCGTACCAAACTGCAAAAACACTGTAGGCGTAGTTTTTCCGGAAGAGCCAAATCTAAAGAAAAAATGGTCGGAAGCTTTGAAAATAAGAGATATAACACCTAACCTGACTAGCTTTGTGTGTTTGGAACACTTTGAGGAAGCTGATATAATCGACAGCGAGGGCTCAGGTAACGTTTAAAAAAAAATCCTTCCAGTGTATATAAAGTGTATATATAAAAAATTAGTTACAGTCAAGGAAGGAGCAGTACCTACGAAGGTTGCTCTACGTCCTACCAATAATGACAAAGACGTTGAATCTGAGAGCCAAGAGCTTTGCGAAGATACTGCTGAGAGTCATGAACAAGCAGATGAAGTACAAGTGAAAACTGAGGCTTGCACACAAATTGTGGAACAAACTGATGAAGAAACAAATAAAATGTCTTCCGAAAACATATCTAAAGACGAGTCTAAAGATAATATGGTAGTTAGTAGTGAAGAAGACTCTATAGATCATAACAAAGAATCAACTTCTAAAGATGACGTTGAGGACTTTATTATAATAGAAGATGCAACAGGTAAGTATTTTTATCATAAATGTAATGTGAAAATTCAGTGAGATGCTTGTAGAAGTTTCGATAACATGTCAAGAAAAGAAAACTTGTAGATTATGCACAGAAGAAAAATCGGACATGAAAAATATATTTGAGGAAAAAATAGAAAATGTACCTGTCTCAGTCGCTATCATGGAATGTATATACCCCATTGAGGTATGTTCGTTTTAATTTGTGTATAATATGTATTATTAACTAATATTGTTTCAGATCTTAAAAAACGATAAACTGTCAAAAGAAATATGTTCCACTTGCCTTGAATGCATAAATTCTTACTTCAAATTCAGATCCATTTGCCTAGACAACGATAAAAAACAAAGGGATATTCACGGTGAAGACAAAAGTCTATTTACACAATCGTCTGACCAAAAACGCAAAGCAGAGCCTAGTACCAGCACATCGTCGGGCAAAAAACCACGCGTACACGAAATTTTAAGCGATACCGAAGACGATTACGACGATCAAGATGACTTGGAATCCCTAAGCGATTTTCTTGTGAAGAAGAATGATCCTCCAGACAACAAACAGAGCTTTCAGTCTCCGCCACCGTTAGTTCCGTTGGCAGCTTTGTCTTCCAAGCAAGCAGCAATCAAAGCGAAGTTTGACAAAGTGGAAGAAGAACTGCGGAGGGTGTTGGAAGGTCAACTTACGGAGGAGCAAGCCAAGGCAGAGAACATAATAATCCACGTTGAAAACGACGAGGAACGATCTCTCGATAAAGTAGCAACTTTATCGAAATTAAAACTTCCCATCGTTATCAAACCCGTGGAGACAAAAAGAGTAAAAAAAAGTAATCAAGGTGTCGTTTGCATATGGCATGAGGAAAATCCAACAGGGTCGACTACTGTAAAAACTGGTGAAAGCAGTCAAGTAACTCTTCCGAAATGTATTAATGTTAAAGTTAAGGAGAACTATAAGTCTGAAATTGGGATTTACGAGGGGATATCGATAAGGTATGTGTTCGAAGTGGAGTTCTGTGAAATTGGCGGATATTTGTTTGAGTACAGGCTCTGCAAGGGCAATCTAAGGTAAAAGTCATTCGAAATCAGAAGTGGGATTTTTTTGCAATAGGCGTTTTTTCCATAGGTTTTTGCGATGCGTTCTTCCAGCTTGCCAGGCTTTGGGTGTCCAGGAACGTATTAAATTCGGTACTTACAACACAGAAGTCACTATTCAGAAACCGCACAATCACAGGAGACCCGATGAAGCGGAAAAGAAGAAGCAGATGTTCTATTACGTCATGAAACGCAAGATGCAAAGCGACAAGACCCTCAACTTCAGAAGTGTCTACGACGAAGTTTGTAAACAGTAAGTTTCACTAAAAAAATATGTAGTGATTCAGTCATTAATTTTAAGAGAAAAATGAGTATAATACAAATAAGGGATTAAAAATAAATGAAATGTGTATTACACTGGAAAAAAAACATTTTGAAATTATTTTTAACACTTTTTTTCCATTTTCTGTTTTTATAAGGCCTTCAGAATAATATGTTGTTAAAATTAATAACATAATAACCAAATCATGTCTGCAAAGCTTTAGTGTCATTTCTCTATGTAGTGATCCAGAGATCAAACAACTGGTACCGCTCCGAAACGTCATAAATGAAATCTGCCGCCACCAACTCACTTACAAAATGCCTCCGATCAATTCGTTTGACCACTTTTACAATCACGTAGAGGACGACGCCTTCCAGAAGTTGCATTTCACTCACAACGGCGTGCAGTTCTATCAGGACAGGTTCATGGCAGAGGACGATTCCAAGGCGATAGTTTTTGCTAATGCCGAAATCATAGAACAGGTCTCTTACAGTAATTTGATGTATATCGATGCCTCGTTCAAGATCGACACCAGCGAGCAGTTCAAGTACCAACTTGTGACCGTCTTGGTGTGGATCGAAGACAGTGTAAGTAGAAAATGATGGCAAAGAAGTTTTTTTGTAGGTGATTTTGTTGTTTTTGTCGTGCCTTTAACAATGCTTGAGACATTAGGTGATCACAAACGGTAAACTACTAAATTTATACCCATAAGTGGCCCATCTAAATTTAGAAGGCATTGCAATTATTACCCTAGAACTGATAAATTAGTAATTTATCATTATTATTTATTACATTTACTAGCCTATTATAACAGTTTAAGGAACAAATTGTCTCTTTCTGGTACATATTATCAGATATCTAGTGGTGTCGATTGCAATGCCCTCTACCTACAAACGTCAAAAGTTAGGGGCAACATTAACAGACAGATATTCTTATTCCTATGTATTTAATGATGTGGGTTATTGGTTATATTAGCTTTGCTATCAGATAATTAAAAGTAATGTTTTGACGTTTGTAGGCCGTCCAAACTCAGAAGGCATTGCAATCGACGCCCTAGGATCTGACAAATTAGTAATTTATCATCATTATTTATTACATTTTCTAGCCTGTTGTAACAGTTTAAGTAACAAATTGCCTCTTCTTTTAGTACATTTTTATCAGATATCTAGTGGTTTTGATTTCAATGCCCTCTGGATTTGACATTCCTGACAACCTACAAACGTCAGAAATTGTGGGCAATATTAACAATTAGACGGGCCTTCTTGTTCCTATGTATTTAGTGATGTGGGTTATTGGTTATATTATCTTTGCTATCAGATAATTCAAAGTAAAATTCTGACATTTGTAGACTGTCCAAACTCAGAAGGCATTGCAATCGTTGCCCTAGAATCTTATAAATTAGTCATTTATCATCATTATTTATTACAATTATGACATTTTCTAGCCTGTTGTAACAGTTTCAGTAACAAATTGCCTCTTTTTTTGGTACATGTTATTAGATACGTATTGGTGTCGATTGCAATGCCCTCTGGATCTAATTTTCTTGACAACTTATAAACGTCAGAAGTTGTGGGCAATATTAACAATTAGATGAATCTTATTGTTGTTGATGAGATGTGAATCATTGATTATATAAGCTTTGCTATCAGATAAGTCAAAGATTTTGACATTTGTAGGCTGTGCAATCGACAATCTAGGATATGATATGTCATGTATCATTATTATTTATTATAATTATTATTAGCCAGTTTAAGTAACAAATTATTCCTCATTTTATTTGATACATGTTATCAGATATCTAGTGGTGTGCAATGCCCCTTAGATCTTACATTCCTGGTCTATAAATATCAAAAGTTATGAGGAATAACAACAATTCCATGACCCCATTTTGGTTCTATCAGTTTTGCTATTATATTAGTATCAAATTAGACATTTACCATTATTATTTAACAGTTTAAGTACCAAATGGTCTCTTTTTCTGACACAGTATCGATCGCAGTGCTCCATAAACTCTGATATTTTTCTAACCCACAAAAAGTAAATGCTGTAGGCCATATTATAAATTTCAGTGATAGCTGAAGGCATTGCATATTTAAGTCATAGGTGCTTTTAATGACATAGCTTTTATTTCATATTTTTTTTTAGTATTACCCGATACTCTACGCCCTGGTCAACCGAAAGACCCAGGAAATCTACAAGAAAATCTTTGAATACCTACACGACAGCCTCGCTCCTAAGTTACGGCCGCACGAAATCGTCACAGATTACGAAGCGAACCTATACTACGCCTTGGGCGAGACCTACCTCGATTCCGCTATAGGAGGGTCGGTTTTTTACTACACCCAAAATTTGTACAAGAAAATCTGCGCCTTGAACCTTTCCAGAGACCTGGAAACAAATTCCTACTTTCGAAACATCTACCACATGCTTCTGATGTTGCCGTTGCTGCCCGTCAATACGATTTTGGACGGGCTTAACAACATGGAGATACAAGCTAGAGATTTGGGCTTGACAGAGTTGACTCGACCGATTTTCGACCACGTCCGGACCGAGTGGATCATGAAAGTCACCCCGGATTTGTTCTGCGTCCACCGGCTAGAGAGTCGAATAAACGAGAACGTTATCGCTCCATTCAAGAAACTCAGAGACTTCATAATGCTGTCCAAGGGCAAAATGCAACGGCAGAACACCACGATAATGACGGTCGTGGAGAAATTGATAGAATTAGAGCATTTTCTTCAAGTGACGTACTCGGCGCCCAATAAGAAGTCTTTCGCGAGGGATTTGAGCAGTTCGCAGAAGAAAAACGTGCTGAAGGCTTGGCAGTATATCGAAAGTCACCCGAAAATCAATATAAACAACTTTTTTTCCAAAGTCCTCGGGTATATCAAGTGTATGGAGAACCAATTGTGGATTTGGGGGTTCTACAGGTACGTCGGCGACGTTTCAGACGATCTGATCAACGCTACAAACTTTTCCATCGTTTCTAACGACGTGGAAGTGATAGAGCAAAACGAGGATGTGGAACAGTTAGATTCCGAGTATGCGGAAACGGAAGGAGAAGCCGCGGAAGAGGGAGAGAACGGACAATTAGTAATGGAAGCGGTGATCGATGAAAATGGAGGGTTTGTGTTGCAAAACGGCGACACCAGCGAGCAGAGCACTCCGTTTGAAAATGCTTTTCTTAAATATGTGTACAAAGAATAAAGTTTTTTTTTGTTTATTTATTTTTAACGCCCTGATCTACAGTTTATAAGAAATATAGTGTTACTTTTGAAAATGTGTTTTTATTCACTTCCCTCTAAAATGAAACATCGAAAGTAATAAAAGCTTATTTATTTTAGTTCACAACTTAGAACAAAATTAACGAATCATGTTTAAAATGAATACAATCATGTTTAAACGTTTAATAGAAGTTTTATAGTTCGTTATCCGTTGCAAATTTATAATAGAATTGGAAAGGAAACTACATTATTTACACTTTGAAGATGCAGAAATTACTTTTCTCATGACCGAAAAACGGAACGAAATACCTGCTATTTTAAATAATTTATTGAGATATCAATAACATTAGAAAACCTTAACTAAACGTAGTACAGCAAATTTAACAATTTCATGAAAAAATAATCACTTAGAATCCTTTAAAACAACCACCGCAACTCTCTCAACGGAGCTCTAGCTCGCGTTGGAGCTTAGCTTCGAAGGCTGAACTAAAGACGTCTTCCTTACTGGGATATTCTCAGGGGTAGGAATAGCCTCTCCTGTTGCGGTGAACGGAGTGGGTCCAGGAAGTTTAGCTGCTGGCTTGTTGATTCCTCCCTTTTTTTGTTTGGCCATTTGGTAGTCCCCGGAATCGAAGAACTTCTGGCCTTTAGCTAACCTTTTCTGCAAAAATGCCGAATGTCCTCCAGCCAGGCGGCCTGGGGGAACGCCGGGGGCCCCAGGCAGAGCATACTTCGCCTTCAACTTGGCCTCTTCTTGCTTTTCCAGTTCTTGTGGGGAAAGTTCTTCCTGCATCTGTTCGGTTTGATCGCTTTCTTGATCAGTCATGTTTGTGTACTGAAATAGATTTGACAGTTCAGCCTAAAATAATGAATTCCTTAGTTTTGAGGAAAGAAAGATAAAGATAAGGTAAATATTTTTTTTAAACACAACTCACCTGGGGTGTAGAAAAGTTGCAGTGCTTTTTATATTAATTGCCTTCTTAATTTTCGTAGTTATTCACTGTAGATAAATTAATCTAGAAAAGCAGATACTTTTTATTTCTTTACAAAATCGACAGGCAAAATGAAATGGTGTTTGTTGATTGAGACAAAAACGGTTACAAATGCCTAACTTCATACGAATGCTAAATGTCAGATTTGAAAATAATTTTATTAAAATATCTAATATTCGCAAAATATTTGTGTTTTTATATAACAGAAACCAAAAGTATTTTCAAATCATAAATTTACAACAGTTACTTATTTTTAAATCGATAAAGAGCAAAGCACAATTAAATACTGTGGTTATCAGTTATTGATAAATATTATTAGATTACCTTATTAATTAATACCTTGATTTTCGCAACAAGAGCAACAGCATAATAGATTACGGACTAGAATAAACCTCAAAATAACTTTTTTGTCCACTTCTAGGGGGCCGTTAAATTCTGTTTCTAATAAAAGTCAGTGATCAATGGTATTCTTACTTTAATAATTTATCTATCTCTTTCTATCAATGCTACCCGCTATCCATATTTTTTCTTTCCTATGGTATACCTGCTACTAGTGATTTTAACATTATTTATTTGGAAAAATAACATCAAGTGAAAATGTTTATTGATTTTAGCAATTTGTGATACTAAAATAGGATTGTTATGTTTACTTGCCAACAGTTTATTTAGTGCTAAAATTTTAATACACCCTAAAAATACTGAGTGTGAATCTTGCCAAAATTTCGGCAAAATGGCAGATCAAATAGGCAATCAGTCTAATCAAGGTTTGTTTTTTTTCTTACAAATATTGTTTATTTATCCCAAGCCATCGTGTATATCATGCTAAATTGTTAAATTCCTCAAAATAAGTAATACAACCCAAAAGATTTGTTTACGTTTTATCTTTATCATAATTTATAAAACACTTAAATAAACATTACTTGCATAGTGTTTTTTAGTTCGTAGGCCAGATTTAATGAGAATAGATTTCGCTCAAGCAAGCCCTCCAGCCCCTTTTGTTTTTCGTCCACTGCCTAGTCAACCAGTGGACAAAATTGGGGTTGCGACAGCTTCCAACAGACCTAAGATGACTCTTCCCGCTGTAACTAAAGCTAAGGAGCCTGCATTGTTTTCACGGTAGGCATTTCTATTCAATCTGATACATATTTTATGTTAAAACACTTAATTTTTTAATATTCACAGTTCTCAACCCGTTGAACGAACTAAAATAAGGTAAATTCGAAAGATTTTTTGTCTTGTTTTAATTTTTGTGTGATGTCCATTGCATGTTATTGATTTAATACTGGGGGTTTTAAAAATAGAGAAAAAAACTAATAAGTTTTAATGATTCATTTGTTATAGTAATGTTAAAATAGGTAATGGTTTTATTGAAGATAGTTTTCATTTTAACCAAAGTAAATTTTGATAAGTAATAGATATTCCTATTAAAAAGTATTTTGTGCTATTAATAACTGCAAATAATTATGAAGATTATATATAACAAAACAAATAGATCATCTAGACTAAAAATTAAAAAAAAAAATTTAGTGAGTGACCAATATCGCAAACAAAATAGTTATAGTTTTATTTTTTTTATAAGATTATTAATCAGACATCTTAGTTTTGATCTTGCAGTAATTGTTTTAAATCCTACAGAGATACATCTTATGCATTTATTAGCTGTGGAAAATTTTCAGGGAACACAAGTTCAAAACTTGCGCTTCTATGAATTCTGTAGGCAAACTTCAAATACACGGTGCCAGTTATGACTTTACGTCAGACGATTTACAAGATTTAGGTGAAATTGGGAGGGGAGGATTTGGTACTGTTAACAAAATGGTACACCGGAAATCCGGTACTGTGGTAGCCGTAAAAAGAATCAGATCGACCGTCGACGAAAAGGAGCAGAAGCAGTTACTTATGGATCTGGACGTGATTATGAAGAGTAATGAGAGTAAATATATCGTGCAATTCTACGGAGCGCTTTTTAAAGAGGTGCAGTATGACGTTTTATATTTTAATGAGTATTATTTTACAAGTATCTGTACCCAAGTTTCAAAATAGTAGAGTGATCAATTTACAGCGTTAGGGTGAGTAGGACAGATGAAGGGGACAAGATTCCATAGGGGTACCATTTAAGAAGGGTTCAAAGAACAAAAAATTAGTAAAAATAAGTTGACGTTGAGTGAACATAGCATTTTAATAGTTTAAAAATCCTTCAAGAAATGTCTGCCATTTACTATATTGCAATCGTGCCACACTTTTGTCACCATATGGCCTTCATTTATCCACATTTTGTTTGTGTAATATATTCTTCAATTCAAGTTTTGACTTTCTAATATTTGTCTTAAATAGTTTCTTCGCCATGTCATTTTTTTTAATAAGTATTCTCTTTTGATTTTGTCGTGTAAAATGGAAATTTATGCAACACAAAAAAAATTATCTTGTGATATAGCACCCTGAATTGTTCTATAAATCTCATATTTTGAGTTTGAATTTTCCCACGCACACACTCATGGCAGCGCTGCAGATAAACAGATCTGCTTTGTATGCGGAACATATAATTTTATAGAAAGATACACGAACAGCATGCATTTCTCTTTGTATTGACTGCTGTAAATTATAAGTCACTCCATACTATTTTGAAACTGTAGGTGTTTCTCTGAAATGGGCAGATCTTACAATTTCAGCTATTTTTTCTAATTCAGGGTGACTGTTGGATATGTATGGAACTGATGGACACCTCCTTAGATAAGTTTTACAAATTCATATACGAAAAGCTGAAGAAGAGGATCCCAGAACCCATTCTGGGAAAAATCGCTTTAGCTACGGTTAATGCCTTAAACTACCTTAAAGAAGAACTGAAAATAATCCACAGAGACGTTAAACCAAGCAATATTTTATTAGATAAGGGCGGTAATATTAAACTCTGTGATTTCGGTATTTCTGGGCAGCTCGTAGACTCAATCGCTAGAACTAAGGACGCGGGATGTCGGCCTTACATGGCAGTAAGTTTTACTACGCTTTGTGATTATTAAAAATACATTTTTACTAACCCGTAGCCCGAGAGAATAGACCCTCAGACCGCAAAGGGTTACGACGTCAGAAGCGACGTTTGGTCGTTGGGAATCACATTGATGGAAGTGGCGACAGGACATTTTCCCTACAAGAGGTGGTCAAGCGTGTTCGATCAACTTCACGAAGTGGTAAACGGAGATCCACCTAGGCTAAAAACTAACCACAACGCGAACACCTTCACTGCAGAGTTTGTTAACTTTGTAAATACTTGGTGAGTAATAAACGTGTACATTTTCATGGACGTGACATAAAATCATATATTTTTCCCAGTTTGATAAAGAACGAGCACCAGAGGCCAAAATACAAGCAGTTGCTCCAAGACCCGTTCATTCTGAGGGCCCAGAAGGAAGAGGTGGACGTGGCCGCTTACGTGACGGAAATAATGGACGAAATGGCCAACAACGGCATCAGCGCCTTCACGACAAACCTGCAGTGAAGCGGCGCCGATCGGCCACAGTACGTTTTATTTGAATATCCCTTGTTGTAGTTGTGAGAATTCTCGTTAATGTTTCATTGTTTGTCGAAATTGTCACACAACTTCCTATTGCACTTTTTTAAACGGTAATGTTATGTTCCCCGGGGTCCCTTCCCAAGCCCGTTGTAGTGAATCGAAGACAATAATAGATTAAATCATTATAGAGCGTCTTAGAACATTAACGAGGCTTTCCAACTATTTTTGAAACACGATTTTTCGTTGAATAAGCATAGTTGTTCAGTCAACATCTCAGGTGATGTAAAATAGTGAAAAGTCCTGTTAGAAATATTGATTACGTAAGTTAAGACAAACCCGTACCTCGGTGTCGAAATTGTAGACTGGAAAATTAAACATGCCACGATAGGAAACATCAATAAGCATTAGTAAAATCACTAATTGCTGCTGAAACTGTCTGTCACCCAAAGCTATGATGGATGATTTTATAACTTCAACTCATATGTCCCACATCTATTCTTCACTTTGTATGTTCATAATGCAGTTATTCTATATCTCCTGCAGAAGTTTTAGGGACAATTAAGCCAAGTTTTTGTGTTATGCAATTTGAATTTTTTTTGTGTTGGAACTTTTACAAAAACATCCGTAAATCATGCTACAGATCGCATATTTTATGTCATTTACTTTTCCTGCCACCTGTCTCAGTTTTTTTGCTTTCTTCCACTTTTACTACTTTTAATGCATTATAAATAATAGCAACAGAGACTTTGGTGAAAAAATCGCACCTTTCCACAGCATCATTCACCAACATATTCGTGTGTAATTCCGAATTTCCTGATAGAGATGCAGATTTGGTCATCTGTTCTTTTGTACACGATAAAGATAGAAATAGAGGTATAGATTATCATAACGTAATCTTCAGGATGCTGAGAATAAGTATTTACAAGCAGAGTATCCATAAAATTATTTTATTAGATTGACAACTTGTAAAAAAAAAAAAAACGATATTTATTGAGTATAACCCAAA
The DNA here is from genome assembly GCA_025584915.1 of Monochamus saltuarius. Classification (NCBI taxonomy): domain Eukaryota; kingdom Metazoa; phylum Arthropoda; class Insecta; order Coleoptera; family Cerambycidae; genus Monochamus; species Monochamus saltuarius. The sequence goes on from CM046727.1 coordinate 3,969,589, forward strand.
AGGCCATTGACCGAGGTCCTTCAGCCTGTAACAACTTGTAATAATGGTGGTTTAATTAATTATTTGTGACGTTACTATCTGTAATTCCGACACCAAGCGTAGCAGGTTCATTTGTTGTTTTCCGATTTATCAAACAGTGGATTTTTATGAGGGATGTGCCACTAGAAATTCTTGGCACATTTGAGATGTAATTAAAAATTGCCTAAAAAGTACAGAAATTATTTATCAAAAAATAAAAATTCCTGAATGGTATTTTTAGACAAATTATGAAAAATCCATAAAAAATTATGAAAAGTTAAAGAAAATCCTTACGAAAGTAATAAAGTCATTATCATTTTTCATGATATTCCTTAAAATTATTAAAAGTATTTCATAGTGATATTTTAAAAATATTTTAGTTAAATTATTAGTGGTTTAAAAGTTACAGTGTTGAAAAATTTGTATTTTAAGCTTTGGCCACATAATAAAGTATTTTAGTATGTTAAAAAATACAAATTAAGGAAATTATATTAAAAAATTATTAAAGTAATTCATAAGAAGTAATTTAAGTAGTTGTATGCTTTATTGTCGAGTGGCACACCCCTCGACCTTTTATTTGGCTCAGCTGTAACTCGGAGTTGTGAGGATTCTTCGAAATTATCATCTACAACTTTTGTTTTTATTACAATTTTTTCATGTCAATCCCTAAATTTTCGGCTTTTTTCTTCAAAACGCCCAGTATATTACAGTTTTTTTTTCTAATGTGACGTTAATCCTTAACACGTTTCTTTAGTTGTAAGGACAGAATTGTTATAGTACCGTGCCTTCATAAATGATTACAAGCCACGTGATCAGGGTCGAGATTTTCAAATCAATCGCAGATCAATTCATATGCGAATATCCTTTTCTCACTACGGCAATTGAGAGAGACAAGAAATCTATTTGCATACGAGTTGTTCTTTGAGAATCATAGTCCTGTTCACGTGGCTTTTAATCATTTATGAAGGCGCTGTATAATCGATTTAGACGTCGGATCTCCGAGTTACGAATCGTTGTTTTCACTATGTTTCAGAACAAAATAGTTTACAGTGTAATACATGATTAACTTTTGATATTAATTTTTAGAAAGGTGTATTTAAGTATCAATAATTAGCATAGTAACATAAATAATGTTGAAGTAGTTATTATCTAAGAACGTTACTGATATTAATACACCAATGAAGAGTCCATTTTGTACATATTAAAGATATGCTTTTTTTTAAATTATGTATTATTTGTGATGTAAAACTTATGTAAAGAATTATTCAGTCATATTTGAATAGTAGTCGAAATATACCGTCTTATCGAAAATTGAAAAAAAAAAAATATTCTTGGTGCTTTGTTTTGTATTATTTTATTTATATTTTATATATTTCTCTATGTATATTTGGTGTATTTTACCGAAATTTTAAAGATTATTTATATTTCCTTTCGTGTAAAAAAATTGTTACCTTTCAAAGAAAGAAAGTAATAAAAAGTTGCCTATTGTATCTTACGACTGTATATATTTAAGTGTATGTTGTTAATATTTAATTTTGTACTCAATTGTTTAATAAATAAACAAAATTATTGTTTATTTCATGTTGAGTATGTAAAATAAAACATGTATATTATACGACCGCTATAGTTTTATTTCATGTAAGCTATAATGCAGGATTAAATAAATAATAAATTTCAGTGCTCATTTCGTTCAGTAAACAGTTCGTGTGAAATTTATGGGGAGAAGAAAACATGTAAAAGGGTCTTACAATACAAACCTTGCAGGTATCCCTGCTGTTTATGAGTGCAGTGATTTCTGATCTGAATGACTGAATTTCGTCACAAGTTTGTGACTTATTGTTTTCTCCATTTCATCTTTCAAAATAGCAGCAAAATGATTCACAACTTTGAAGTAGTTCAAATGTACCACATGTGGCTCAAAAACTGTGGAGTAGTTCAAATGTACCATATGTGGTTTATAACTGGTAGTAGTTCAAATGTACCACAATCATAACTTAAAGGAATCGCATCTTTAAAGTGCTCGATTGTGACGAAGTCAGAGAAGAAAGGTAAAATATTTTCAGTAAAATAATAAAAAATTGCCTGTTGTATATTACGCCGTATATTTAAGTGCATGTTGATTGATATTTAATTTTGAACTCTCTCAATTGTTTAATAAATAAACAAAAATATTTATTACGTGTACGTAAAATAAACATGTATAGACCACTATAGTTTTATTTCGTAATAAGATATAATACAGGATTAAATAAATAAAAAAATTTATTGCCACTCCTTCATAATATGCTCATATTCGAAGTCTTCGATAAACGGCTTATCTATATTTCTGATCATATTCTCTCCGCAGTACAGGCATTCTGACGCTACGATATTATCGATTTCCGACTTTACTATTTCCTTAGCCGACATTCCGGTAGAACCGGTGCTTAAGTTATCCATGTTAGTCTGATTGTTCAATATCCTCAACTGTCGCTCCAGATCTGCCAGTCGGTTCTTCTTGGCGGGACCTGAAATTCTCTTACATTTACATTTGAAATTCTAGATTAATGTTATCTTACCCAACGATGGACTCAATTCGCTCAGCAAGCAGTCCCTGTGAAATTTGTGGTGGCAAGGGAACATATAAAAGGGTCTTAACATAAGCGTTACGTTGCAAACCTCGCAGGTATCCGAGCTGTTTATGAGCGCGTAGTGATTTCTGAAGGACTGAATTTCATCACGAACTTGTTCCGCAGACTTGGTTGCCTCTTCCATCTCATCCTTTAAGTTCTGAATGTGTTGATTGTACTCCTATTAGAAGCAACAAAATTAGTTTCATAAATGAAGTAGATCAAATGTACCACAATCATACCTTAAGAGAATCGCAGATTGCGTCTTTAAAGTGATCGATCGTGACAAAATCCGAGAAGAAAGGTAAGATGTCTTCGATCTTCACCAGATCGCACTGTTTCAAAAAAGCCATTGCCTGCTGTATGTCGTCTTTGCCGCTCACCACATTTTGAGCTGTGAAAATATTAAAACACAGTAGTTTGAATTACCAGTAGGTTCTGCACAAATTCTAACCTATTTTTAGCCACAGCTTTTTCCTCAATTCCAAATCGGTCTCGGGAGACATGTTAGCCATCTTCTTCGCTAGTTCTAAGTCTACGGTGAGTGCCAAGTCCACGGCAGACTCCCATAGCCCTAATAATCCAGACAGTTGAACACATGCCTTTGTTAGGTTATTTTCGTGGCATAATCGTAACGCAAAGTGTACATCGTAATTAACCTGGAACAAACATAGAACAACACCGTACACATACTAGAATTTGATTGTATACCAAACTGAGTTCCTGTCCTTGGGAATTTAAATACTCCATAAGTTTCTGCGGGTTGTGTTTTGCGTAGAGCGAAACCAAAAAGTTGTGTACAGCTTTGTCACTGTTCTTTAACTTGTCGATGCAAAATTCCAAGTATCTGATGACTTCTACTGCGTGCATTTCGCCGTTGCAGGACACCATAGCGGGAAGGAGCTTCAACGGTGACAATCGTCGTTCTTGTTCCATTATGACTTTTACCATGTGTTTGGGAACCTCTTGAATTAAAATCGGGGCAAATTGGTAATACAATTCGTAATTATTCTGACTTTTAAGGACCTCTAGGGCTTCGTGGAAATTATTTTTAAAAATGTGTTGACGTATTAACTGAAACAAAATGGTTTTATCATAAGAAAATAGTGACAGAAGTGCAAAGTACCTGCTCAAAATCTTTGTTTACGATCGTAAGCTTTATGAGGTTATTCTTGTCACCATGGCTGGCCATTAGTTCATATATAGTGCCTTTATTAATTCTAATACACTCGGAAATTTCTTGAAGAGCAAGAAACGTTTCAAATTCCTTCTGAATATCAGAGTACGTCGCGCTCTGCTCGAGTCCTTCCAAACGCTTCTCTTCCAGTTTGGTGAGATAAAGTTCCACGACCCATATAACAATCATCGTAATCTGCGTTTTATCTTGAGGCTTCAACGTATCCAGTTTATTACGCAAAAATAACTTTAACGCGTCCTGCTGGTCTACTTGTATGAATTTCAAACAGATTTCTTCAAAACTGGAATGAGTTTCAGCGTATCGTTGAGCGCTCAGCTCGTACTGTTTGTTATTGAAGAGCATGTCGGCTTCTTTTATGAGGACTTGATTGTAACACGCCTCGTTACTGCGAGAATATTTCTTTGCTAGATCGAACTGTTCGTTTTTGCAGAAAATCTGCCAAACGTTGCGTTCTTCTCGGGTTATTTTGAATCGGAACACAGCATTTTCCGTTATTGCCCAAATGTCTCCTTAAAAAAAAACAATACCAAAAATTACTATGAACACGTTGAAGTAATGGCTTTTACCTGTACGGACGTCTTTAATAATATTCACAAGCTTTCCAAACGCTTCGTTATAATTATCTTCATAGACAACTTCTTGATTTAACAAACATAAGCCTTTAATAGTGTCCGTATAAGCTAAGAGTATGTGGAACTGCGTTAAAGCTATAGCAATCGGATACTTGGGAGATACGGCATAGTCTTCATATAAAGGCTTTGGATAATTTATTAGCTTAATTTTATTTTTAATGGCTTCTATACTATCATCTGAAGAGGGGTTAATCTAAAATATACATAGTATATTTTTACATAATGTTCTTAATCGTAAGGATCAAAATGACTTACCTCTGCATACGTTATCCCTTTTTCTGTTATCCAGGCAAAAGAATTGGGCGTCATCAAGTTTTCAGACCAAAACTGAAGCCGAGAGTACCTCAAACTGCTTTTGGACTCGATGTAAGTATCAGGTTCAGGAATGTTTAAATATCTGTTAAATACTTGTTGCAAAAGTGGTTTTTCGTCTGCGTCCGCCCTCCCAACAAAATAGTACAGCCTTGAAGGCGTTGTAGCAAAGATGATGTATTTATCGGTATTAGGAATTCTATAATATTCCAAGCCCGTGATGGGTATGTTTGTGCCCTTTCCTATATCAAAAACCTAAAAAACTATGTATCTTAAATTTACTGATTTTTTAAAAATTTATGATCTAAAACTGACAAACTATTAACTATAACTATTCTTACCAAACCATCTGCTTCCTTGTTACCGTATAACGGTAAATAATTTGGCAGCTTTTTTAAGAAACACAACATTCAGTAAAATTACCAAAACAAACATGTTCCGTCAACAAATAGTTTCTTACCTGCCTCCAGTATTGTTCTAAACTTGAAGTGAAGAATTTGTCACCCTCTAACACAATTTCCGTTTCAAATATTAACCCCTTAGATGTACCTAAAGTGATAACAAAGTATGATATACTATCTTGTAGCTGAAATAAAGTACGCACCAAGTAGAATAGGTCCAGTCGTAGTTTCTGAATCATTAAGTTGATTCCATGCCACAGCAGTAAATTCATTGCCACGAAACTTTGTCGTTGACTTTAATTTGTCCGTTTTTCTGGACAGATAAAAGAGTTCTGGAGCACTTTCTGCAGTTTTCTGGCCAAACGTAAGTAGTAAGTGGTTACCAGTCGGATCCAGGAATAAATTTGTTAGTCTGCAAGTGCTTGTATACTTGATCAAAGAAATTTCTGAAAATTGTTTCTATTAAGTAACGATGTACTATTCCGAGTTACAATTGTCTGTTAATCTTTACCATTGTGTTGTTGTGGATTATGCAAATTCATTCGGAATAATATACCATTTGCCATTGCAACGACTAATTGTTTATTAGCTATAGCAACATGGGTAATTCTATCAGAAGGCGTAAAATCTTTCTTACTTTTACTAAATATCGGAGCTTCTTGATCTACCATCATATTTATGTATCCTAATGTACTCTGAAATGATTGTTCCGAATTACAAAGGACTCGACAATTCCTGTAATATGAAACCTACCATTTCTGCAGTACTTATATTATTGTTCTTTGTTCTTAAGAACGCCTGTTCAAACTGATCGAACATAGAAGTCATTTTGGCTCTTAAAAGCTCTTATCAATGTAAAACCTGTATCTTAAACAAATAATTTTAATCTAAATAAAACCAATATTTACAATACTAGCTTCATTTTTATCGATAAGATTATAATAGTATACAGGGAAGTAAATAAATATTACTGTGTTTCACACAACAAAATAATGACATTTAATTTGACACTATCAAAATATTTGACAAGTGACAAGTGATTTTGTTGTCATGACAACGTTGATCACGTGGTAACTGATAATGGACAACTAAAATATTTAATGTGGCCTATTTTTCACGAAGCGCTTTTTAAAAGTTTTGTATTACGTCATGATTTTAAAAATCGCCCGTCGCGTCAGCAATCATATTTTGCCAGAGATCAGAAATAGATACGAAGCCATCTTGTCTTATAAATTATAAAATGATGTATAATATGTTTATTATATAATAAAAAATAAAATTACGCTTGCCTATAAAAATTGGCCTAGGTCTGTCTTGAGCAAGTCACAGAACTAACAATCTGTGGCCAATCGAGCCTTACTGCAACTAACTTCATAATAGTTGTAGTTGTCTTTTAACCTTTATCTTTATTTATCAGTTTATCGTTTTATCATTCCGAGATTTATCACACGTTTTTTAATATTTGTTGGCAGTTGGTGTATTCAAGTATTCATGCAATATTTTTTAAAAGTTAAAGATTATGGATGAACCTGTTGTCACGGAAACTGATGATATTGATGATCCCATAGTGAAAGAGGTAATTTAGTAATAATATAATTAAAATTACGTGTAAAATACGCATATAGGTTAACTCGACATGCCGTGAGAGATATGAAAGCTTGTAATTATTTTTTAGATTCCCATAATCAATTCAAAGCGATTGGAGAACGCCCTATATTTATTTCAGTTTCCTTTAAAAAGAAAAAACTGCACAAACGAACATAATATAAAAAAATGCTTCTACAAACCCCAAAATCAAGAAGCAAAACTAGAATTAGCTATAAACGTCGAATCTCCAAATTTCGACATAGGTAGGGCTGAAATTATAGCCCATGAAGTAGATGGAGACAACGATAAGAAAGATAAAAAACCATTTTTCGAAAATGAAATCGTAGATAAAGTATTCCTCCAGTCTTGCAAGGCAGTGACGGATGCTAACAAGTACGCTGTGGCTACTTTCAATGGTTCCGAGATTCATCTGACTGCATTAAAAGGTTAATTTGTTGTTATATAATATGTTGCAATATTTAGCAATTCCCTTGTAGGTATTTTTCAATTTCGTCCTAATTTTCCTTATTTGGAAAAAGGTTTAAAACGAAAAAAAGACGCAGATGCCAACAATGAATCGGATGAGGAGCAAGCCGGACCTAGCTCTGCGCAACAGGTGACTGTGAAATTCAAGCAGAACGATGAACGGTGGAAAAAGGCAAGGGATAACAGCTTTAAATCTATCCAGGCAAAGAGCGCTGAAGAACCTTGGACTGAATGCACTTGGTGTGAAAAAGATTCAACTGCCAGCAGTGTGAGTATTAATTTTTCAATATATTTATAATCATTACTGGTGATTCAATCCATTTTTTTAGTTAGAACGACTAAAATTGATCGCTGACTATACCCACGATGTGAGCCAAGTCAACGAAATTACCGATAACGAATACGTGAAATTACTGGTACCAGAAGATCAGGAACAAGCCCCCTTGGAACCCAGTTTACCTTCGCATGTACTCTCCTTGCATGCCTTGAGAGCCTTGCCAATTCTCGAGCAGTGCCGCTTGTTACTGAAAGACGGTACGTAGCATATTGTTACTGAAGCTCACCTACCTGTTTAGTTTGTTAATTATATTCCTGTTTGCTCTCAAATTTATAATTTTTGTAATTCCTTTATTTGACGTTTTCTAGAGATTTCTCGGAATATTTGATTTGGTTCTAGACGCGTTCTCGAGGACAATATTTTATTTAATATTTTTTGTACTCATTCGTAATTACTGTTTCATTATGTGTAAACTTGTTTTTTTTTTCAGCCCAAATAATACAATTTCAGCAACTTTTTATGCTGCTGGCAGGCGGCGAAGGCCTGACCGCAGACATTTTGTTGAGAACCTTGCCAAAAGTAGCCGTTCTAGTGAGAGGCAACTGGGTGGTAAAATCCGACGTACTGTATCCTGCGAATACTTTGTCTGCCACCAGTGGTGTACCTGCCGAATTGATGTGTCGAGCAAGGGATTACGTTGTAAGTTGGAAAAATATTTTAGTAATGTAGCAAAATATAATTACTTGTTTTTTTTTATATATATAATAAATACAAGGGATATCACGAGTTCAAAATAAAATGCCAACGGTGAAATAGATAAGAAAATTTTATTTACTCATATGTTATTTTATACATAATCTGTTAAGACGTGTTAATTTGTTTTTATTTGAAGTTGATATATTTATCAGAATTTGATAATAGTGCTGCAGTTTGTCAAGGAGAGCAATATTCCCTTGAATTACTTTTTCCATTCTTTGAAATCTTAAGATTTGGAAATTTATCGCTGACTTGCTTTCAACATTTGGATTAGTTTGAAGGATATTTCAGAAAACTTTAATTGTTCACTTCGTTAATTCTGATACAAAATACAAATTATTTAAAGGGGCTTTTGGTGTTAATTGTACTTTAGTTTGCAATTTCGTAACACAGTTTTGCATTTTGTTGTAGTTGCTTTAAAGATTTTAAGAAAAATTTAGGACTAATCGTTTTAAATAATATCTTAAATATGTATTGCAGCTGTACTTATTTACAAAGAACCAGTACGTGGAGCGGAAGAAGGTCTCCTCCATGATGAAGATCCCTTCGGAGGAGGTGAAAGAAATTTTTACGGGTATCTCCAGCCTGCGCGGCCACAATAAAGGGTGGGAGCTGAACTTGCCCATCGATACGGACTTTATTAACAAGCACAGTGATCTAGTACAAAAACAGAATTTGTTTTGGGAACATAGATTCCATCAGTTAAGTGAGTTTTTGAAGGACAATAAGGCGCAACGCAGGAAAAGCCGTAGCGAGAGTAAAAGCATTAGTGAGGACGGGAAACCGAGGAACGGGGTGATATACAGTTCGGATAACGACTCGGGAACGGAAAAGAATAAGTCGCCGGTGGCTTCTCGGAAAAATAAGACTGTTAAGGTTAATAATCTTGTTAATGTGCCCGCAGACGTTAATTCCTGATAGCAAATTTAGTGATTTTTTTAAAATTAATTTATTTTTATTGTTACGGTATACACTAATGAGATTTTGTAATTATATTTTGTTACTATTAAAATTATATTGTTTATAATAGGCTTGTATCATATTTATTAAAGCTGATAATTGAGCAATGAATAAGTGGGTTTTATTTTAGTATAAAATATCCAAGAAATTTAGAAGTATAAATTTTGTAAATGCAGAAAACGATAAATAATAAATTAATTCATATTTTTGATACATAGTGATTTTCCGGGTTGTTATGCCTTGACCTCGGTAACTCGTCGCTGCCAGAAACAGAATTAATGTGCACATCCCTAGCTTTAGCCGTGATTCTTTTACCTGCTCTGGTTGTTCTCGGACTAGGCTCTGTGGACACAGACTCGCTATTGGTGTCTCTGGGTCCCCCCATATATTGAGTTTGGCTGTTATTGTTGTTATTACGACTGTTACGGTCAGAACCGTTCCTTTAAACTTCGCTGCGACTGAGGTACTCACTTGTGATGAAGCTTTTGCGGAGTCACCACTGAAGATGCCGACAGTGAAGAGCGGTGAAACGTTTAGAAGCATGAGATACAACTAGTTACAGGCAACCAATAGCGGGTCTGTGTCCACAGAGCTTAGCCCGAGAACAACCAGGCCAGGTAAAAGAATCCCGGCTAAGGCTAGGGATGTGCACTTTAATTCTCTTTCTGGTAGCGACCAGTTACGTAGTACTATAATATCAAATGCTAGCACCGGCCGTGAAAGTCTAAAAACCAGTAATTCTTATTTTTGTGGTTCATAAAATTTTAAGAGCCCTTGTGGTATCATTTCTATGAATGAGTACAACGTGGCAAATTGTAGAATAGACAAATAGAACGGATTTTTGTCTTTTTCTGGTAATTCATAAGTTTGAGAACCATTATTACCCTTACCTTAAACTAGATACTGGCATGTTCAGGATCCCGAATACATATGAGGTCGTCGTTAGATTCATTTTCATTTAATGAAATGATATTTTAAATCTTCCATAAATTTTAAATAAAAACATTTTCAAAGAGACCCTGCCATCTATTGAGCAGAACCGGTATAAGTAGTAAAGGATTCGTTTGGTATGAAGATAACTGTAACATAAAAGTTCAAATAAACGGTAACTGTAATACTTGTCAGTCAACGTGTCATATTAGAATAATAAAGCAAATAACAGGTAGATGGCACTGCGAATAAATTGAAAGTGTAAATAACTGTAATATGTCAACTAACTTGTGTTTAATCAATTAACATATAGATGGGGCGTATCATATTTTATTGAAATTAATAATAAATTCAAATCTTATATCACGTTTTATTGGATATTGTGAAATTATGCCTAGTTGAACTTTATTTATATGCTTGGAAATGTAATCTGCTAATTTTCCCTAACATTTTGATATGCCCAACTTTCTTCTAGGTTGTTTTTTAAGCAACGTCAAAATTGAACCAATTTTTTACTATTCTTTTAAAACCAATTTCAACCATTGAACTAGGCTCTTGGAACACATAAATTTACTTTACATTCACTTAAAGTGTCTCCTTATAGTTAATAATATATGATTCCTAACTTTATCAAAGGATGGTGCTAATTAATTATTAAATATTTTACTATAAATTACGCTTTCTTTCCCTACACTTAGTGCTACGCACAAACTACACGTAAATAAAAATTTTTTTAGTTTTTGCATGAACGTAGAAAATATTTTAAATTGAACGAGAATGACGCCATGTCGTCTTAACGCATCCATATCGGTATAATAACTCCATGGTTCGCATATTTTTAGTTGTTTTGACATATGTCAAAAACTGTTTAAACGTCACACTCACATTTATGTTTGACAGAACGTAAACAACATTAAAATGTAAATAATTTGAGGGGCTGTGGTTTTATTGCAACGGTAACGACCGCTCTGCTTGCTTGTGAATTAATTAGACGTAATGTTATTGAAAAGTGCCTATTTAAACCTAAACTTAACCCATTCGACCTAATGAAATGAATGTTTTTAGTAAAATTTTGGACAAGCATATAAACCCGAAAATGTGCATTTTTGGTGACCTATGCCCTCCCCTCGGACTGATGGGGTTTTGTAGTGTTTTTGTCGTGTGTTGTCTTAGCTTATATTTATTCAAAAAAATCAGTGCAGAAGCTAATGTACCTGTGCGAGATTCCACTAGAAATCACAGTTGGACATCAATTAAAGTCACGTCAAAGGTAAGTAAATGTAACATTATTCCTTTAATGCTATTTGAAACAAATTATAGGCTTGGTACTGCTCCATTTGTGAGTCCCTTTTGCTACATGGGATAGGTGTATATTGTGATTGTTGTGGTGTTTGCGCAGATCCCGATTGTGTAAAAAAGGCTAATAAAAAACTGCCATGCAAAGCTATAACTACTAGTAATGAATACCATCTTCATCATTGGGTGAAAGGTAGTAGAATTATTTTTACTCATCACCTATTATGATGTAATTTTTCATCTAGGTAATTTACCTTTGGGCGCTGTTTGTACTATATGTGAGGACGATTGTTCAATGGAGCTTGGTTTAACGGATTATCAATGTTGTTGGTGTCAAAGAACGGTACACACAGACTGTTTGCTGCAAGTCGAAGAGGTAAATATTTTATAACGTTAAATGCATTCTATAAGTCAGTTATTACTATAGGTATGTGACTTTGGACCTTATAGAAATATGATAGTGCCACCTTGGTGTGTACAAGTTGCTAGACGTAAAGGTGCTTTGCATAAACACTTGTTACTAAGAGGCGTGAAAAATCCAGGTTGGGACAACTGGACTCCCTTAGTTTTGATAGGTAAAAAAGTAAGATTTTGGTATGAGGGGCTAAACCGCTGGGGAATTGTGGTGTACGATTACTGGGAATTACTAGGCATTACTGATATTAATAAGCATTACCCACTAAAAACAATACTATAGGTACCCTACCGCCAAAAATCTAGTGATTTATCGCTAGCTTGTAGACAAGCGCTACGGGCAAAGTGTGCGAGGAGCAACATTTCACAGGCGCACTAAATTTGAAGGCGATATAAAAATATATTTATTTGTTACATAAGTTTATTTTTTTAATGTATTTTAAGTGATATTTTAGAATTTGTATGAATTAATGGGAATTACAAAGGCATTATTGGTGGTATTAAAGATTAGAGGGCATTACATGCAAAAATGGGCATTAGTGTACAAATTTTGGCCAGCGGTTTACCCCTCGTTTTGGTACCCGTCACAGAATACCTAATTACTTATAATCCATTTTAAAAACAGCTAATAAGAAGTCGGGTAATGGCGACGGGGGTAATATATTATCAGAATTCCGGAAGTACTTGAACCCCGTTCAAGTAATAGATTTAAGTGAGAGGAAACCCGCTGCTGCCCTCCAGTGGTGTGTCCTTCTTGCCCCGAAGGTCGTGCAGATATTAGTTGGTGGTGGCGACGGGACGATTGCTTGGGTTCTGACGACATCGCACAAGTTGGATCTCGATGTAAGAATTGAAACGTGCGCCACACATTTTTCATTTCATTTTTTCTTTTAGCCTGAACCGCCTCTAGCTATTATTCCTCTAGGCACCGGCAACGATTTGTCCAGGGTTTTAGGTTGGGGCAAGGAGAACCCTCCAGAGGTGCATGTTGACGCTGTCTTAAAGAACATCCAGGAAGCAAGGCATTCGGAGTTAGACAGGTAGAATTTTCACTTGTTTGAAACATGTGGAGTTATTTTAACGTAATCATTTCAGGTGGAAGGTGGAGGTGACCTCGACAAGACATTTAGGTTTAACGTTACCTAATAAGACTTATTTTATGTATAACTATCTCAGCATAGGTGTCGACGCCCAAGTGGCTTTAAACTTCCATAAAACTAGAGATAGTGCTTTTTATGTATACGGGAGTAGATTGTTTAACAAGGTTTGTACTTACTGATACTTTTAGTAGCGTCAACAATTGCGTTATTTTAAATTTTAGATATTGTACTTGTGTTTTGGGACGCAGCAAGTAGTAAATGCCAATTGCAAGAATCTCGAACAACGTATTGACTTATACTTAGACGGCAATCATGTGGATTTGCCCGAATTAGAATCTATAGTGGTACTTAATATTTCATCTTGGGGAGCTGGAGTGAATCTGTGGGGTAAAAACTATTGAAATTCGAAGTTGTAACATCTCGTCTAGGATAATTCCGCAGTTTTCCATTGATATTTTTCCGTTTATATATAATTTTTTAGGTATGAGTGAGAGTAGCGGTATGAGAATGGCCCAGTCACACCACGACGGTATTTTGGAGGTCGTTGGCATTTATTCGTCATTCCACATGGCCCAACTGCAAGTTGGACTGTCCTCTCCCGTGAAATTAGGTCAGGCAAAAGTTGTAGAGGTTGGTATTTTTTTTACAAAGTTCCAATTACAGTGAACTGTACTTTAGAAACTGTTTTCCTAGATTCGACTTAAAGATAAAGCTCCGATTCAAATAGACGGAGAACCGTGGGAGCAGCACCCTGGTAAGTTAAGGGTCTCCTTCGTTAACCGATGTCCCGTTCTGGTTAATCAGAACAACAGGATTTGATCTTCCTATTAATTGTGATTGCACCTCTGCATTTAGTATTCGTACGCTGGTCGCTTTTTAATATAATCGAATTCTTTATTGCAAAATATGATATTCATCAACCAGTATGTTTATATATGTCTACAGAATAGTACAGAAAGATGTCCCGAATGTTTTAATACTTTTATTTTAAAAGGTAGAAAAAATTATTTTTATTTTGTTCGTTTTTTTTATTATTGCTACCGTTTTTTTGTTATTTTAATATAAATTTGTGGTATATTTAGTGATATAATATTTTGTTATTTATTTGATATTTTTATATGTACAATCTATTGCAATCATAATGACACTTTTTAAAACAAAAATGGTGACTTGTTTCGAATTGCTGATATATTTGTAATATCTACTTTGAACTTTTAGTACTTCTTACATTTTAAAACAAATAAAGTGATAAATATTTAAATATACACACATTAATAAATTCAAGAGCTTCCCTCCCACCAGTAACAGTTCTGAGGCAGCGTTATTATTGTAATAGATTGTATCTATAGTTTTATAAAAAGATTTTAAAGTAGTTACATAAAAAAATCCTAAAATTCAGTGACATAAAAAAGTTAAATAGAACTGTATTTTTAAATTATGTATTATGTTTAATAAGTATTTCTCTTCATTGTATTTATTTCATTTCATATATTTGTTTCATTAAATAACTTAAGTACAAAGCATTATTCCAGATATAAAACTAAGATGCCAAAGATTGCCAGTTTTTCCGTATTAATATATAAAATATAATCTTTATTAATATATTCTTTTCATTTTGGAAAGCTTATTATTCCTATAAAGGTAATTTTTGTAAAAAAAAATATATATTTTGTTTCTGTAATACATAATTATTATACATTTTTTTGTTTTTTTTTATCATTTACTTTATATCGTTATTTTTAATCAACTGTAAACGGTATGGTAGTAATATAACCGTAATCAAAACGAAAACACATTATTAAAATAAAAATAGATTTAATGATGTAAATTTTCTATAAGAAAAATGATTTGCCATTTTTTTTGTATTGAAATTCAAAATATTTTGATATATGAAACAAATATTGACTTTAAATACTTACTCGTTTTCCAGAGTCAACTATTTCTGCTTGAAAAAAGTAATTTTTGTATATAGAAAAAACACTGTGTTATGTTTTGTTATTGTCAATCAAATGTGAATAAATAAAAGAAGAAAAAAAATATCAGATTGTAAATGTTTGTTTCTCATTGTGTCAATTTTATTGCCAACATTTATACTCGTATTTATTTTCAAAAGTCAAGTATTTCTAATTGACAAGTAATTTTTCAAAAACACTAAAATGTTTTAATTGACTTAAATATCTATTTATGTTTTTTTTATTGTTTAGTTTGCACTAATTATATTTTGTTATTTCAGTCAAATCTAAGTGGCATAATTGCCTTTATAACTTTACCGTTTTTTTGTATTGAAAGAATTTTCGAGTTTAAATAAATTAAATATAAAATAAAGAATACTAAAAATCAATTATAAAATATATTTGCAATTTTTCCATATTTCTTTGTATTCTGGAAAAAAGAAAACATCAAATTATAAATGTTTGCTTCAAAAAAAAAATGTTCTAAATGTGATGCAGTTTTATGTCTCAAAATGCTTATTTAGACTTAATTTATGAATGTAACTTTTAAATTATGCAGATAATATATCTTATTCCTTGCATTTGTTTCTAATTTTTCACCCTATTAAAAAGAAAACTAAAATTGTGAATCTAACGACTCGATAAAAAAATATAAAGAATATATAGCATATCTTTATAAAAGTACTTAAAAATACATAATAAAATTCTATTATAAAATTACTACACCTTCGGCCTGGCAGGTATGAAACCGAAATTTAGTCTCAGCTGCTCGTAAAACAGGAATACTAATACGTTCGTAGGCAGTATTCGTATGAAAGAGGGCAAAATGCCTTTATAAAAAGCAGCCGGGCCTCCTTTGCTTGTCTCTTGGATGCAGTCCCACATGCTCGTGAACGCTCTCGGTTTCGCACTCATCATTCTTGTTTTTAACACGTCCAAAGGTTGAGTCATTACCGTCGCTATAGAAGCCTATAAAATTCAGTTAGTTTAAAACTTTGCAAGATATCGAAAGTTCTTTATGAGTTCTGTAATCAAATTTATCGTTAGAAGTACAAATGTAATGACCCTATAACGAGATGTGGCCTAATTCAAAAATTACACCTTATACAGGGTGTTTCTGGAGGAGATGTACATACTTCTGTACGTTATTCTACGTTCAACTTTAAGCAAAAAATTTCCTATGAACTTAGATCTGTCCTTTGAGATATACAGGATGTCGAATTTAAAAAAAAATTGCATTTTCATGAAATTTGCTGTATCTCCCAAATAAACAATAACTTTCGATTCACTGTAATGCATAATTTGCATGCATCATCCATGAGTTTTTAACGAAAACGGCTGCTCCTAGAGACTTTAATAAGGTGTACATTTCTTAAGTAGAAAAGGTAGGGGAAAATGTTTTCTATTCCAAAATGACATAACACCGTGGCACCAAACAGTTCAAGCAATTTTAAAGCATCCTAATGGTCCTCTGGGAGATACAGCCAATCGTCCATATGGATTTATATGAACATTGTCCAAGATCTGAATCCATTACCTAAAATTTAGAGCTTCGGTGGCGGAAAAAAGTAAATGAAAAATACTTATTTAAATTACATTATAAACATTTGTTTTAATCATTTTGTTTTTAATCGTCATTTTATTAATTTTATTTGAGTTATTGCTCAAAAATACCTCCATAATTGAAAAATATCATGATTGGTGCACTGAACAGTGGCGTACTATTTTATTTAGAGAAATATGCCAGTAATAAAATTTTGGGAAGAGGCTTCAGATTTTCGACAGAAATAATTTTTTAAGTATAACACCCTGTATATTTTTTACATAAACACTTTATATGAAACACGCTCATTAAAATTTACCAAAGAATACAGGGTTTCATTATTGATCGTCATTTGTGAATGAACCTGTATTCAAACGATTTGTAGAATCGTTTCGAGCGGGAAAAGTATGGAGTGGAAAAAAATAATGATCGTTGTATAATATATATTTGACAATTTTCAACACTTAAAATAACCCACTGAGCATTATAGAGCCTTGATAAGCAAAACAAATTTAACAATACACAAATTCTTTAAATGCGTAGAGTATTAAAACTTATATCCAACAATAAATATTGCTCAACATATTGCTAGCGAAACGAAATGCAAATAGTAAAAATAAAATACTGTGTATAAGAAAACAATATGTAAAAATATGCGTTTATCCCATCGACCTAACCATTTTAAAAAAATAAATAACTTTGACAGCACACGACACGAATCTTTGTTTACAACAACAAAATAGTAAAATTCTCTAAAACCGATAGTAACAAATTAACAAAAAGGAATGAAAAAATAATAAAACTAAATAAAAATAATTGCTCTAATTTCTCGATACGAGCGGTATATACCCGAAGTTGAACCGTAACTGTTCCAAGAACAGGAAAGTTAAAATAGTTTGTGGCGCCAGTCGTACAAACGCTGGTACGTAGCCCTTGAAGAAACCCAAAGGGCCTAGTTTGGCAGTGTAAACCACTATACCCCATAAATTTTTAAACTCGCCAGGTCTGGCGTTCATCGACCTAGTCTTTAATACGTCCAGGGGTTGAGTGAGAGAGGTGGCGATGGCACCCTAAAATGACAAAAAATATTTTTTAAATAAACGTTCCCGGCTATTTTCGGAACTGACGTTAAATTCCAAATATCACTTACCGCCGTCAGACTTGATAAAAAGTGGGTGACCATATTATCGCTGAACACACCAGATCGGAGCAACAACATTTTGACTTGGTCGTAAAACGAGAGCTGCCCGATGGTCATAAAAACAGCCCTCGAGGTGGCAGTACTGGCTCCTGAGAACAACCGTTTAACTCCTTCTTCCCGATAAACCCGTACAAGGCCGTCTATTGCATGCTTATAACTTGAAAAAAAAAAACATTAATTTTTTCACACTGCTGGTACGTTTGACCTACTTCCTTCTCTTCTCTGGGGGCAGTTTAATATCGTTCTGCATCCGGACGTTGACCATATCTGCGGGAGTTCCCACGAAACCACCTGCCGCTCCAGCGATAGCTGCTATTCCAACTTTGGCGAAGAACGAGTCGTTCTGGAGATTTTGTTTGGCTACTTCGTAGATGCCAAACCTTGTCGTTGAGTAGGTGAGTTGTCGACATAATGAAGCCGATATACCAGCGTATAAAGCTAGAACACCTGAAAAATATAAGAAATTAAAGCAATAAGCCTCAAGTGTCAGCTTGCCTATATTTTTACAAATATAGAGATAGAAGATAAGAGTATTTATCTGGAACGCGGAAAAAATAAGAAAGAAATTTATTAGATATTCAATCCATTTACGAGTAGCTTTTATATTAAATTTTTAAGGTCATTCCAATGATAATTAAATTATATAAGTTTAACATAAATATTTGCGAATGATAACTATAAATAATTTATCAAAATACTTATTTTTTCATTATTCAGTGTTACTACTTACTAAAGTCTCAACAAACATTTCAGAGAGTAATGTATGCATTTATATTTAAATTATTATTTTAAAATAATGCAAATGAATATTTTAAAAATATAATACACAAAGAAATCTTCTATATAACAAAGTGAACTAAAAAATCTAAACTATTTATACCTTCTTTCTTTATAATATTCTTCGTCAATTTAATTATGGACGTCTTTCCTTCTTGCTGCGTCTGGAGATGCACTTTAATTAAATCCAGAGGATGGGTGCAACAAGCCGCCCCCGCTGAAGCCAGTCCCCCGAAATACCATCTTGGCAACCTTCTCTCTCTATCACTCTTTTCAGACATAATGTAAGCAAATCTATTTTTACCTAAAAACTAAATTAAAATTGACCGTTTTCGTTAATAGAATAAAGTCCATAAATTTGCTATGCATCTATTAAAAGCTAGAAATACTTTGCCAAAATATTAAAAACTACTTTTAAAATAACTTCAGATAACCTTGACCATTAAAAAATTACTTACTCTAACTATATAAGTAAATATTTTATTTAATCTGTTCCACTCACACCACTAACTTTTATCTCTCGTGAGATAGTATTTTTGTTTAGAATTCAAATAGAACATTTCTTTGAATTTACATGGATTTCGAAAAGCGCGCTCATACACGTACGAGCGCCTCTAGCGTTAAAATGTGAAATTATTCGCAGAAATGTCAAAATATTGTGTTTATAGGTTAGATTAACGAAAGCGTGTTTTTAAATGTGTAAATGAGTTATTTTTGGTGTCCTTACCTCAAAATTAACAGAAATAAATCTGTTCGTGATATTATTTGGCAGGTAAGCTATTTCTTATGTAATACTTGATTGGGAAATAGTGGTTATGTCCAAACAGCGTCAATCTTGCAAGTAATCAATGGTAATGCATGCTAATATACTGAAATGCAATGCCCCAATATTATCACAAATTGTTTACTTCACCAAGGCTAAACAGTTTATAACAATCACGCTACTGTATGTAATATCGTGGTGCGGTGGAGTTAAAGTTAATTTAGAAAATTTGTTAAGATTTTTTTTTATTACCTTGACCCAGTAAGTTTTTCCATTCTGATTCCGTAGGGGTATTTATTGATTTTAGTAAGCGGAATTCTTAAGATGTTTTTAACAGGCGTTCATATTTACTCACTGATATGGCACAACTGTCATAATGACATGAGTGAATTATTGGAGCAGCACAGCTCGCGGCTTTGCTTGCTTGTGCGAAATTGAAGAAAATTCAAGGGCGTCGTATCATTCATCTCTTGCTTGCGCAGTATCAGTAAAAAATTAGTT